>CM042012.1:127728843-128204716 GCA_023525715.1 Cichorium intybus | reverse complement strand
CAACAAATCACATACAAAGTGAGAAAAATCATATACAAAGAAGATTGCCAAGGTTTATAGATATTTGTGTTGGTTTAGGGTTTTTTTTGATATATATTTCGAGCTATATTACGATGATCATACAACCATTATCGACGAAGAAATTGTGTGTGTATGAAACACATTTCGCAATGAAGTTATTATATTTTACTATGTTTTATGCTTATTTTGTAATTCAAACTTAAGCTTATGTAATTAGTTGATGATTTGGATTTTTATTTGAGATTTTTGGTATTCTTATTTCATCAATTAGAATAGTATACATCTTCATGTAATACAAGCTTTGATATTTTATTATCATGTGCTATGTTTGTGATTTATAAAATAAAATCTTATTTATATATTTGGGTGTTTAGTATTTTGAAAGAACTTTATACATAATTTGTTAAATAGATATTATATTTTAGAATTTATATTTAAACGGACATTCAAGAAAATTATAAAAAACATGAACTTGAAGAGATTATTAAAAAAAAATAAAGAAAGTAGATCAATAAATAATTGTTCTTGCATTTCTAACAAAAGTATAATTAATAATTTAATTTGTTATTGTTTATTTATTAAGATATTATTTAAACTAATTGTTTCTTTATTTTTTGATTTTTAAGAACAAATGTCTTGATATAAGATAATTTATTAGTTATACATCAACTTTTTGTTTCTTATATACAATTATTAGTACATAGTAGATAACGATGACTTAGATATTTTCTTAACAAAACATATGTATTATTATTTTAACTACATAATTATGTTACTGCGCAACGCACGGGGATTCGCCTAATAAATCTTATAATAGAGGTCATCCAAATGAATGTGGTTCAAGATAGGACGATATCTTGATTTATGTTCATTTGAAACTTACAAGGCTTTACAACTTTCAAGTAACTAAACACATACAACTCAAGAGTTTTTTAACCTATGATACTTATTGTTACTTAACACACCTTATTAATATAAGAGTTACATAAAAATCACATATAAATTTGATTCTAGCCTGGAGAATATGATCGAAGAAAAGATGATTTGAGAACACACACACTTTGAAGTTGCATATGTTTACATTGTATTACGAATGAGAAACATGAAGAACCTATAACAAATTACAAGTCGCAAGGAAAGAGAAAAACGACATGGTTGAGAGCACATATTTTAAAGGTACATATGTTTATATTGTATTAGGAAGAAGAAACGTGAAGATGTCAAAGCAAATTACAAGTTTCAAGACAAAAAACAAAGTTCATATTGGTTCTATCGCAACATAAGGATAGAAAAATATATAATAGATTGATTATTCATTTTAATTAGTAATTTTTAATGATTCAAGAGTCTATAGTTGATCCGCAAGTATGTATTTATATATATATATATATATATATATATATATATATATATATATATATATATATATATATATATATATATATATATATATATTGAGAACACATATTTTAAAGGTACATATGTTTATATTGTATTAAGAAGAAGAAATGTGAAGATGTTAAAGCAAATTACAAGTTTCAAGACAAGAAACAAAGTGCATATTGGTTCTATCGCAACATAATGATAGAAAAATATATAATAGATTGATTATTCATTTTAATTAGTAATTTTTAATGATTCAAGAGTCTATAGTTGATCCGCAAGTATGTATTTTATATATATATATATATATATATATATATATATATATATATATATATATATATATATATATATATATATATATATATGTAGTATTTTCTAATCTATATTCACCAATAAATTGTTTTATATTGTTTGATAAAGTATTTAGTGGTCATTTGGTTTGTAGAATCTTTTTAAGAGTAGCATTATTTGACAAAGAAAATTATATAAAGTTGTGACATTATTGTCATGTAAGAAGTTAAACATTCAAAACGTTAAAAATAATTTTACATAAATACAATAAAAAAAACCTTAGTAGTAAAGCATCCTAAGACGTTTAGTTACTAAGATTTAACAAAAATGAAATTCGACTAGAAATTATTTGTTTTAAGAAAAATTAATTAAGGGAATGAAACTAGCGTAAATAAAATTTTATTAAAGCATATTTATACATTTTTATGCAACTATAGATTATATCTAAAATTATCTTATTAAAGCATATTTATTTAATGTTTTGGTCATAAGTTGTAATTTATATTATATTTATATTAGTTTTATTAGTTTTTCTATT
The DNA here is from genome assembly GCA_023525715.1 of Cichorium intybus. Lineage (NCBI taxonomy): Eukaryota > Viridiplantae > Streptophyta > Magnoliopsida > Asterales > Asteraceae > Cichorium > Cichorium intybus. The sequence continues at coordinate 128,202,480 of CM042012.1, read as the reverse complement.
TACTTTCATTCTTTTTTATTTTAGAAAGAGAATTTGAAATATTATATATGTTAATTGAACTAAAGTATGATTTTAGTAATAAAAATTTTCAACTCTCATCAATGAAAATTTATCAATTAAAATTGTATATAAAAAAATTACAAAATTATATTTATTTTACCTACAAGTTTTATGAAGAAACAATCTATATAATACATTCACATAACATAATGTATGTATTATAATTCATGTCAATGTGTTGTGAAATATTTTTTAATATTGGATTGTCCATATACACTTGACTTAAAATAAATTATTATATTATTTTGTTCGACTTTTAGTTAAAAACTTTATTATTGATACAAAATATCGGTTGCGATAAATAATTTATAATTCTTTTTTATATTTATTGAAACATTTTTACTTTCACTATATTGATATGAAACTCCTAACTATTCAACTTTCAATATTAACTAATTTATTAGATATAAAACATTATCATCTTAATGATAGACTTTTTGGATTGTTAATATAATATACTTAATTTCTTAATTAATGTATGGTGTTTTTTGTATGTTTTATTTCTAATTTATTTTTAATTTTGAGATAATTTATGTAAATATATTTCCATATATTTTTAATGCTGGACCATCCATGATAATTGACTACAAAAAGGTGATTATGTTTTTTGTTTGATGTTTGAATGAAAAACTACTATTGATATATATATATATATATATATATATATATATATATATATATATATATATATATATATATATATATATATATATATATATATATATGTCATATGATTGTTTTATTTTTATTTTTGCATGTTTTGATTAAATATGAAGTGTTTATGTTTATATTTGATCGGTCAATATATTTTTACTATATTAATTTATTCCTGCACAACACGCGGAATACGCCTTTTATATATATATATATATATATATATATATATATATATATATATATATATATATATATATATATATATATATATATATATATATATAAGTTGTAAGTATGCTATGAAAGACTTCAAAGTCTTCGTTTTGTTGTATTAAATGTAGCATTGAATAACTCCAAAGGTGGAGCCATGGAGATAGACGTTACAACGTTTCAAATTGTTCATTTTTTCTTTTTAGATAATTTATGATATTTTAATTATTTGGTGGGCTTGAAAATGGAAAAATTAAATCGAAACAAAGCTAAACATTTCTCATACTGTGTTATTTGTGATGAGTGTGACTAAGACGTATGAAACGGAGATGATTAATGATATAGGAAACAACGAATATATTTCTTTATTCTTTATTATAGTAACATATTATAAGACAATCTCCAATGTATTAAACTTTAAAAAAGTTCAATGGAGTGATATTAGGAGAGAGAGAAAAAGTTAAATCTAATTTTTTACTCCATAAATGAAATAAACTCCTCTTTGTAGAATTCAGTGGATCTCTCTCTTATATTATATTCTCTCTCTCATATTATATTTAACTTTATTTTCTTAAACCCCCATTAAAGATGGTCTAAGTATTTTTTTCTATTTTTTTATAATAACAGGTTTTAAAATTTGTTCCACTATAGCAATTGACCGTTGAATCCCATCATATGCTTATTCCTAAGAATTGAGTGCATATTACTATTCCTAAGGTCTTTTATTTCGGTTATTAAAATTCATGGCAATAGAAGTATCCAAAGAACATGTTTGTAGGTGATTAAAATTTTCAAGTTACTTAATGCATGATTAATGTTCATACAAGCCAGACATGTTTGGGGTAAATAGCTATTTGAGAATGTGAATGTAGATTGTGCAAAAAAAAAAAAATTTGTTATACTCAAATCCGTCGTATTCTCAAGAGCGCATATCTCCATGCTCCTATTTTAACTTATGTTATGTGAACTAGATTACGAATCTGTTCCCCTACTTTAATCATATGTGCTTTAGTATGCTAATGATCTCGCGCGTGTTCTATTTACCCCATCTGGAGCGGTGGTCTCGTGTTCCATGTGAACATTTCGTCTCGTTGATTTATTTATCTTAACGATACCTGAATATGTTCATATTAACAGTTATATATTTTAAAATTATATATATATATATATATATATATATATATATATATATATATATATATATATATATATATATATATATATATATATATATATATATATATATAATATATATATATATATATATATATATATATATATATATTAAAATTATATATATATATATATATATATATATATATATATATAATTTTAAAATATATATATATATATATATATATATATATATTTATATATATATATATATATATATATATATATATATATATATATATATATATTTATATATATATATATATATATATATATATATATATATATATACACACTTCTCGGTTGGTCCGAGCGGCTACGGCTCATGCCTCGCTTAGGTGAGGTTGTGAGTTCGAAACCCGTTCGGTGCAAGTTAAGGCAAAAGATATTACGCCGACGCTTGTAGCCTCCGTGCTAGGCCGAGAAGAGTGTACCCGGGGCTGGTTTCCCCCCAGCCAGTTGCCTGCAGGGCGTCGTTACGGGGTCGGCGTGTGCTATGCACCAGGGTTTGCTGCTGCGTTAGTGGGTCTAGTCTCTGTGCAGGTTCCTTGGAGAAGGCAAAGACTACGAAGAACTGTAGACTAGCTGATGTACCTAGAGTAGCCTGTAGTATATTACGATTCATGTAGTAGATTCATCCCTAACTTGCAAAAAAAAAATATATATATATATAGGGGGAGGTTAATATATATATATATATATATATATATATATATATATATATAATTTTAATATATATATATATATATATATATATATATATATATATAATTATATATATATATATATATATATATATATATATATATATATATATATATATATATATATAGGGGGAGGTTAAATCGAGACCAAAGAAAAGGTTGAGATCGCGAGGCCAATTCTGGACCAATCAATTTATAATGGCATATTAGTAATTATGTATTTTAATTAAAATATAACAAAAATATAGTTACCTAAAATCCAGGAAATTGATTGTTAGTTACAAAAAAAAACTAATAATTAATTTTTATTTTTTTAATAATTTCAGATTATATAGCGTCAATCTTTTTTTACTTTTTCTTATTTTCCGTCAGAATACTTTTTTTCTTGTATCATTTGATTCATACGATTTTATTCATAAATCATTATAAAACACAATGCAAAGTAAAAAAAAACGCAATATATTTGTAATCATGAACGAATAAATCACAATGTAGATATAAAAGAAATACGTATGTAATCATGAATGAATAAAGAACAATGTATAAATTAAAAAATCAACTACAATTGTAATCATAAATGAATATAGAACACAATGTAGATAAAAAGTACAATGCTGTTTTAATCATCGATGATTACATCACAATGTAGACAAAAAATACAATGCAATTTTAATCATAAACAAATAGTAGGCGGCACCCCTGATCATTGTTATTCTTGGATTCACACCTGCAAAATCAAGTTCAAATATATTAGAAAAAATAATGTACAAACTATATTAAAGTTGCACAAAAGTTATAATCGTTGATGATAAACAATAGAGTTTATATGCTCATGTTTTAACAATTAATATAAAGTGGTTGTTATAGTGGTAATCGTGAATGATTAACACTATACTTTTTGTAATCAAAAGTGATTTTGCAATCTTTAATCATTTATGCAGTCATTTATACAAACATAGTTGTAATCAGCAATGATTATAACTTATGTTTTAGTCATTTATACAATCACAGTTATAATCAGAAATGATTATAGGTATAAGTTATAATCAGAAATTATTATAGGTATAATCAAAAATTATTTAACTTGTGTATCAAACATTTATATAATCGTAAGTATAGTCATAAATGATTGTTTAATAAGATTACCATTTGACATCTACTTGAACATATCTGCATCAGGGAAAAGTCTTCCTGCCAAAATCAAATGTTTGCATTGAAGTCAGAAACTGAACTTGTGAGTATCTAAATGATTGTTCCAGATGTTTGCATATCAAGTAAAATCATGAGTTCCCCTGTTCTTTTCCTTTTCCTCTAACTTTAGCTCAACAATAATTATTGAAATTCAATTTGGGAGGTCAATAAATGGTACCTTAGCCATCTCAACAATAATTATTGAAATTCATTGATGATTGTTAAAGCAAAAACTGTTTTGATTCGATAATCATTGATGATTAATGAAACACAGAAACTGTTTTCAAACTCAATCGGTAAAAATATTTACTCGACGACTTAATCATAAATGATTAAACGATTTAATCATCAAAATTATAGAAATCCAAGTATCTAACTGCAACAGACTTGCATACAAAATTACAAAAATTCGGATCCAAGAAACAAAAATTCGAATTCAAAATGTAGATCGAGTATCGAAGACCCATAAAGAAATATCAATTTATGCAATATTCTTCTCTTACTTAAAAAGCGTAATTTCTGGTAACGTGACATGCGCATTTTTTTTGTATGTAACGCGGGTCGTCGGATACGGGTCTAATCGGGTCGGATTGCCCACTCTATGTCGGTTTGCTGGACATGTGTTCATTTCCACTTATTTCTTTGGCGTATGTCGACATTTTGTTTTCCTTTCCTCCCGGTTGCATTCCTTCCTTCTCCACTGTGTTGAATATCCGTCTTCCGTCAGTGTCTCGAATTTCCGTCCACCGCTCCACTGCTTCACCGTCTTCACTTTTTGGATTTTAAGGAAGCGGAGCACGCTGTCACCACCGCTTGCATTTGCCGATTGTTTCCAAAGGCATCATACATCCCATGGCGGTTCCGACTAATTGACTCACGAACATTGTTTTCGCCGATGATAAAGTAAGGAAACCGGTTTTGAAATCCTGCATCAGATCCGCGGCTGTGCCCACAATCGACATCATGACGCCGCATGCTGATAATCCGGCGATGACGCCTCCGTCGGATCCGACTATTGATGCGATGATGAATAGGCCGATTTTGCCGTACGTTGAAGCGAGACTCCAATCTGTGAGACCGGTGCCGTATGAGTTGCAGAAAGCTAGGGCGGGAGCGATGATGTACGACCATAGAACCATGTACCATTTTAATGGTGAAAAAAATTAGAGGCATTGTCACCATGGATATTCCGACTAGGGCTACGTATCCCGATGTTGCAAACCATGTCGGGATACTGTCTTTTTGGAATATGGCGTCTCTTTTCTTTTCTTGCAATTGCGTTTTTGTTGTTTCTGAATCTGCAAAGATTTGAGGGATTTTAGACAAGTTTTCTATACTTTTTTCATACCAGTTTCAAAGAATCTACACTAAGACTGTAGTTTCAATCCACCTGGTTATAATGGTGATTTTTTTTGGGTATTTGATTGTGTATGTTTTTTGAGAATTAACCATTTGTTGATCGTATACATATGCAAATGAAATTCAATCTTACCTAGAATCTCTTTTGTTGTAGGGAGATCTTGTGGTTTAGTGGAATTTTTCCATATTGCTTTAATGGAAATGGCGATAATCTTTACTAGATTGTAAAGACTATATCCAAGAATTAGGGCAATGGCTATAAATACCTAAAAAAGCAAACAATTGTTGACAATATTATCATGGGCTAAATGCAGGAAATAGGAATCTGGTTTAATTTATTAGTGTATTATGGCATTTCACTTTCATTTCTTTTTATTAATTTCAGTTTTTTTTCTTATTAAAACATTATATCTTGAAATGTTATCGTTTACGACTCTGTTTCTCAAGAAAGACGATATATGTTTCCTTATCGTCGTCGATCGTTCTCTAGAAAGACGATATATGTTTCCTTATCACCGTCGATCGTTTCCTTCCTATTTCCCTTTCCCACCACGCTGCTGAACAACGAATTGAAGAATCCACCTTCTCTATTGTATAAATTATGCTGCAAACTGATGCATTGATTATGATAATATGGTATTCTTGGAAACAATTGCTAAATTACAACCATTGATTACAATGCACTCAAGACTTGCTATGATCTGTGAGGAATTGTGCTATCAAAAGACAATTAAATAAGTTTTATAATGTGATACTAATCGTAGAGAATTAGATTGTATTAAGACTAATGTCAATGGGACAATTTTCTTAAAACTTATAAATTGACATGTTTCAGGGGAAAGATTGTTGGTTGAAGAAGCAGAATCCCAACCACCATACAAACTAGATGAGAACATGTGCAAAAATCAGGAGCCTATTGAAGAAATTCTTTTCTTGCTTGAAACCTCTCATTTGCCAAAATCTACGAGATGCTAAAATTTCCCAAATTTTATCTCACCTTTTAGCTTTTAAGATTAAAATACCCTACATTTTTTTACAGGGATTAAGCAAGAAATAACAATGTAGTTCCATTTATTTGTTTATTATAACATCCTCTCTCTATCTTTTTTATGTATATTTCAGTTGTCAAATATCTTTCCTTTTATTAACATTCTATACTTTATACTTGAGAAAAGAAACTAAACTTTGTATTTTTTTATTGCTGATGGCAGCTTCAAAAACAGTCCACACCAGAAGACATTGACCTTGCTGGAGTTCTTAAAAAGATGAAAGATAAGTTTGAAGTTGCATTACAGCTTGTGGAATCCTTCCAGTCCAAAAATCCCAGTAATATATTCAACACAGGTTAGGTTTGAATATTGTTATAAAAAACTTGCTTTCGAACTTTCGTCACTGCAAAAGACGGAAATGCCATTCTTATCCTCATCATCAAAGATAGCCCAATTATAACAATGTCGTTCAAAATATACTAGTTATAGCAATATCATCCAATTACAAAGTAGTTTACGTTAGGTAGCTTTTTCAATGTATAATGTCCTAATAAGAAAAGTAAATAAATTAGAAGTACAATGTTATAATTAGGTAGATTTTACAAATAAGAAAAGAAGTGAATTTGCTATAATGCACAAATAAATCAAAGTAAGTTGCTATTTCTTGCTTTTATCCCTTCAAATAATAACTATAGTTCTTGAATAAAGTGATTTAGGATGTAGTAAACATTTGAAAATGATTTTGGGCATTCCTGATTGGTAGATTTTAAAGGTATTTTTAGATTGTTTCAGACCGGGTGGCAGATTTAGCAACAAAACCATCATCACATTTTGACAGAAGCTTCAATCAGGCTTTTGGACATCATATGGTGAGTGCTTTTTGTCCTTTTTTGTAGTATTGTCGCACTAATTTCTATTTTTTCATTTAATAAAATGAATGCATTTTATGCCGCCAAACAGGTTTCCTCAAAGATATCTCAATTTTGGAGAACTGTTTCTGATTCCAAAGGGCAGCAGCATACGTCACCTACATTAAGCTCTTGGTATCTGAATGATTTTGAAGAGCTTCAACCACTTGGTGACTCATCACTGTTTGATTGTTCGATGGAATGGAATTACAAATGAATGAAATGGATACTGGAATGGAATAAGCAATGCCTTTTGTTATGATGTGTCAGGGCATGGTGGATTTGGGCATGTGGTGTAACACCCGGTTTTTAAAACAAAACACCCCTAAAAAAAATTTCATTTAAAACCATAACAAAGGGGTATATTTTAGTAAAAACGGGTACAAGCGTATCAAGGAGAGTATAAAATACCGTAGTCTCCTTTGAAGCCGGGCTGCTACTGACAGCATCTAAGAGTCCTACTTCACGAGTCACGGACTCCATCTATTCCCCTATCAGGATCAAGCTAACCTGCAGGGACATTTAACAACGGTATGAGCTACAAAGCTCAGTGAGTAATCATTTCTGCAAATAACATGTATCAAATATATTCGTATATCTGTTCGGATATCGAATCCAAACTCATAGCCTTACTGGCTGACCATATATCTCTTAGGATTTCACATCCTAATTTTGTAGCCTTACAGGCTACTTCATGACAACCTGCAATTATCAAACCACATCAGTTATTTGCACAGATAATCATATCTATCGTTTCTGTCCCATGTTTCTTAGTCACAATGGACTGCATCATATGTCATGGCTATATAAGCCGCACAATATGTCATAGCTATGTAAGCTGCACCAAAACAATATCAATATATAAATCATAGCCCGCAGGCCGTATCAACTGGGTTTAATACCCGATATCATAGCCAAAAGGCCTCACCATGTACCTGTAACAAAATCATAGCCCGAAGGCCGCACCAAATCATAGCCCGAAGGCCGCATCGGAGACATAGCCCGAAGGCCGCACCGGAGTCATAGCCAACAAGGCCGCATCGGAGACATAGCCCAAAGGCCGCACTAAATATCATAGCCCGAAGGCTGCATCGGAGACATAGCCCGAAGGCCGCACCGGAGTCATCGCCCGAAGGCCACATCGGAGACATAGCCCGAAGGCCGCACCGGTTGGATATACAATCGAGAAATCATAGCCATATAGGCCGCACCCATTGGATATAAAAATCCAGAAATCATTTGTGGCTCACGGCTCCGTTCTTGTCATTTCATTGACTCACGGCTTATCCGGTATTGCCTTTTTACCATAACTTTAGATCATCATTTCGTCCCCCAAACCTGTTTCTACCTGTAACAGTCCAATCAACACATATCATATGTGATGTCAGTGAGATTACTCACCTGGATGCTAGCTGCATTTTATTCCCGGTTGTTTCTTGCCTTTACGTGCACCACAACCATTTTGTCCCATACCTATATATCCATTTATATACCAAATGATAATAGGTTAATAATCATTTCAATTGACTCTAATACATAAGAGTACTATACAATACAATTGGGGAACATTTCCATGCATTTCTAATCAATAACCATCGTTATAAAATTTAATACACTTCCCGAAATATGCGTATTCTACTACAGTACTTTCGGGAGGTCGTATTCGTATTCCGATAATTTTCCATGAAGTTTTACAACATATTAGACCTATGTTTAAAATTTCAGGTCAATCGGATAAGCCTAGCACAATAATCAAACTTGGAAAATTCACAGAAAACAAATTGGTTTCTGCCCAGGGCTCGCGTCGCGACGGACCCTATGGTCGAGTCGCGAAGACCATGCTCCTCGAGTCGCGAGGACCATGCTGGTCGAGTCGCGAAGGTCATGCCCTTCGAGTCGCGACGACCATGCTGGTCGCGTCGCGAGGGCTGATCAGCAGACCAGAAACTCCGATTTTCAAGCTACAAAATCCCATTTTCTCATTTTAAGCCCTTAATACTCGACTTAATCGTTTGGGGTTTGTTCCTAGGCTAAAACCTTATACTTTAACGAGGTTTTCAACCATTCAAAACAACTAAATCAATCAAAATGAAGAATTAGGGTTCTTAGTTCCAAAACCCCAAAACTTCAAATTCATCAACAATAACAACCTACTTCCATTATCTTGAGTTAAGTCCTTTCTAGCATGACTTAATGGAAGTATAACATCCATTTAAACACATAATTACAACTGAAATTTACAAATTTCAGTTTCTTTAAAACCAAATCAAGAACACTTCAAGAATTTGGTTAAAACTAACCTTTCAAGCTTAGGAATCATCAATTCCATGCTATGATTCCAATTCCATGCTTCAATCCTTCAAAACTTGCTGAAATCGCATCTCCAATTCTTCTCCCGTTGCTGCACAATTGGCTAGTCAATGAGAGAGTCAACTCTCTCTTATTTATACCACAAAATTTTACAATTTTGGTCCTAAAGTTCATTTTCTTGAACTTTGACCACAAAATCAAGTTTTATTACAATAAAACTTTCATTTCTTACATTTTTGCCACAATCAACAATATTTTTCATATTTGGTCTTTCACATGGTCAAATGACCAAAATACCCTTTTTCGATAACACGACCCAAATTCAGTTTTTATAACATTTTAAGTCCAAAACTCAAAATATTATTTCAAACCAAATACTTTTCTGTCCAAAAGACCAATTTACCCTTCCAAGGTAAAATGACCATTTTGACCTTTTATTATAATTATAAAAAGAGTATCTTGGCGTTACAAATTCTCCCCTCCTTCAAAAGATTTCGTCCCCGAAATCATACAAACAAACGAGGGTAATTCTTTCTTATTATAATTTCGGTTTCCCATATCGTATGGAAACATTCATGGTTTTGCCAAAGCTCTTAACCATACTAATCTTCGTATCTCGTTGTTATATCACCACTCGCATATCACTCCTCCGGTTGTCCCGGGCACCTTAATCACTTATCTTCCTCATTTCAACAGGAGGGATTCGTTAGAATTTATCAATCTATGTTCTCAAAACCATGAGACCCATAGAAAACTTATAAATATCTTGAAGTTCATCAAGAATCTTCAATCAATACACCGCAATTCTTGCTTTTGGGATATACGGAAAGGTCCAATAAACAAGGGCTCAACTTTCCTTTTTGTCCCACATCAATTTCTAGTCCTTCCGAAGGGTCACTGTGAGTTCCACCATCTTCCTTTACTTGGGGTTTCAATTGTTTTACTCGACAATCCGCATACTACTCTTGTCGACTTTGGTCTATTTCCAAGCTTTCTCGAATTTGCCTAATCATTTCTTCTGTTTGAGATACAATCTCAGGTTTAGTCAACGACTTCTCCCCAACTTCTGTCTAGCAAATCGGCGTGCAACACGGTAGTCTAAACAATACTTCCTACGAGTTAATAAAACACTAGTATAATACCTATACTTATCTACAACTTCTACCAAGGATAGACGGTCGTCTTGTTTTCCGCTAGGGTCTATTATGCAGATTTCAGGCATAACTCCTAAGGTCTGCATCATTATCTCACCTCGTCAATCCATCTGCGATTCGCACACAGTACTTACTAGTACTTTTGAGCTAATAATTCTAAGAATTAATGCTAAATTCAGCAAATAATTCTAGTATCTCGATCCGATACAGTCGCCACATTTAGTGCACGTCAACAATTTTCTTTATCTTTGTAGTTTTTCACTACCTTTCCACTCTTATATTCTTCTTAGTCGGTATAATTCTACACTGATTTCATCAATCAACCTGCAATTCACCCATATGGTGTCATACCCATACGGTACTTGCAAAGACTTTACTACAAAGTCTATGGTATTTTTCGTCCCATTTCTTCTTTAGGACGTACAACCTTATGTTTCTAATGATTTGACTATAGTTACCCACAAGTCAAACACTTTTCACATGTCTTTCAATGTCTTTCCTCAGCCCCGGCCACCAACACATAGGTTTTGTCGACCTATACAGTTTGGTATTGCCCCGGGTATGCTGCATATCTGATACAAAATACATCTTTTCAAGATGATTTTTATGTTTCGTTTGACTTTGGAATTCACATTCACAACCGCCAAGGGTTATAAATCACTGTGATATTCCTACTAACTTCCGCTACTATTCAATCATTTATTCACTTTTCACGTTTTCAGACTTGCACACATCTTTCTGTGCTACCCGAATCAACTCAGGTAATCGATTTGCCACGTTCATACACGTGGATGTAACCTCCAAAGGTTACTCTTTCTAATTCAAGGCATCTGTAATCACATACGCCTTTCTGAGATGGTACAAGATTTCACACCCGAAATCTCTAAGTAACCCATCTATCTTTGCTATTTCATATATAGCTTCTTTTTGATCAATTAAGTCTTTCAAACTTTTATGATCCTTATACACGGTAAGCCTTACACCATATAGATAGTGTCTCAAAAGCTTAATACCACAATCATAGTTGCTATTGCAACATCATGCATCCACAATCAAAGTTGGATACATTTCAACGATCCAATCAATCTTCTCTGCTTAGCATCATTGCTAACGTTAGAGGTTCACACAAGGTTTATTCCAAACCTTTACAACATATCTGTGGTCTTTCTACCACTCAGACTTTACATTTTTATTAGTCAACCTTAGTCAACTGACCAGCAATCAAGGAGCAGTTTTCTACAACTCTCCTATAGTAACCCGCCAAATCCAAGGAACTACAATGTCAGTCAGATTCCTCAGGCGGTTCCAGTTTTTATCACGGTATTATTCTTTCCACTGGTTCTACTTTATCATCTCTGGCATTGTTAACATGCCCAAAGAATATGTAACTTCTTTTAGCCAAATTTTCATACTTGGAGAATTTAACATATCACTTAACTCAGTGTAGTAACTCCAGTATCTGGTACAATGTACCTCATATTCAATCTGGTTTCGAGAATATCATATTCTCAATAGTCAATGTACATACACATTAACTTATCTTTCTTCTTTTCAAACAGATAGGGCTCCACACGATGACACCTTCGGCCATGTGAGATCCCAATTCAAAAACAATTTCTTCCAATTGTTTTACCACTCTGCCATCTCTGCAGAGGCCAATCAACACAGAGTCTAGATAACAGGAATGACTCCCAAGACTAGCGTAATCATAAGCTCTTCTCGCCAATCTGGCAGAAATCTTGGAAGTTCTTTTTAAAAGAACCATCCAAGAATTTATTCAAAGTAGTGAATTACTATCACTATTTTATCTAGCTTGGCCCATACCACGTATGCCAACTACAACATCATTCCTTTACTAACTCTTTTCCGAGTTTAAGCAAAGAACTAACCGGTATTCTCAACAACGGTCATTCACCATGGATTTTCATCCGCTCATTTCTGTTTCAAGAACCATAATGTTCTTATTTCTACAATTCATGTTAGCATAATTCATTGCCAACCAATTCATAAGCTCCATTGCTTCAGATTTACAGGTAGTCATCAGCTTTAGATTCATAGGGAAAATGGTCCCGTAAATCCTAGGCAGACTACTTTCCAGGTGTTCAATATCTTGAACATTCTTGCTATCTGCTATAGCTGTTTCAAAAATTTCATCCAAAATCATTGATGAAAATTCAAACAAGACATCAAGTCATCGATCCCAAGCATAGCTCCATGGATCAAATATAACATACACAAGTTATATTCAGAACAATTATATCGGAGATTATATAAGTCTCCTCACGAGCTTCTTCCACAATCCGCTGGAATGCTCAAGGTACCACTGGTCCTTTTCGACCATTCGTTCCTTCTTTCTTTCCTGGGTTCATCACCTGTTACTCCACATTTAGCATGTGAGTATTTCATAAGGAAGTGATCTATAGTTCCACGCTGGAACCACTTCCGTCCCATACAATAAACTCGAGCGATATGCTCCCATTTTATGCAATTTCAGCATGTCAACGATAGAGTCTCAACTCCAAAATGTTCAAAGTGCTTTTCCTGCACTTCTTATATCATATCTTCTTTTCGTTTTGGTCTCTTCCCTTCAAGGCTAGACCTGAATCGTGTTAACTTCTTCTGAGAAGTCCACCAATATTTTCTGCTTTTCTTGTAGTCTTAACTACTGTTCTTTCACCTTGAATATCAACCAAGGTGAGCAACCAATTTTTCTTTATCTGACCACAGCAACTACTGTTGCTTGTCATGTGGATTTTCTGCTACTTGTCTCTTTGCCCCTCGTTCGATGGAGCCTTGGGAAAGGGCTGGTTCGCCTCTCAAAGCTGCACGCCCTAAATTCCTCAAAATACGATTCGCTGCTCATACTTCTTATACGTTAGAAGTCAGCAATAGTTAGGTTATATATGTATAATAACAACTTATATACACCTAACGGTACCTCGTGTCTACTGTCTCAAGGTTTAAGTCCAGGAATCTACTCTATAGACACCTAGTTCACTTAAACCACGGCTCTGATACCAACTTGTAACACCCGGTTTTTAAAACAAAACACCCCTGAAAAAAATTTCATTTAAAACCATAACAAAGGGGTATATTTTAGTAAAAACGGGTACAAGCGTATCAAGGAGAGTATAAAATACCGTAGTCTCCTTTGAAGCCGGGCTGCTACTGACAGCATCTAAGAGTCCTACTTCACGAGTCACGGACTCCATCTATTCCCCTATCAGGATCAAGCTAACCTGCAGGGACATTTAACAACGGTATGAGCTACAAAGCTCAGTGAGTAATCATTTCTGCAAATAACATGTATCAAATATATTCGTATATCTGTTCGGATATCGAATCCAAACTCATAGCCTTACTGGCTGACCATATATCTCTTAGGATTTCACATCCTAATTTTGTAGCCTTACAGGCTACTTCATGACAACCTGCAATTATCAACCCACATCAGTTATTTGCACAGATAATCATATCTATCGTTTCTGTCCCATGTTTCTTAGTCACAATGGACTGCATCATATGTCATGGCTATATAAGCCGCACCCTGTGTCATAGCTATGTAAGCTGCACCAAAACAATATCAATATATAAATCATAGCCCGCAGGCCGTATCAACTGGGTTTAATACCCGATATCATAGCCAAAAGGCCGCACCATGTACCTGTAACAAAATCATAGCCCGAAGGCCGCACCAAATCATAGCCCGAAGGCCGCATCGGAGACATAGCCCGAAGGCCGCACCGGAGTCATAGCCAACAAGGCCGCATCGGAGACATAGCCCAAAGGCCGCACTAAATATCATAGCCCGAAGGCTGCATCGGAGACATAGCCCGAAGGCCGCACCGGAGTCATCGCCCGAAGGCCACATCGGAGACATAGCCCGAAGGGCGCACCGGTTGGATATACAATCGAGAAATCATAGCCATATAGGCCGCACCCATTGGATATAAAAATCCAGAAATCATTTGTGGCTCACGGCTCCGTTCTTGTCATTTCATTGACTCACGGCTTATCCGGTATTGCCTTTTTACCATAACTTTAGATCATCATTTCGTCCCCCAAACCTGTTTCAACCTGTAACAGTCCAATCAACACATATCATATGTGATGTCAGTGAGATTACTCACCTGGATGCTAGCTGCATTTTATTCCCGGTTGTTTCTTGCCTTTACGTGCACCACAACCATTTTGTCCCATACCTATATATCCATTTATATACCAAATGATAATAGGTTAATAATCATTTCAATTGACTCTAATACATAAGAGTACTATACAATACAATTGGGGAACATTTCCATGCATTTCTAATCAATAACCATCGTTATAAAATTTAATACACTTCCCGAAATACGCGTATTCTACTACAGTACTTTCGGGAGGTCGTATTCGTATTCCGATAATTTTCCATGAAGTTTTACAACATATTAGACCTATGTTTAAAATTTCAGGTCAATCGGATAAGCCTAGCACAATAATCAAACTTGGAAAATTCACAGAAAACAAATTGGTTTCTGCCCAGGGCTCGCGTCGCGACAGACCCTATGGTCGAGTCGCGAAGACCATGCTCCTCGAGTCGTGAGGACCATGCTGGTCGAGTCGCGAAGGTCATGCCCTTCGAGTCGCGACGACCATGCTGGTCGCGTCGCGAGGGCTGATCAGCAGACCAGAAACTCCGATTTTCAAGCTACAAAATCCCATTTTCTCATTTTAAGCCCTTAATACTCGACTTAATCGTTTGGGGTTTGTTCCTAGGCTAAAACCTTATACTTTAACAAGGTTTTCAACCATTCAAAACAACTAAATCAATCAAAATGAAGAATTAGGGTTCTTAGTTCCAAAACCCCAAAACTTCAAATTCATCAACAATAACAACCTACTTCCATTATCTTGAGTTAAGTCCTTTCTAGCATGACTTAATGGAAGTATAACATCCATTTAAACACATAATTACAACTGAAATTTACAAATTTCAGTTTCTTTAAAACCAAATGAAGAACACTTCAAGAATTTGGTTAAAACTAACCTTTCAAGCTTAGGAATCATCAATTCCATGCTATGATTCCAATTCCATGCTTCAATCCTTCAAAACTTGCTGAAATCGCATCTCCAATTCTTCTCCCGTTGCTGCACAATTGGCTAGTCAATGAGAGAGTCAACTCTCTCTTATTTATACCACAAAATTTTACAATTTTGGTCCTAAAGTTCATTTTCTTGAACTTTGACCACAAAATCAAGTTTTATTACAATAAAACTTTCATTTCTTACATTTTTGCCACAATCAACAATATTTTTCATATTTGGTCTTTCACATGGTCAAATGACCAAAATACCCTTTTTCGGTAACACGACCCAAATTCAGTTTTTATAACATTTTAAGTCCAAAACTCAAAATATTATTTCAAACCAAATACTTTTCTGTCCAAAAGACCAATTTACCCTTCCAAGGTAAAATGACCATTTTGCCCTTTTATTATAATTATAAAAAGAGTATCTTGGCGTTACATGTGGTGTTATGTAGGAATAAGCTGGATGGAAGAAAGTATGTTGTTGAGAAGATTCGACTAAAGGACAAAAGTCAACCTCTAGATGACAGAATTTTGAGGTACATTTATCACATTACTATTTCAAGAAACATTCACAAGTGTACTTAAATGAAAAAATGGCAACATACTTTCATTTATTTGTTCATTATGACATTCTACTCTCATACAACATTGTAATTTCAATTTACTTCATAACAATATTTTTCCAATTTTTGTATTGGAACTCTTACCAAATGTTGTATGTATGATATTCTTATTTTAGAGAAGTAGCCACTCTTTCCCGATTACAGCATCAACATGTTGTACGATACTACCAGGTAACCATTTTAAGCAGCTCTTTTTTAAAACTATGATCATGTCCAGCTTTAGAATGTAACTTGATATATATTTATTTTAATTGAAAATTTCAGGCATGGTTTGAAACAGGAGTTGGTGGTTTGTATAATGATGCCACCTGGGGTTTGAAGACTATAGCCAATTCCAGTTCCAGTTCCAGTTCCAGTTCCAGTTCCAGTTCCAGTTCCAGTTCCAGTTCCAGTTCCAGTTCCAGTTCCAGTTCCAGTTCCAGTTCCAGTTCCAGTTCCAGTTCCAGTTCCAGTTCCAGTTCCAGTTCCAGTTCCAGTTCCAGTTCCAGTTCCAGTTCCAGTTCCAGTTCCAGTTCCAGTTCCAGTTCCAGTTCCAGTTCCAGTTCCAGTTCCAGTTCCAGTTCCAGTTCCAGTTCCAGTTCCAGTTCCAGTTCCAGTTATCAGACTTCAACTAATGTTTTAGGAGTAAGGGTAGGACAGGAAAATAAACTTGGAACAAACCTCTATATTCAGATGGAATACTGCCCAAGGTAAGTTACTTTCTATTTTTTGTTTTAAATTTACTAAAATAGGGCCACTGTTTTAGACTTTGGAAACTGAGTTTTTAATCTTTTATCTTATTGCAAGAAATTGCAACAAACTTTCATTTATATGTTAATAATAGCATCCTACTTTCATTTCTTTCCGTTGGCCCATTGTACTTTGAAAAAATCTTCCCAATTATAGCAATGTACTTTTAATTTTTTTTTCTTATTAGGACATTAAAAAATCTATCCAGTGAAATTTAATCTTTTTTTTCTTATTAGGACATTAAGAATCTATATGTGACGTAGAAGGGAATTTTCGTCATTTTTGCATGAGGGTATATTTAATTAGCCTTAAACTTTTGCAGTTCAGGTTGTCAAGGAGCGATTATATCAGCTCTTATTCATGGGCCAACATAGTGAAAGTGCTTCTCATGGGACTTTGGATATGAAAAAATGAGGGAATTGTGAAATCCATAATAATAGATATGGAGACTACAGGTTCATATAAAAATAAAATTGTTCTTTTTATACACCCCTTTCATTTTTCGTTGTATTTTTTTTTTTTTTTTGAAATTATTTTTAACTAACAATTAAAGTATTGAATCAGAGAACTTATTAAAGGATCATTATACTATGCTTCTACCTTCTTTATTCTACTACATAATATCCCCCATTACAATTGCTGCAATTTGTTTCTTTACTATTGGTATCTGGTCAATAGTTTTGTTGATGTTTCAAAATACATGGAGAAGTCAGATGAGTGAAGAATTTAAACACAAAATAGAAACAATAGAAAGTTCACTAAGCACGTTTGGGTTAGTTTTAGTTTTAAATGAAACCTTATTTTTTATTTTAGTTACTATAATTATTGCTCTTTGAAGTTGTAATTAGTTGCATCTTTGAAGGAACTTGGAAGAAAATTACGATGTGTGAACTCAAAGGCAGGCCCGACCATAATTGTGTATTTGTTTTAAACCAAACCTCAATTAAATGTTGGTTTTAATGCTTATTATATTTTCCAGAGTTTTAGGGAGAAAGAGTGAAACAAATCATGAGAGAATTGATGCATTAAGGACTGTATATATGCGTCAAAAGCGTCCAGATTCAAAGCCTGTTATAGAAGATGAACTTAGAGGGGCAAATGAAGGTAATTTGGCAATACTCTTTGATAAGTATTTTATATGTTCATTGAATTAGGCGATAATTATAGAAAGTAGCAATGGAATTAAATCTTTTTACCGACATATGCAATTTACATTATTTTTTACCAATATAGCAATTTCCTCGCACTTCTTTACCCACAATATCGCCTACATAAAGCTTTCTGTACATATAATAACAACATACATAAAGTTCGTTACTCACTATCTCGGTAAACTTACATTTCTTTTCTGATTATAGCAATATTTAACAAATGAAGTTCATTGCTGATGTATGTTGCTTTGATTGGTAAAAAAGTGTAAGTATGTTGCTATTATATGTAAAAGAATATAAGTATGTTGCTGTTGTGAGTAAAAAATAATACAATGCATATATGAATAGCAAAACCAAAGTTAGTTATGGGACACTTTTATCGAAATAAATATCGATTTTAGCATTGACGTTTGCAAAAAAGTTCATTAACAGCATCGTACTTTGAAAAATGACTTCATACGACATTTCTGGGAAAAAAATATCGATTTGTGCATTGAACTTTGCAAAAAAAATTTCATTAATACCATTGTAGGAGAAGTTTCATTTTTTACATTAAAGCTCATTTTTGGATTTTTTTTGGAAAAAATATTGATTTTAGCATTGAAAAAATGACTTCTTTCGAAATCTTTTTGGATGAACTGAGTTTTTATTTCTTTTACATTAAAGCTCATTAATAGCATTGTACTTTGAGAAAAGGCTTTTTTGGAAATGTTTTTATATGATCAGGAGAAGTTTCATTTTTTACATTAAAGCTCATTTATAGAAAAAAAAATTTGGAAAAAATATCGATTTAAGCATTGAAAAAATGACTTCTTTCGAAATATTTTTGGATAAATTGAGTTTTTATTTCTTTTACATTAAAGCTCATTTACAGGAAATTTTTCTGGAAAAAAAATTCCATGTAAGCATTAGAGTTGCAAACAAAGTCTATTCAACCAAAATAATAATACATGTACCGTTAATGGAACAAAAAGACATAACTACTCTCATGCCACTATAGTGCAGTTACAGGGTTATGTTTAAATGCGAGAAATAGCAATGTACTTTCATTGATTTGTTTATTATACCATCCTACTTAAGTTCATTTGCTTGAGCACTATGCAGAAACAACTTGCGGATATACTTTCAGTTTTGGCTCTCCCCATGTCAGTAGAGGGTGACCGGGTAAGGGATATTAATGCATTGTTGGTTAGTTTAGTTGTCGTTGTGTTGCTTTTTGCTACTGATGTCTGACAACGCTATCGTCACACGCGTCAAAAACAATTTATAACTCACTTTTACTACGTAGATAGGGCAAGCGGGGTCGAGTCCAAGGATTTAGTGGTTAACTTTTAACGAGTTGTAAAGTAAATATTGACTGTGATGGTAAAAATATTGAAATTGTAACTTGAGAATATAAAGAAAGAGTTACTTCCGGTTTAGTTATCAACAATTAGTTTCGCATGTTTTACTATAACGATTCCGATATAATTACTTTGACATAATTATAGTTTACTAACAATTACTATTACATGGGTAAATACATAACATGTTGAATCAATTATTTGTCTTTGTCTAACAATTGAGTAGATTAGGTACAAATAATGGTTTGGCAATATTATGTTTTATCTAGATGATAGTAACGTTACAACTTATTAACATATTAATTGGGCACAAAGTATATTAACCGATTATCCGTCTTAACTCGTTTAATTAGATGAGATGGGCACGAATAATATGTTGATAATACTATGTCTTGAAAATATGATAACAAGTAGAAGTAGACACAAATGATTCACTAATTGTATTCAAAGAGATGAGAGTTTAATAGTTACAATAGTAAAACATTTGTTCAGAATCAAAGTAAAAACATGTTATACTAAAGGTATGATAACATTACCGGAAGTAATCTGAAGAGATTAGCCTTCCATTCGAGTGATGATCGTGGTGATAGTCTTGGTGTTCCTCGGCATGTAACTTGGAGCGTTTATCTTTTGAATTATCTTGAATTACTACTAGAATTACCACCGAAAGGGATAATCTATTGGTTCTAAACAACTAACTAAGAGATATTTCGAAATATTACAACTGATAGAGAGTGTTGGATAATCTAGATGTCTAAATGGTGTCTGAAAACGTGAATTGGTGTCTAAAACCGTGCAGAGAGTGCCTCTATTTATACTTGCTGTGACACAGGGCTCGCGTCGCGACCAATGGTGCGTCGCGTCGCGAGGGTGCGTCGAGTGTTGCTTTTGGTCGGCCACTTGTCTGGTCAGTGCGCCTTGTTGGTAGCCTCGCGATTGAAAGTTGGTATTGTCGCGTCCAAGGTCTTCGCGATCGAAAAGTTGGTGTTGTCGCGTTGGTGTCTTCGCGTCGAAAAGTTGGTATTGTCGCGTTGGTAGCTTCGCGTCGCGACCAGTGTTTCCGTCGCGGCACGATTGCTGTAGGGTCTGGATCCTTGTGTTTTGCTTCTCTTCACGTCGCGACACAAGGGTCTGTCAAGTCGCGATTGCTGTAGCTTTTATGAGTTTTTCGTATTTTTGCTCTTTGATTTGGAGCATCACTTCCTCGGGTTTGGTTGTTTTATCAGAGTTTCTTGGGTCTTGATTCATTCTTGTTCCTGAAATAAAGCCATAAAAGTTAGCACACTAATCCCTCGTGTTTTCCTCACACCAGCAGCTCCGAAGAACTCTGTTCAAGTTAAACATGAATCGTAATTCATGTTTAGCCACCTGTTAATATAAGCCTGTTTTGATGTTGAGCTTATCAGGATTTCCTATGGTAATTACCATAGTTCTGGCAGATTTACATCTGCAATACAGCAGTGGGCCGTGATGTGCAGTGTATGAACAAATGAGATATTCTCTCGTTAGCTTGCAATTTTAGTGAGGATGTCTGGGGACTGAAGACAAATTAATCATAATTCTTTTGAGAGAAATAATGATATCATAATTGGCTTTCCCCGTGATTTGTGAGATGTTTTCTATGCGAAAACAAATGGCTAGCTTGGGCTAGTGTTGACCCGACAGTAGATCTATTATCACCCCCAGACTTTTGGGAGTCTGTGGTGTGCATCAGGAGCTGCCGTTGGAATGTGAGCTTTTGCCTGGATACTAGGAAAACATGCATTCTTATATGAATTACGATCTATTTGGTTAACAGACGAGGTAGGTTAGACGGATCTGTCTGAACCATATCTGTTATAGAGAAGCATTTTGCATGTTTTAAGGCTATTCTTGTGTTTCTTCGTGTTGCACAAAAATACGGTTTTCGTGTGCCTCTGAGTGTTTTTATGCGATAAAACGGTCTTTTAATGATAGTGTTTTATTGTAAAAATAAAGCACTATCAAAATACTACACACTTGAGGTTTGCTTGTCTCAAGCAAAATGGAGTTTTTCGCAACTGATTTCTTTTTGGAAAATTCTTATCTTTTTATTTTTTATTTTTTTTTATTATAGGCGGGATCAATTGATACGTTTGGGCACTGAACTGACTGCCAGCATGTTAGATCACCTTCTGTAGTACAATCACAAACAAACAAAACGTCATTCTGAACAAAGCAAAAATAAACTTCAAAATATCACACATGCAGTATTTAAAATTCACACCATACAGTATTTAAAACACATAATTAGTATTTAAAATTCACACCAACTTTAAAACAAAAAGATAGAAAATCACTCATCCTCGTCATCATAATGAGTACCTGATGGCCCAGCCCCATCTCCTGGAGGATAGCTACCCGTGTACCAATCAGGTATAGGTGGAACAGTACCTGGATATGGGTGTCTGGGCTGAAATCACTACTGCCCGAAAAAGTCAGTCATAGAGTCGGCCATCCACTGATGCTGGACTTGATTGGCCAGGTGCCAATCCTGCATCTGTCGGTACTGGGTCTGGCTCTCTAGATGCCATGACTGCATCTGCTGGTAAATGGTCCCGAGGTTAATCTCGGGCTCGGGATCCTGTGGCTGGGCAGGGGATCTCTGACGCTGGCGCTGTCGGCGTCTAGGAGATGAAGGTGGTGCTTGAGCAGCCTCGGGTGCCTGCTCTGGTTCCGCAATCTCATATGCCCCTGGTGGACCTGACGGTCTGATCACCCTCATAGACTCCAAGTACTGGCGCCTTATGGCTCTGGGCTCGCTCGCAGTCATGACCCGTATCTCTGGCAATGCTGTGAGGTTGTATGATTGGGCCAGGCGCGTAATCAAATGACCACCGCAGAGGGGGCTAGTGGATCTGGCCCCTGTGGCCTTGCGGGCCAAGAAATATGCCAGCGAGTATGGGAG
Organism: Cichorium intybus; assembly: GCA_023525715.1. Lineage (NCBI taxonomy): Eukaryota > Viridiplantae > Streptophyta > Magnoliopsida > Asterales > Asteraceae > Cichorium > Cichorium intybus. The sequence continues at coordinate 128,179,921 of CM042012.1, read as the reverse complement.
GTTGCAGTGCCTCCCAGGTGTCAAAAGACACCACAAATAGAAGAGATCTGCAGCTGGAACCTTCTCGCTGCCCCTCCGTTGATTGACGGAAGTAGCAACAAGTCGGTGTAATAACCTGTGAATGGGAGAGCGGATCGCACTCTCCACTGCAGTCTCGGGGAGATACAGGGTATCAGCAATTTCCCCCCAGAAATCGATGTTGCTGAGTTCTTCAGTCGGTCCTGTGAGACATTGAGCTAGGTATTGTCTAAATTCGGGTGTGCGGGACTCACCATGTGGATAGAGACCCAGTCTCCATCCCAGCTCTGCAACACTGCACTGTCTGCTTTCCCCCCCAAGTCAGAAGGAAATGGCTGTACGTAGGAACATATCCTCCTCAGTCGGGTCGAAGGATACTGTGGAAAAGAACTCCAGCATCAGCTCTTTGTAGCTAGGCTCTCTGATCTGAAAAAGATTCCTCCATGCATAGCTAGTGTACGTGCCATCGGTCTTGACCAAATACTGGTCAAGTGCTGCAGTGATTCCCACAGTATTGGCAAAATTCCAGTCCAGTACTGGGGCTGCCTCGACGTCTCTTCGTCTGTATTTTTCCACATTTGACTCATACAAATTTTTTCTGGCCGAGGGAATGGTCTGTGGGAATTGCAACCATGGATGCAGAGGGAGATTGTCCCTTTGTACCGCTTGTTGTCTTTGTTCCCATCTACGTGCCATATCTGCAAATTTTCAAGTTACACAAATCATTACTCGGGTCTTACATGCAAGAAAATAGCAAAAATGAACACAAAAAATCAGCCCCTGCCCAGCCTTCGCGACCTGGTCGCGTCTGTTCACATTCAAACCTCGCGTCGCGAGGATGGGTTTTGTCACGGTCGCGAACGGCGATCGGACCGAGCGGGAGGGCCGATTTTTCCTGTTTTGCTTGGTTTTAACTTAATGCATTAAGTCAACAAGGTTCCTAGGTGATATATCTAACATATACAAGCATTAATTCAAGGAAATAACAACATTTAAGTACATCCGATCGCAATCATCGGGTTCGGACCAAATCCGCATGAAATTGCTATGTTTTGACATGTATAATCCTTAAGCGATAGTAGAGGAGTGTTATACGTACCTTGTATGACGAATTGCACAAGAAAAAATGAAGAAAATCGAGTATTTGGTCGGATTATGAGCTTGGCCGTGAGAGAGAGTCGCGAGGGAGGTGAAAGGGTAAAAAGCGGCGGATGACTTAAGGGCTAGGGTTTATACCTGTTCACGCTCCTTCGCGTCGCGACGGAGTGGGTGGTCGCGGCGCGAGTCCTGGAACATCTGGCTTTTCTGATCGCGATTTTACCTACTCTCGCGGTCGCGAGGGATTTGGGTCACGTCGCGAGGGACCTCAGAGGGCTATTTTTTTCATTTTTAAACTTTGTTTTTATCCCCTCTTTTTACCTGTATGTCCGTACATTTAATAAACACAATTTTTTTAATGTTTTTTATGTTTTTATGAAATAAAACAAAATAAAAACAAACAAATCAACACACTACACACTTATGCTTTGCATAAGTGTAAATGAGCGTTTGCAGTGAACACTCCCACAAAGTTCTCGGGTTGCCTCCCGAAAAGCGCTAAGTTTAACGTCTTCAGCCGGACGCAGTGCCTTATGCTCAATTGGTTAGATCTTTTGGATTTGTTAAAGCAATTTTATCAAAAACTACTTTTGAATTATCTACCAATTGAATATAAGGTTTTAACCGTTGTCCATTTACTTTAAACGGTTCTCCTCCTTTTTCTGGTTTAATTTCTATTGCACCATGTAGTGCAACATCTGTTATAACATACGGACCAGTCCATTTGCTTTTCAATTTTCCAGGAAAGAGTTTGAGACATGAATCAAATAACCATACCAATTGTCCTTTATGAAATTGTTTTCGGACAATGTGGCGGTTGTAACGACGGTTTTTCAAAAAAAAATGAATAGTAACTCCGGCGTGAATAGTAACTCCGGCGTGAATAGTGCTCCGGCGTGAATAGTAACTCCGGTGTGAATAGTAACCAAGAGATGAAGTAAGCGCTTACCTCGTGATGACATCAACAATGATGTCATGATGACGTCGTGCTGACGTCGTGAATAGTGTTTTCAAGCCCTATAAATAGGGGCCTAACCCCTTCATTTCAAACCACAACAAACACCAAACAACCTTACGATATCGGGGAGTGTTCTGGTGAGAAAAATAGTTCGGGAGAGGTAAGGAACGAGCGATAGCTTGTAGCGAAGTGCTCGAGAGTTGTCGGAAGAGTTGAACGGGGAACGAGCCAGCGACAATACTAAGTGAGTAATCGCTACTTTATTTCTTTAATAGTTTATAAAGTGTTAAACTATTATATGTGGAAGTTATGTACTATTCGTAATTCCAAGAATAATGCCCAATGATTTACTTACGAGAACGGTGCCTAGGCCGATTACATGGGATCTGGTTGTTGGATTTTCCGAAAGGCTAAAATGCTGAAAGGATCCTACCACCCCATCTAATCTTCTATCTGGCCGTTCTTTATTTGATATATCACGAGGTATCATATTGGAATTATAGAGAATATAAAGCAGAGTTATGGTGTGATCCGTAGTAATGCTGATTGAAATAGTAGTTCACCTATAAACAAATATATAGGTACAAACCAAGCAGTTATAGTGGGTGTAAGAAGGCAGGAATAACCAGATACCGTATACCAAAAATCAATGTGAGTAATCTATCCCTAAGTGTTACTTTTACTGTGGGGCCACATTATCGGTTATTGTGATTGGGACCATCTTTCCGTGGGGTCACATACTCGGTAATTGTGGTTGAGACCACATATATGCTGTGACGATCAAATTAGTAGTAATTGTGGTGGGACCACATACAAATGTTGTGATGGCCTACTTGGCTGGCAGTTTTATCACACATTCAACAGGTGTACATTGAGTCCTTGAGACTCGGTATCACAGGAGGCTATGATATGATGTGGAAGCTGAAAATTTAATGTTGTTATAACACTTATCGATTATTCACTGAGCTTGTAAAGCTCATCCTTGTTGATACTAACTGTGCAGGTGCTGTAGACCCTACTAAAGGGAAGGATCTAATTCGGGGTTAGAACTGATGACTGTAGCAGCCCGGCTTTGGGGAGATACCACTTGTACCTTTTTCTTGTAATATATACCTTGTATAATATTTTGTTGAATAAAATATGTTTTAAAGTGTGGAAAATAAATGGGTATATTTATATTGAAAGTCGGGTGTTACAAGTTGGTATCAGAGCCGAGGTTTAAGTGAATTAGGTTTCTATAGGGTAGATACCTAGACTTGAACCTTAGGAAATAGTGTAATTCGGGATTGGAAAAGGATAATTTATGTTATCTGATTAGGAGACTAATCTTTCTGTTGAACTTTGAAGATGGCAAACACCAGAAGTGGTCAGAACCGAGGAGGTGCTAGGCAGGGAGCTTCCAAGGGAGGCAGATCTCGATCACAGGGCTCAGTGCACCGGGAGGCGGGAGAGGCAGCAAGGAACCAACCGGATTTACGAGCTATCATTACTGATGTGGTACGGGAGCTATTACCCACTATAGTAGAGACACATAGGGAGGATACTGCTAAGCAGATGCATGATGGAGCCCCTAGAGACGAGGGACACGCCGAAAGTGGAGTACACGTAGCAGATAAAGGCAAAGGTGTTGAGGGAACGTCAGAAGGGAAAACCAAGTGTACGTATAAGAATTTCCTTAGTTGCAAGCCTAAGGAATTTACGGGAACTGATAGTCCCGTACAAGCGATGGAATGGTTGATACATACGGAGAAAGTTTTCTGGATTAGCAAGTGTGATGAGGCAGACAAGGTGGAGTTCGCTACCAACCTTTTCGCTGGGAATGCCCAGTATTGGTGGCAAGTTTTCAGTAGAGCTTTGGATTCAGATTTGCTTGGAATGTTGACCTGGGAACAGTTTAAAGCAAAATTTACTAAAGAATACTGTTCCGAAGTAGCAGTGAAGAAGCTGACAGAAGAGTTCTTACATTTGGAACAAGGGACTCGTTCTGTGCAAGAATATACTATGGATTTCTTGGAAAAAGCTAGATTCTGTGAACATGAGGTTGATACTGAGAAAAGAAAGATAGACAAGTACGTATGGGGATTGAAAACACGGATTCGAGAGGTTGTACAGCCACTCAAGCTGACTACCTTTCGGCAAGTAGTTGATCGGGCGGTGGAACGTGAGGCGGAGCTGCAACGCCAACAAGGTGAAAGGAGGGCCGCAGAAGCAAAAAGAAAGGCTGAGGAACGTCCGTGGATTTCTCAGAAGAAGTCCCAACAATCAGAATCTGGGTCGCGGGGTCAGACTCGGAAGGATGAAGGCAAATGGTGCGACAAATGCCGGAGGAAGCATACGGGAGATTGTCCTACTAGTCCCTCACCATTGTATTGTTTTAAGTGTGGGAAGACAGGACACTATGCTCGAGATTGCAACCAAACAACTCGAGTATGTTTCCAGTGTGGAGCCAAAGATCATATCCAATCAGAATGTCCACAGCTGAAGACAGGAGGATCCCGAGACAGGACACGGGAGGAGCAGGGAAGAGAAAGGAAGGAGGCACGAGGTGGACCAGTAGTCTCCCGAGCATTCCAGATGACCGTTGAGGAGGCCCGGGAAAAGACTGATGTTATCACAGGTATTTTTAAACTAAACTCGATCCCTGCATATGTATTCTTTGATCCTGGAGCCACCGACTCCTTTATATCCACATCATTCATGCCCCAAATTTCGATACCCTTAACCCCGTTGAATGAAGAACTGGAGGTAGAAGTAGCAGGTGGTAGATATGTATATGTCTCTGAACAGATGCCAGGGTGTCAGCTTGAGATTAACGGGACCATTTTCCCTATTGATCTGAAGCCGATCACCACCAGAGAATTTGAAGTAATTGTAGGAATGGACTGGTTAGCATTAAATGATGCTCAAGTCGATTGTAAAAGAAAAAGAATCGCAGTTCTGGCACCAGACGGGTCGCAAATAATAATTCAAGGTGAACGGCCACGTACCAGGATGCCTGTCATCTCTTTTGCCAAGGTACGACATCATAACAACAAAGAAGGAATATTTTACATGGCATGTGTGGTCTCGACAGAGTCTACCAAACGATCCGTTGAAGATGTCGCCGTTGTAAAGGAGTTTGCTGATGTTTTCCCCGATGAGCTTCCGGGATTACCTCCGGATCGGCAGCTAGAGTTTACTATCGATTTGGTTCCAGGAGCAGCCCCTATTGCTCGTGCTCCTTATCGATTGGCACCATCAGAAATGGCAGAGTTGAGGAAGCAATTGCAGGAATCACTCGATCGGGGATTCATTCGACCGAGTACTTCACCTTGGGGAGCACCTATCCTGTTTGTGAAGAAGAAGGACGGGTCTATGCGAATGTGTATAGACTATAGAGAACTGAACAAGATCACCATAAAGAACAAATATCCATAGCCCAGGATTGATGATTTATTCGATCAACTTCAGGGAGCATCCTATTTCTCTAAGATTGATCTAAGATCGGGATATCATCAGCTGAAGATTCGGGAGTCGGATATCCCGAAGACTGCCTTCCGTACCCGTTACGGACATTATGAGTTCCTGGTGATGCCGTTTGGGTTAACCAATGCCCCTGCAGCTTTCATGGACTTGATGAACAGAGTGTGTCGTCCATTTCTTGATACCTCTATTATCGTGTTCATTGATGATATACTGATCTATTCCCGGAGTCAGGAAGAGCACGAGACGCATCTACGTCAAGTTTTGGAGTTACTCCATCAAGAGAAGCTGTATGCCAAGTTCTCAAAGTGTGAATTTTGGCTTCGTGAAGTTCAGTTTCTGGGACATGTTATTAGCAGCGAAGGTGTTAAAGTTGATCCTGCAAAGATCGAGGCTGTAATGAAGTGGGAGCCGCCGCGGAATCCATCAGAAATACGCAGTTTTCTTGGGCTAGCTGGATATTACAGGAGATTTGTAAAGAACTTCTCCTCTATTGCAGCTCCTTTGACTAAATTAACTAAGAAGGGCGAGAAGTTTGAATGGACTGAGGAGCAGCAAGCTGCATTTCAGAAGCTGAAGCAAGCTCTGTGTGAAGCCCCAGTACTTGCATTACCACAAGGTGGGGAAGACTTTGTGATCTACAGTGACGCTTCTAGGAAGGGCCTGGGATGCGTTTTAATGCAGAGGGGCCGGGTGATTGCATACGCATCCAGACAATTGAAAGAAGCTGAGAAAAGATACACGGTACATGATCTTGAACTAGCTGCCGTAGTATTAGCATTAAAGTTGTGGAGGCACTACCTATACGGGGTAAAGTTCAAGATCTATACGGACCATAAGAGTCTCAAATATTTGTTCGATCAGAAGGAGTTGAACATGAGGCAGCAGAGATGGATGGACTTACTCAAAGACTATGACTGCGAGATTTTGTACCATCCAGGGAAGGCGAATGTAGTTGCAGACGCTCTCAGTCGAAAAGAGAGACCCATTAGGGTTGTGTCTGCTTGTATGAGCATAGTTAGTCGGCTACCTGAGCTGATTCGAACAGCCCAAGAGGAAGCAGGGAAGGCGGAGCATCTGAAAAGTGAACGCATGGTTAGCTATATTAACCAACTCGAGGAAAATTCTCAGCGATTGAAGACCTTTAAAGGTCGAGTATGGGTGTCAAAGCAGGGTGAAGCACGGAAGCTACTCCTCGAGGATGCGCATTGTTCTCGTTATGCTATACACCCGGGTAGCACCAAGATGTACCGGACGCTGAAACCGATGTATTGGTGGCCGGGAATGAAGCGGGATATAGGAAGATATGTGGAACGGTGCCAAACGTGCTTGCAAGTAAAGTCCAATCATCAAAAGCCGTATGGAGAAATTCAGCCTCTACCAGTTCCAATGAAAAAGTGGGACGAGGTCACTATGGACTTTGTGACAAAACTTCCTCGGACGCCACGAGGACACGATGCAATATGGGTGATCGTGGATCGACTGACCAAATCCGCTCAGTTCATACCCATACGTGAAGATTATAAAGTTAGTAAATTAGCCAGAATCTATATTGATGAAGTAGTCTGTAGACACGGGGTACCATCCTCCATTATATCCGACCGAGATAGTCGATTTATGTCTGGGTTTTGGCAGAGCTTCCAAAAGCAGTTTGGATCGAAAGTTTTAATGAGTACTGCTTACCATCCTCAGACTGATGGACAGAGTGAAAGGACTATTCATACATTGGAGGATATGCTCCGTGCCTGTGTTATAGATTTTGGTGGAAGCTGGGAGGATCACTTGCCTTTGGTGGAATTCGCATATAATAATAGCTATCATTCCAGCATTCAGATGGCGCCATACGAGGCATTGTATGGAGCACCATGTCGTACTCCGACATGTTGGACAGAGTTAGGGGAAAAGCCGTTAGCTGGACCCGAGATTGTAGCTCAAACCGAGGAGAAAATTCAAGAAATTCGAGAACATTTGAAGGTTGCTCAAAACCGCCAAAAGCAGTATGCTGATCATCGATTGAAACCTATAGAGTTTCAGGATGGCGATATGGTGATGCTTAAGGTTTCCCCGTGGAAGGGTCTGATTCGTTTTGGAAAGAAAGGCAAGCTGAGTCCTCGCTTTATTGGCCCGTTCCGGGTATTACAAAGGGTGGGAGCTGTAGCCTACCGGTAAGAGCTACCTGAGGAGCTAAGAGGCATTCACAACGTCTTCCATGTGTCGCATTTGAGAAAGACTCTGTTTGACGAGTCCCAACGGGTGCCTTTACCTAAAATCGAAATAGATGAAAAGCTGAGATATCCAGAGCAGCCAGAAAAGATTTTAGACCGCAAGGTGAGACAGCTACGGAACAAGAAGATTAATATGGTAAAAGTACAGTGGCGATATCACAAGGGCTCGGATGTAACTTGGGAAGCCGAAGAGGAAATGAAGGCGAAGTACCCCCAATTGTTTGCTTGATTCCGGGGACGGAATCTTATAAAGGGGGGAGAACTTGTAACGACGGTTTTCAAAAAAAAAATGAATAGTAACTCCGGCGTGAATAGTAACTCTGGTGTGAATAGTAACCGAGAGATGAAGTAAGCGCTTACCTCGTGATGACATCAACAATGATGTCATGATGACGTCGTGCTGACGTCGTGAATAGTGTTTTCAAGCCCTATAAATAGGAGTCTAACCCCTTCATTTCAAACCACAACAAACACCAAACAACCTTACGATATCGGGGAGTGTTCTGGTGAGAAAAATAGTTCGGGAGAGGTAAGGAACGAGCGATAGCTTGTAGCGAAGTGCTCGAGAGTTGTCGAAAGAGTTGAACGGGGAACGAGCCAGCGACAATACTAAGTGAGTAATCGCTACTTTATTTCTTTAATAGTTTATAAAGTGTTAAACTATTATATGTGGAAGTTATGTACTATTCGTAATTCCAAGAATAATGCCCAATGATTTACTTACAAGAACGGTGCCTAGGCCGATTACATGGGATCTGGTTGTTGGATTTTCCGAAAGGCTAAAATGCTGAAAGGATCCTGCCACCCCATCTAATCTTCTACCTGGCCGTTCTTTATTTGATAAACCACGAGGTATCATATTGGAATTATAGAGAATATAAAGCAGAGTGATGGTGTGATCCGTAGTAATGCTGATTGAAATAGTAGTTCACCTATAAACAAATATATAGGTACAAACCAAGCAGTTATAGTGGGTGTAAGAAGGCAGGAATAACCAGATACCGTATACCAAAAATCAATGTGAGTAATCTATCCCTAAGTGTTACTTTTACTGTGGGGCCACATTATCGGTTATTGTGATTGGGACCATCTTTCCGTGGGGTCACATACTCGGTAATTGTGGATGAGACCACATATATGCTGTGACGATCAAATTAGTAGTAATTGTGGTGGGACCACATACAAATGTTGTGATGGCTACTTGGCTGGCAGTTTTATCACACATTCAACAGGTGTACATTGAGTCCTTGAGACTCGGTATCACAGGGGGCTGTGATATGATGTGGAAGCTGAAAATTTAATGTTGTTATAACACTTATCGATTATTCACTGAGCTTGTAAAGCTCATCCTTGTTGATACTAACTGTGCAGGTGCTGTAGACCCTACTAAAGGGAAGGATCTAATTCGGGGTTAGAACTGATGACTGTAGCTGCCCGGCTTTGGGGAGATACCACTTGTACCTTTTTCTTGTAATATATACCCTGTATAATATTTTGTTGAATAAAATATGTTTTAAAGTGTGGAAAATAAATGGGTATATTTATATTGAAAGTCGGGTGTTACAGCGGTCATGAAAGTCTTTTGTTTTCTCTTTATAAATTTTTGAACTCTCATATGCCTCTTTCCTTATTTCTTCCAGTTCTGATAACTGTAACTTTCTCTCTTCACCTGCATCAGTTAAATTGATATTAGCGTTTTTGATTGCCCACATGGCACGATGCTCTATCTCTACAGGTAAATGGCATGGCTTGCCATACATGAGTCTATACGGGGACATTCCAATGGGTGTTTTATACGCCGTCCGATAGGCCCATAAGGCATCGTCTAATCGAATGGACCAGTCCTTTCGGTCTGGTCTGACTGTCTTTTCTAGAATTCTTTTAATTTCTCGATTAGACACCTCCGCTTGTCCACTTGTTTGTGGATGATATGGGGTACCAATTTTGTGGGTAACGCCATAGTGTTTTAACACTTTTGCAAAATGTCTATTTTTGAAATGGGAACCCCCGTCACTTATGATGGTTCGAGGGATTCCGTGTCTAGAGAAAATGTTCTTTTTAACAAATTTGCATACGACACTGTGGTCGTTTGTTCTGGTGGCTTCAGCTTCCACCCACTTGGACACGTAATCAACAGCTAATAGAATGTACAAATTTCCAAATGATGTGGGGAATGGTCCCATGAAGTCAATGCCCCAAACGTCAAAAATTTCTACAATCAGTATCGGGGACATTGGCATCATGTCTTGCCTTGAGATCCCCCCATCTTTTGGCATCTATCACAAGCTTTGACATAAGTGTAAGCATCTTTAAATAGAGAGGGCCAGAAAAAACCACTTTGGAGAACTCGGTGCCCAGTCTTTTTAGCACTGAAATGTCCTCCACAAGCGTATAAGTGACAGTGACGGAGAATGTCCGTCTATTCAGCATCTGGCACACATCTCCTGATAACTTGGTCTGCTCCTATTTTGAACAGGTCTGGATCCTCCCATAGATATTGCTTGGTTTGGGAGAAAAAGTATCTCTTTTGTTGAGTGGTCCAGTGTTGCGGTGTTTTTCCTGTTACAAAATAGTTAACCAGATTAGCAAACGATGGTAATTTCTGCACAGAAAACAGTTGTTCATCAGGAAAATCCTCCCGTATTGTTTCTGCTTGAATTTCATCGGTTTGGATTCTGGAGAGATGATCAGCCACCACATTTTTAGATCCCTTTTTATCTCGGATCTCTATGTCGAACTCCTGCAACAAAAGTACCCACCGAATGAGTCGTGGTTTTGTTTCCTTCTTTTCCATCAGATGGCGGATGGCACTGTGGTCGGTGTACAAGATAACTTTAGATCCCCAAATGTAAGATCTAAATTTATCCAAAGCGTACACAACCGCCAAAAGTTCCTTTTCAGTGGTGGTATAATTGAGCTGTGCTTCGGAAAATGTTTTGCTTGAATAGCAAATGACCACTGGTTTCTTGTCCACTCTTTGTCCCAAGACTGCTCCTACAGCATAATCACTAGCATCACACATTATTTCAAAAGGAAGAAGCCAATTAGGTGCTTGCAAAATTGGTGCTTCAGTTAATTTATGTTTCAGAATGGTGAATGCTTCTTGACAGTCGTTATCAAAGACAAATGGTGCGTCTTTTAATAATAATTTGCACAGTGGCTTAGAAATGGTACTAAAATCTTTAATGAATCGTCGGTAAAATCCGGCATGTCCAAGAAAGGAACGGATGCCTTTTACCGAGCTTGGTGGGGGAAGGGTGGAAATGATTTGTACTTTGGCTCTGTCGACTTCAAAACCGCGTTCTGAAACGACATGCCCAAGTACAATTCCTTCCTTGACCATGAAATGGCTCTTCTCCCAGCTTAAAATTAAATTAGATTCTGTGCATCTTTTTAGTACCTTTTCCAGCTGTTTTAAACAATTTTCAAAAGAGGAGCCAAATATCGAAAAATCATCCATGAAAATTTCTAGTGATTCTCCCACCATATCAGAAAATATGGCCATCATGCAACGTTGGAACGTGGCGGGAGCGTTACATAATCCAAATGGCATCCTTCGGAATGCGAAGGTGCCATAGGGACAAGTAAACATTGTTTTAGCCTGATCCTCGGGATGGATGGCAATCTGATTGTATCCCGAGTATCCGTCTAAAAAGCAATAAAATTTATTTCCAGATAATTTTTCGACTATTTGGTCTATGAATGGGAGTGGGAAATGATCCTTTGATGTTGCAGCATTCAACTTGCGGTAGTCGATGCAAACTCTCCATCCTGTGATTGGTCTGGTGGTCATCTTTTCTCCATCTTCTGTTTCGACCACTGTGATTCCTGATTTCTTGGGCACTGTTTGGGTTGGACTTACCCAATCGCTGTCGGATATTGGGTAAATAATGCCAGCGTCCAACCATTTGAGTACCTCCTTCTTGACTACTTCTCTGAGATTCGGGTTCAACCGTCTTTGTGTTTCCCGGGATGGTTTCATTCCTTCTTCAGTAATGATTCTGTGCATACACGTCGCTGGACTTATCCCCTTCAGATCTGCTATTGTCCATCCAATAGCTTCCTTGTACTTCACCAATACTTCTAACAAAGTTTCCTCTTGAGCACCTGTTAAATCAGCAGAAATTATTACAGGTAGAGTTTTGTTAGCTCCCAAGAATGAATATTTCAAATGTTTTGGTAACGTTTTTAATTCTAACACCGGTGGTACTTCAAAATATGATTTTAACGGTGCTGAAAAGTTTGTGGGTAATTTTTCAACTTGTGGGATCCATGGCGTTTTCCATTGCTGTGTTTGAAAAACCTCTTCCATCATATGTACCTCTTTTGTGTCTCTGTCCTCAATCCTGGTATTATTAAGAAAACTTTCCAATTCATCAGATCTTAAGATGGTTGGTGTAGCTTGATGCACTAAGTCATCAACTACATCAACTTGATAACACTCATGTTCCGTTGATGAATTATTAAATGTATTAAAGACATTTAATCGGAGTTTTCTGTTCCCAAAGGCGATATCCATTGCTCCTGTTCTACAATTAATTTGGGCATTTGTTGTTGCCAAAAAGGGTCGTCCCAAAATAATTGAAGCCTGACTTTCCTTATAAGTATGTTCAGTATCAAGCACTAAAAAGTCAACTGGATAGTAAAATTCATCCACCTTGATTATAACATCGGTCAACATTCCTCTTGGGATTTTTGTGGATTTGTCAGCAAGTTGTAAAATGATATCAGTATGTTCCAGATTGCCTAGTTCATACTGATCAAACAAATTCCCTGGAAGAATGTTGACACTTGCTCCAAGGTCTAAAAGTGCCTTTTTTATGTTTATGTTACCCACGGTGACAGAGATTAAGGGTGCTCTTGGATCTTTAAGCTTAGGAGGAAGAGAGTTGGAGACTATAGAACTTGCATGTTCTGTTAAGTCTACTTTCTTTGGGAGACGCGATTTTAATTTTCTTTTCTGAATGCATAAATCTTTCAGAAATTTCGCGTATGAGGGGACTTCTCTGATTAATTTGACTAAGGGAATGTTTATTTTGACTTGGGAAAAGACTTCCCACATGTCTTCCGACTTAGTCCGTTTTGTGTCTTTAGAAGACGATGGTTCAAGGGCTGAAGGATATGGTGCGATGTTATTTTGTTCAATTTCTATTTCTTTTTCTTTTAAAATTTTTTCTAATTCCTCTTTTTCATTGTAGATTTCTTCGGTATCACTTTCCTCTTCTAGAATTGGGTTGGGAAGAGAACTTACCTGATTGTTAACTTTCTTCCCACTTCGTAAAGAGATGACTTGGTTGACTTGATGTTCTTTTCCCGGTCTTTGACTGTGAGAAGGATTCACAGTTGTGTTGCTTGGGAATTTTCCTTCTTCTCTTTTCCCGAGTTGTTCAGCTAATTGTGCTATTTGTTTCTCCATCGCTGCGATCGTTTTGGTGTTAGTGTCGGTCTTCTGGTATGTTTGAGTAATGAATTCCATTATTTTGTCTAGCTTTGTTCCTTCATTTTCCGGTTCTTTTCTGCTTGTACCTCCTTCTCTTCCATTGTGGTTGGGTTGAAATGTCCGTTGTTGGTTTTGATATGGTCCTCTCTGATTGTTATTATTAAAATTCCCCTGGTTGTTGTTATGAAAATTCCCCTGATTGTTGTTATGAAAGTTTCCCTGATGGTTGGGTCTGGAAGGTCTTTGTGGATTATGGTATTGACCATATCCACTTAAATGGTTGAGTTCTTCATGCGTTTTCGTGCAATTGTGCGCATTGTGTCCCATGTTTCCACAATTTGCACATGGCTTTTGTCCCTGCAAAACATTAACACCCTTCTCTTTTCCAAGACTCGTAAGCAATAAATCAACTTTTTTGCTTAAAGACATGATGTCAGATTTTACTCCGTTTTTCCATGTCTTATCGAGTGCTATTGTTGCAACAGTTTGATTTGGATTATCATGTTTTTTTGTTGAGTAATTGGCTTTTGAACCATTACTCAATTGTTCCAAAATTCTCCATGCATTCTCACTATCTTGCAACATAAACGTTCCACTTGAGGCAGCGTTTATCATGGATTGGTTCGTGCTATCTACTCCATCAAAGAAATACCTTACAAGTTGCCAACGAGGGAATTCATGATGCGGACACGATCGTAGTAATTCTTTAAGACGGTCGAAAGCATCATGAAATTCTTCGTTGGGTTTTTGTGTAAAATCTTGTATTGCTTTTCTTATTTCTGTGGTTTTACTAGCTGGGTAAAACTCTTGTAAAAAGTTGGTTCTCAATTGATCCCAAGTATTAATACTTCCAGGAGCAAGTGATGTAAACCAATATTTTGCTTTTTCTTTTAAGGTGAATGGAAATAAATGCAATTTAAAGGTATCTCTATTGGTTTCTCTTGGAGTGTTTGCGTTGGCTATTGCAAGAAATTCATACAAGTGATTATAAGGATCCTCATTTTTATAACCACAAAAAAGTGGAATTACTCCAATTAATTGTGGTCGGATTTCTACAATATGTTCGTTTCCGTGTGGAAATATTATAGGTGAAGGATCATCATAATCTCCTGGTTGAAAGTGAGATGCTACAGAGTGTCTATTGGGCTGATCAAAATAACGAGGATGGAATTGAAATTGATTACCTTCATGGAAGTCACCGTTGTGTCGATTTGTGCCATTCCAATTATTGGTATTATCTCCTTGATATCCACCATTGCCATTGTTGCGAAATTGTGGAGGAATTGGTGGATGTGTTTGTGGTATGGGATTATGAGGACCCGCTTGTGGAGGTTGTATGTGTGATTCATCGGGAACATCTTCTACTAATACTTCGTCCAAATTCATTGTTCTAAATAAACGCCTTGCAATCGATTGTTTCTAAAAGTTCTTTCGGGCTCCGGATTGAATAATAATGGTGAATTATTGCTACTATGTCTTGTATGCATAAACAAGTGAGTTTGCACAAGAAAGAAAATAATAACAAAAAGAAAAATTTAACTTTAAGCAACTCTTTAGAAATTAAGCGCACATAATCCCCGGCAACGGCGCCATTTTGACAACGCTGTCGTCACACGCGTCAAAAACAATTTAAAACCCACTTTTACTACGTAGATAGGGCAAGCGGGGTCGAGTCCAAGGATTTAGTGGTTAACTTTTAACGAGTTGTAAAGTAAATATTGACTGTGATGGTAAAAATATTGAAATTGTAACTTGAGAATATAAAGAAAGAGTTACTTCCGGTTTAGTTATCAACAATTAGTTTCGCATGTTTTACTATAACGATTCCGATATAATTACTTTGACATAATTATAGTTTACTAACAATTACTATTACATGGGTAAATACATAACATGTTGAATCAATTATTTGTCTTTATCTAACAATTGAGTAGATTAGGTACAAATAATGGTTTGGGAATATTATGTTTTATCTAGATGATAGTAACGTTACAACTTATTAACATATTAATTGGGCACAAAGTATATTAACCGATTATCCGTCTTAACTCGTTTAATTAGATGAGATGGGCACGAATAATATGTTGATAATACTATGTCTTGAAAATATGATAACAAGTAGAAGTAAACACAAATGATTCACTAATTGTATTCAAAGAGATGAGAGTTTAATAGTTACAATAGTAAAACATTTGTTCGGAATCAAAGTAAAAACATGTTATACTAAAGGTATGATAACATTACCGGAAGTAATCTGAAGAGATTAGCCTTCCATTCGAGTGATGATCGTGGTGATAGTCTTGGTGTTCCTCGGCATGTAACTTGGAGCGTTTATCTTTTGAATTATCTTGAATTACTACTAGAATTACCACCGAAAGGGATAATCTATTGGTTCTAAACAACTAACTAAGAGATATTTCGAAATATTACAACTGATAGAGAGTGTTGGATAATCTTGATGTCTAAATGGTGTCTGAAAACGTGAATTGGTGTCTAAAACCGTGCACAGAGTGCCTCTATTTATACTTGCTGTGACACAGGGCTCGCGTCGCGACCAATGGTGCGTCGCGTCGCGAGGGTGCGTCGAGTGTTGCTTTTGGTCGGCCACTTGTCTGGTCAGTGCGCCTTGTTGGTAGCCTCGCGATTGAAAGTTGGCATTGTCGCGTCCAAGGTCTTCGCGATCGAAAAGTTGGTGTTGTCGCGTTGGTGTCTTCGCGTCGAAAAGTTGGTATTGTCGCGTTGGTAGCTTCGCGTCGCGACCAGTGCTTCCGTCGCGGCGCGATTGCTGTAGGGTCTGGATCCTTGTGTTTTGCTTCTCTTCACGTCGCGACACAGGGGTCTGTCAAGTCGCGATTGCTGTAGCTTTTATGAGTTTTTCGTATTTTTGCTCTTTGATTTGGAGCATCACTTCCTCGGGTTTGGTTGTTTTATCAGAGTTTCTTGGGTCTTGATTCATTCTTGTTCCTGAAATAAAGCCATAAAAGTTAGCACACTAATCCCTCGTGTTTTCCTCACACCAGCAGCTCCGAAGAACTCTGTTCAAGTTAAACATGAATCGTAATTCATGTTTAGTCACCTGTTAATATAAGCCTGTTTTGATGTTGAGCTTATCAGGATTTCCTATGGTAATTACCATAGTTCTGGCAGATTTACATCTGCAACACAGCAGTGGGCCGTGATGTGCAGTGTATGAACAAATGAGATATTATGTCGTTAGCTTGCAATTTTAGTGAGGATGTCTGGGGACTGAAGACAAATTAATCATAATTCTTTTGAGAGAAATAATGATATCATAATAGGCTTTCCCCGTGATTTGTGAGATGTTTTCTATGCGAAAACAAATGGCTAGCTTGGGCTAGTGTTGACCCGACAGTAGATCTATTATCACCCCCAGACTTTTGGGAGTCTGTGGTGTGCATCAGGAGCTGCCGTTGGAATGTGAGCTTTTGCCTGGATACTAGGAAAACATGCATTCTTATATGAATTACGATCTATTTGGTTAACAGACGAGGTAGGTTAGACGGATCTGTCTGAACCATATCTGTTATAGAGAAGCATTTTGCATGTTTTAAGGCTATTCTTGTGTTTCTTCGTGTTGCACAAAAATACGGTTTTCGTGTGCCTCTGAGTGTTTTTATGCGATAAAACGGTCTTTTAATGATAGTGTTTTATTGTAAAAATAAAGCACTATCAATGTCTTCCCCATTGTGCATATTTCAGGAGAGTTTAAAGTATCGGTGGTTTGGTTCTGAAGGTGATATTGGTTCATGGGGTCATGAGTATGTTAGGTAATCACAATTTTCCCCTTTACATTTGTTGCAGCAACTACAAAGGTACATGTACATCCATACACAAGAAAGTAAATGTGTAATTATTTGTGCAGGAATTTGGCCGGTGAAATTGCACAAGAGTATGCGAAAAGAGTGGTACTGGTTCTAATCGATCTTACCCGTATCAATATTTTGTTTATCTGTTTATCACTCCAATCTTAAGACTGAAAGTTTCAATTATTTAATTTCAAACTTGTGGCGTTTTAGAATGAGGAGGCAACAATTGATGATCTTATAGAGCTTGTGGAACAAATTGTTGCTTTTCACATGAAGCTATGGAATATGCGACTTTATATTTTGACCTGCACTTTATTTGTTCTTTTGTTTGGTGCATAAATAACATAATTTCCTTCTTCTGCTCACATGAAATTTGAGTGCTATAATCAAATTAGTTTTTAAAAAAATGTCTTTATAATAAATTAAAAATAAAGTTTCTAATTGAGTAGATTTTTCGAAGTAAATTGTCTTAATAAGAAGTGCAATGCTCTAATAGACAAAAAAATAAAAGTAAAATGCTATAATATACAAATAAATGAAAGTACTGAGTGGTATTTGTATGTTTATCCCTGAAAAAGTTGTCTCAAAAGAATGGTTATGGGGACAGGTTTAGGTGGTGTACAATATTAAATCAGATGAAAAAAAACTACTTTCTTTCATTTGTATTTAGTTGGAATTTTACTAGAGGTTTCATTTTTTTCTTTTCTTTCTTATAATCTGAAAATATTTGTAAGGTTTTTAGGTGGAATCTTAGTAGATGTTTCTTTTCTTTCTTATAACCTGAAAATATCTGTAAGGTTTTTTTGGTGGAATCTTAGTAGATATTTCATTTTTTCCTTTTCTTTCTTATAATCTGAAAATAACTGTAATTTCTGGAAAATCCATAGAAATAACAACGGACTTTTTAACATTTTCTAGAAATAGCAACATACTTTCTGGAAAATTTGTAGAATTAAGGATTTTTAAAGTTCAATGACCAAATTAGAACGAAATGAAAATGCGTTGCTACTTCTTCCAGTTTGCCCTATTTATGCTTTATTTCTAAACATCATTTATCCAAATAACACTTTATTTTTAGGATTTTTTTCTTCCCCAAAAGCGCCTAAAATTTTAGTTAATGATGCTGTGAGGAAAGGGGAGCGCATTGTGCCAACATCAGCTGTCGAGCTTCTTATGGGAGCTACCTTCCCTGCTCCTACATATTGTGTCAAGGTAAATGCTTTTTGGGACAATGTAATTTTTTTCGGCTAAATGCAAGAAATAGCAACCTACTTTCATTTTTTTGTATTATAGCATCCTACTTTCATTTCTTCCAAATACAACATTGTATTTTCTTTTTCTTGTCCTATTAAGGTTTAAGACTTTGCATATTCAAAAATCTATCCAATTATAACATTATACTTTTAATAATTTTACTTTCAGGACAAAAAAAATAAAATTAAGACATGTGCATCATGATAGTCAAATGTTTTCAGTCAATACACTAACGTTAGAACACAAATATGCAGGAATCACTTTGAAGGAAGATCTCACGAAATTACTAGCTAATGGGCTTGATGTTACTGCATACGAAAGGTTAATTTTTTCAAATTCTGATTTAATTCATCCGATGGATGTACATCATTTTAAAACTTTGTACTCTTTATCTTAGTTTGTGTGGCATTTCTTCATTTATATTGATTCTGAGTGTCTAAAGGAAAGTAAACTTGAAGAGTATAATTGCCAAAATGATAAATTGGGAAATTAGCGATTGTCATTTACATAATACAGAGTACCATTGTATTTACAAGTTGTTGATATATTAAGTAATGTGGTTATTTGATAAACTTTGTTAGTATCATATTGAGATAAATTTTGATTTTCGGTGCCTTGGCTGCTGATTAAATGATTAAATTAGTTATCACCACCAACTTTTAAAGCCGGTAATTTATTCATTCCTTTTTATCGTAGCATTGTACTTTTAATTTTTTTTTCATGTGGCCTTGCATTTATTATCAGAAAAAGAGAAAACAGACGTTTGGGTATGGATGCTTGGATATGTCCCGGTAATCTCCATAAATGGCAATGTACTTTAATTTTTTTTAGCATCCGACTTTTGTTTCTTTCTGTTACAGCATTGCACTTTCATGTTTCTTTTTGTATTTTGAAAAATGTATCTAACCCAATTATCACATTGCTATTTTTTTCTTGCATTTATCCAGACCCGTGCTCCGGCAATCCTGAACACGTGCGGAGCAAGGGCTCCCGCTAGTTAAAGGATAAATCTTGAATTCGTTCTTGAAAAGCACAAAGAAGAAAAAAAAGATCAATACAAAGCGTATGAGACTAAACAAATATACAACAAAGACTTTAGATTTTAACTGATTATATAATTATATCCTCTATTTCTCACAATCATAAAAAACGTAAATTAACAATTAGTCGGAAACTCCATTTCTTGAACATTTGAAGCATATAGACTTACACTGAATTTATTCGTTTTGTTTTGTGTTTATGATGGTGCGATCGAAGAAAAAAAAAACATCTGGATTCAAAAGCAATGCAATCGGTCGTAGTTTTCCCCAGTTCGATCATTTATTTTATATTATCGTTAAATGTTTCAATTAAATCATATAAATTCAAATTTGAACTTGCTTGAGCATATCTGTAAATAATAAAGAACATTACCTGTGTGATAAAGAGTGGATATGAAGAAATGTTGCCGGAAATCCACAGTCGGCACCAATCTTTTCAAATGTCAAGAAAATAAAGATGGGTTTTGTGTTGGATTTGCCAAAAGTGTATCATGAATTGTAGTTATATGAGAAAAGTGTCGGCAATGAAATATGATCAAGGATAATTAGGGTTGATAGGATTTTTTGGTCTACTGCGATGAGAAGAAAGACGGCAAGATAGATAAAGGGAGATAGAGTGGGAGAAAATTTAGGAGTTGATAAAATTAACATAATGGTTAATTACCTTATCACCCTTATGTTATATATAAATTAAAGTATTTGAATTAAATTTATTAATAATTATAAATTTATTAGTTTAATTATAGCCCTAGATCTAAGATAATAAATGGTTGAGATTTGGCCTCAAGTTCTCAACCTTTTTTTGGTCCTCAAATGATCATTATTCTGCATATATATATATATATATATATATATATATATATATATATATATATATATATATATATAGATGTAGGTTCATATGTGGAGGCTAAATATTGTGTGAGTGTATAAGTGATTCTGGGCCAATCAAAATAAAAGGGTAATTCAGGAACTTTATATATAATAATTTTAATCACTAAAAATAAAAATCCGTTATTTATGGACATCCCTGTAATTAAGGACCAGTTAGTTGTAATTTCATCTATTAATATATCATTCCTTTTTTTCCTTCTCTCCGATCCGATCTAAAAGAAGCGACAGCTTCTTTTTGGCCTCCTCTATCTCCGCCTCCGGCCTCGTTTGTCGCCGCCTCCAGCCTCGTTCGCCGCCGCCTCCGATTACCTGTAACTCTAAGAATCATCTCTGCAAGTCTGATTTGGAAGGAATTAAGAAGCTGTAATCGAACACTCTATCATCCGAATTTTATTTCTGAATGGCTATTGAATGATTGCTGTAATCGAGACCTACAATTGATCTTGTTGGGTTCACGATTTTCAGCAAGCCATGGTGAGACAGAGTCGGATCGAAACTGCCCAAGTCGACCACTTCTCCCTCTCCCTTCTAAAGTCGCATATTCGAAACCGCCTAAAGTCGGAGACGATCGGTTAATTCCAGGTAAGAACGCCATCCCCCTCACTCTGCATCTTTCTTGCAAGTTTTCTTTCCCCCCAAATCACCCTATTTTCCTCATCTCATGTAATTCGTTGTATCTCTCCTTTACTGCTCCTAAATCTCATCGCCGCTGGATTCCATGGCTTCCGTCATTGAAGCTGGTTGGACGGCATAATCACTCCTTTTAACAATCAACCATTTTTCTTATTGTTGATTTATGTTTAGTTGTTCTTTTGCCCTAATTTGATCTCATTGGCGGATATTTATTAATTTTTTCCGATGATTACTTCATATAACATTCTGTTATTGTTAGGAGATTTGACTTTATCAATTTAATAGAGCATCGAGTTATAGATTTACGAGTAAGAACTTGTGCCATTGCTTAACTGCTAAAATGAGACATTGATTTGGATTGAGACGTTCTTGAGAAAGAAATGTTGGATAATTGATTTCAATTTATTTATTCAAGTTTCCTTCCCTAATGCATTGCGAATTTAATACTCTTATGACGTTCGTGCTCCCGATTGTGTAATTTGTTTTCTCGATACAATATTTATGTGTACCAACTGAAATTGGCGTAGGAAGGTTATACAGCGGCACGACTTTAGAACACACCGGAAACTCCAATCATCAACGACAAAAAGAACAAGTTCTTCACAAATTTACAGTTATAAACAACTTGAAAATCCAGGTAATTTTTTGAAATATTCTTTTACTTTTCTCTGGGTTTTTGTTCTTTACCGGTTAATTGCAATTTTGATTTTGGCGTCAAGTAACAAACCCCAAATACACGTCCATTTACAGTTATAAACAACTTGAAAAGCCCAAGTAATTTTTTTGAATATTCATGGAAATCAAAAAGGAAGATCTCTCGTCGTTTTGAATATTCATGGAACAACTAATCAACATTATTTTCTACTGCTTCTTGAGCTTCAAATTCCATGGTATCAAACTCATAATCTTCATTCACGTTTGGTTCCGTGTTTTCAGGTTTGGGAGTCCTTCCTTAAGGAGCGATTAATGTTTATTGTTCGTTGGTAGATTCTTTAAGAATGAATGATTGAAACTAGAGCATCCTTCAAAAATGTTTATATTCTTTGAGAATGACAGGCCAACACCGGAGAATTCTTCGAGAATGGTTATATTCTTCGAGAATTGTAGTTTATTATGTCAAATGAAGTGTTATTCATTTAACAATTAAGTGTATTATTAAAGAATGTGTGAATGTATATTTCTATTCTTTTAGAATGTAGTTGTCAAATAAATGTATATTTCTATTCTTTGAGAATGTAGTTGTCAAATGAATGTATATTTCCATTCTTTCAGAATGTAGATTTCTATTCTTTCAGAATGTAGTTGTCATTATGTTTTATACATTGGATATAAAAATACTCATATTCTTTAAGAATGGCAGTCTAATTATTCAAGAATGAAAATGGTAATAACTTGAATTTTATCCCTGAAAATAGTTCAAATTAATCTCCAGGAAATCAAAATCAAAAATGAATTTTCAAAAATGTTAATTTTAAATTTTGATATGGAAATTTCCTTGAAATATGGTGTATATATCCTAAAATCCGGAATTTCCTTATATATTTTTTCAACAAAATGTCCAATTTACCCTTATTGATTTTATTTAATTAAAAATAATTAATTTTTATTCAATTAATTACGATCATGCCATCATCATCTTAACCATTCATTCTTTTCATCTAATGACTCATATTGTCTCACACGATCACACAATATTTGTGTTCCACATTTGATCCTAACTCTATATATATATATATATATATATATATATATATATATATATATATATATATATATATATATATATATATATATATATATATATATATATATATATATACTAGTTGTAAGACCCGTATATTACACGGGATGATACAAAATAATTATTAAATAAAAAAACCTAAACACTAATAATTATGTATACCAAATTCTCGACAATATATAATGAAATTTTTGGATATATACATTATTAAATTAAACACTACAACATAATGTTGATAAACTTTGAACAATTATAACAAATTACAAATTTTGAAAGACTTCTTTGAATACAACATTTGTTGTTCTATTGCTAAGTTTACCGTCGTCTAAAATTAACATTTTTAATCTATCTTCACTTTTAACTCTCGAAAATATAACATACAACATGTCGTGTGTGAAGACTGGTTGTCTCAGAAACAAAGACACATTTGATAGCGATTGCCGTTGACTATTATTTATTGTCATTGCAAAACATACAGTCAATGAAAATTGTTTTCATTGAAATTTGAAAGAAATTCTTCTATCTGAAGGCGTCAAAGACATTTTTGGAATAAACGTACGATTTCCAATATTATTTCAAGATATAATATCTATTTCTATAACACGATTACCCAATAATATTGCTTCACTGCTAGGTGTGTACCCGCGCAATGCGACGACGACATTAGTATGTTGATGTTTTCAATTAAAATTAAAGTATGTAGTTTTCAATTAGAATATATTGTGTACTTATTATAATATATCGTTTTATAAAATATTTTAGAATTTTTGTATACATTTATGAATATAACATGTTTCATTTTAGAATATATATTTATACGAAACTGATCAATAATAGTGAATAGTAAAAAATAGCCATCAATAAAACTTTTTAACGACGGAATTTGTAAAGGTTTACCGATGGATTTTCCATCACTAAAATATTAAACGTAAAATTTTTACGTTCATGCATTTTGAATACCCTTAAGGCCGACCCTGATGCGTGCGTGCATGCGCGTGTGTGCCGTGTTTTTTATTATTATGTTAAATATTTTAATTCTATTATGGAAATTAGTTATTATATTTTTAATAGACATAATAAATCAAAGGTTATCCAAACTTAGTAAACTATATAAGATATATTAATTATAAAATTAGTATAATAAAATTTTTAAACGTAAATATAGTTTTATGTTTGTTTTTGGACCTGCATTAAAGATCTATGACATTCGAAAAAAATCCATTAATCATCATGCTACCTTTCCGAAATTATTGACATATGTATCATCGATGAGAAGAAAATGACAATATGATGCATTCTCTTGTCATTTCATTTAAGTGATAATTAAATTGTTAGAATCCATTAATTAAATTGCTAGGTTCCTAATTTAGTGCTTAAGTTATGAATTATTAGAATTAAATACATTCAATTCAAACAATTTTTTTAAGAAATTCAAAATTATGAGAAAATGACATGTGTCAAAATCAATGAGGAGATGACATGTGGCTTTGAGTTACTTATTTATTAGGATAATATATATATATATATATATATATATATATATATATATATATATATATATATATATATATATATATATATATATATATATATATATATATATATATATATATGCAGAATAAGGATCATTTGAGGACCAAAAAAATGTTAAGAACTTGAGGCCAAATCTCAACCATTTATTATATGTGTGTGTTAAACAAGTAACTCACGAACCTACTAATCCAGTTCCTAAATCAGTAAATCTACATATTTTATACCCACGTGACTTAAACCATCAACATATTAACCTTTCCAAACACACCTGATATAGCTAAACCACGAGCCCTGCATCAATTTCATAACTGAGTAAACCGACCCTCGATTAACCCATATTGAAGAACTACCCACCCCCTCCCCCCAAATGATATCGGAGAATATAGCAAAAATAAAAGTCATTTCTTTTGCATTTAATAAAGTCATTTCTTTTGCATTTAATAGAGAATGTCTAAGCTTTTCCATAATATATAATTTGTAGTTATTTTCTTTTGATCTTTGGGTTCCCTCCCTTCCATGAAGCCACATCAGCCTTTTCTCTGTCTTTTTTCCCCTTTTTTCTCTTCCTTAAACACATGGAAATGGTCTTCCCCAACTTCTCTCTCTTTCCAAACCTTTTTTTAATCGGTGTCATACGAGTTCTTCTATTTATTGACCGGCTTAAACTTGTAGTATCGTGAAGAACATGTTGGGAAAATGGATTTTTACAAAACATAATATTGTCTATTGTCCAGAACCAAAATAGAAATATATTAACATGTTTATGTTTTCCTTCGGAATACCTTTGTTTTAGTATTGAATATCTAAAACACATATTTGATGACAGAGAAACTAATCAAAAAGAGTGGTACCAAAAATGTTGGTGTTGAAAATTAAAATGTTGTTTTAAAGAATTAAACACATTTCAGTTTCTTTTTTCTTATTTTGAAATCATCTTTAACACAAGTTCCTGTTACAAATGTGTGTTTAATGTCAAATTAATCAGCATAATGGTGACCATTACAAATGTGTGTTTAACATCGATTTAATCACCATAATGGTGGCCGTTATGGTTTTATTTTGTGTATAAATACTATCTTCTAGTACATAGGAAAAGTAAGACATAAAAACTAGCAAACATCATTTTGCCCTCTTTTATGTGCACTATAAAGCTGCCATGGAAGATTCAAGTTTTGCAACAAGGTAAAGTTCAAGCCTAGTTACGTTCGACGGTCTTGAATAATCGTTTCTTCTACTATATCTTGGGAGACAGATGTCCACTAGTGTGGGCGAAATCTATTTTAAGGAAAATATGTTTACACATGCCTCAGCCAAAAGTATCCGATTGTACCATTGTACTTTAATTTATTTTTTTATTAGGACATTATACAATGAAAAATCTAATTGCTTTGTATTTGGTTGGCATTTCTATAATAGGGTAGATTTACATAGGAAAAGTAAGACATAAAAACTAGCAAACATCATTTTGCCCTCTTTTATGTGCACTATAAAGCTGCCATGGAAGATTCAAGTTTTGCAACAAGGTAAAGTTCAAGCCTAGTTACGTTCGACGGTCTTGAATAATCGTTTCTTCTACCATATCTTGGGAGACAGATGTCCACTAGTGTGGGCGAAATCTATTTTAAGGAAAATATGTTTACACATGCCTCAGCCAAAAGTATCCGATTGTACCATTGTACTTTAATTTATTTTTTTATTAGGACATTATACAATGAAAAATCTAATTGCTTTGTATTTGGTTGGCATTTCTATAATAGGGTAGATTATTTAAACTGAATTGTTGTAATTGGAATAAATGAAATTAAGATGCTATAATGAACAAATTAATGAAAGTATATCGCTATTTCTTGCATTTAGCATGTTAATTCATGATTGTATCATATGCAAGAACTAGTAGTGTGGTGACATATATTTGCATATTACAACATCCTACTATCCTTTCTTTTCTATTACAATGCTGCACTTTCAGTTTTTCTCATATAAAGTTATTGGACTTTCAAAATATGCCCATTTCAGATTTTTTATTATCCGGGCATCATACGTTGAAAAATATAATCGCTTATTATTTTTCATTGCTATAATTTGGTAGATTTCTCAAAGTACAATGTTGTAATTGAAAGAAGTCAAAGTAGGATGCTATAATAACAAATTAATGAAAGTGCATTGCTATTTCTTGCATATACCCCAATTCTGATTTGAACTTTTGTATCCGATCAATTTACCAAAAATATCATGCAATCTGTAGGAAAAGAAAGTGATGGAAGTTGGTTCTTCTAATTAGCAAAAAATATGTTTTGTGCCAACAAAATCAGGTACTAATGTGGTTGCATTTAGAAAATGGCAAAAGAAGTATGCAGGCGACCAAATCGATTGAGGAAACAAATTAATAAAAGTACTTAGTAGTTTTCACTGTTATAATTGGATAGATTTTTCAACGTACCATGTGTTAATAAAAAATGGAAGTTAGATTTTAAAATTAACAAATTAATAACCATGCTACTATTTCATATATATTTGTTTATTGTGCCACCCAGTTTTCATTTCTTTCTTCTTTGCATTGTACTTTGAAAAATCTATCAAATAAAAAAGAAAATTTCATGAATAATTTGATAGTTCTTTTTGTCAAATTACATAAGAAAAAAATTTCCAAGCACAACGCTATAACGGGTAGAATTTTCAAAGTACAATATCTTAAAGTTCAACATATGAAGGCATCAAGACAATAATGTTGGAGGTTATTCATTTTGTAAAAGTACTAAACTTTATAGCGCCTATTAATTTTTTTTGCAGGATTTGAATAATGCTAAGTTAGTAGTAGAGTTGATAGTTTAGGCAGAACCAAAGTTCAATTTCAATCCTATAATAGACAAATGAAAGTTCTCACAGAGACACTTATATTATAGTTAGATTATAGGGTACAATTGTTCTTTGTTGAGTTTTCTTTGACATTTTGTTAATCCATTTTACAATACTTTTGAAATTGACTTCCATTTTGACTATCAAAGCATTCAAACCTTCCTTACTTTCGATGCCTTTGATTATATTTGGTAACTAATCTAAGGGGCTGTTTGATTTGTCTATTACTGGGTCTAGTAAGAGATTACTGTTAAGATTTGTGGAGCCATGAAAATTGTGACAAGAATATTAAAGTTCAAGGGTAATTATTGTAAATTCATTTACAATTCAATTGCAAATTGAATTGATGTGTCTGCCGTGTTTGGTGAAAAGGGGTCTACAAACTTTTCATATTCAAACTAACATGTGAAGAAAGGAAAAAGGGAATGGCATTATACGGCTCTAAAATCCTATAAATAGGATTGTTATCTTCATTTGTAAATTGCACCAAAAATTGTAATTGTAATCTTCATAGAGTAAATATAAGAAAACTCAGTTGCAGCCCGTGGATGTAGGATTGACACCGAATCCGAACCACGTAAAATCCTTGTGTTATCTTTTGCTTTATTTTCTGCTTTCGTGTGTGTGTGATAGTGTTTCCGCTGTGTGTACCCTGTCCGATTCCTAACAACTGGTATCAGAGCTTTGGGTTTCGGAGGAGGTCTCGGTTTTAGAGGTATCTCGGTACTTTGAAGGGTACTGTTCTGTCACACAAAAGTACTATAAAATATTTGTCTCTTGTTTGTCGTAATGGCTGAAGACAAGGTTGTAATCGAGAAGTTCAACGGTTCTGACTTTAGCTGGTGGAAAATGCAATTAGAAGCATTGCTATGTCAGAAAGACTTGGATGTCGTACTTGGGGACAAGCTGGAGAAAATGGAAAAAGCTGATGAAGATGTTTGGAACTCAAAGAACAAGAAAGCTAGGGCGGTTATTACATTGTCGTTGTCAAAGAGTGTTGCTTTCAATATCATGAATCAAACCACGGCACGTGGTATGATGGATGCTCTGACGAACATGTATGAGAAACCGTCGGCGGCTAACAAGGTGTTCTTGATGAGGGAATTGTTCACGACAAGGATGAATGAAGACAGCTCAGTTACGATTCACATTAACAATCTAAATTCAATTCTGTCCAGATTGTCATCTGTGGGAATTAAATTTGATAACGAGACTTAAGCTTCACCGCTACTAGCTTCACTACCTGATAGCTGGTCTGGAACAGTAACCGCTGTTACAAGTTCAGTGGGGACTAGTGGTATGACTTTTGAAGGGGTTAGAGATTTGGTTCTTGGCGAGGATATCAGACGCAAGAATCAAGGTGGATCTTCTTCTTCTGAGTTATTAAATATCGAAAGAGGTAGAGGGAATAGCAGGAATAGTGGGAGCAGTGGGAGTCGGGGAAGAAGTTCGTCTAGAACTTGGAAGAATGTGAAGTGCTGGAACTGTCAAGAGGTGGGACATGTTAAGAGTCAATGTCCAAAGAAAGAATTGAACATTGCTGGTGCTGAGAGTGTGTCTGAGGATGATGCACTGATACTAAGTATGGAAAGTTCTGTAGACTCTTGGGTCATGGATTCAGGGGCTTCGTTTCACGCCATGGACAACGGAGAAACGATGGTGAATCTAAAAAAGGAGATTTTGGGAAGGTACGATTAGCAAATGACGAGATGCTTCAAGTAACGGGCATGTGAGATATTGATCTGGTTACTTCATTGGGAACTACATGGAACCTGAAGAATGTCAGGGTGATTCGGGAGCTGAAGAAGAAATTGATTTTTGTTAGTCAGCTGGATAAACAAGGACTGGAAGTAAGGTTTGGTGGTGATAAATAGAGGGTGGTCAATGATAATTCGGTGATTGCTCAAGGTATGAAGCGTGGGTCATTGTATATGGTTGAGGTACCTGCTGAGGGAAGTATGACCGTCCCCGTTAAGCATGACAAAATCTGGTTCGCGAAATCTAGTGCTAAGAGAGTTCATTTTGCAAACATGAATTCTGGAGCCAAGGGGATGTTAGCTGAACGAGTCGGAAAGTCTAAACCATTCAGGGGATTCTGTGACAGTGGGAGCACGGGGTGTGTTTCGGGTACAGTTACAAAGAGCCGTTGGGTTTTGAAGACTAAGACTGAAAAATTCTCTCCTGTTGGAAGTTTGCAAAGTTTGGAGAGTGTTAGTGGTCCTCGGTGTATCTCTGGAGCTGGTGGAGTGTCCAAACCGGTTGAGACAGAGGATGAGTCGGTGGTGGGATTAGCCACGACTGAGTTGGAGCTAGTGGGAGCTTCAACTAGCCCTTTCTAGTACTTGAAGATGAGGGGCGGCTGCAACTAAGGAAATTTGATTGAGTCTAGATTGTTCTTGGGAACTGGAAGATTGGAAGACTGATTTGGTTGAAGATTACTGAAGTACTGTATTGTTCATGTCTCCAAGTGGGAGATTGTTAAGATTTGTGGAGCCATGAAAATTGTGACAAGAATATTAAAGTTCAAGGGTAATTATTGTAAATTCATTTACAATTCAATTGCAAATTGAATTGATGTGTCTACCGTGTTTGGTGAAAAGGGGTCTACAAACTTTTCATATTCAAACTAACATGTGAAGAAAGGAAAAAGGGAATGGCATTATACGGCTCTAAAATCCTATAAATAGGATTGTTATCTTCATTTGTAAATTGCGCCAACAATTGTAATTGTAATCTTCATAGAGTAAATATAAGAAAACTCAGTTGCAGCCCGTGGATGTATGATTGACACCGAATCCGAACCACGTAAAATCCTTGTGTTATCTTTTGCTTTATTTTCTGCTTTCGTGTGTGTGTGATAGTGTTTCCGCTGCGTGTACCCTGTCCGATTCCTAACAATTACGTCTTACTCAAACCGTTTGCTAACCCAGAAATTTACTTCTGGCCCATATCTAAACGCTAAAATTTACATGTTTACCCAGTCAGTTTCCGGATAAGTCTGACTTAGTCAGCTATTACTCAATAAGCAAGTATCAAATAGCTCCTAACTATATTTTTCATTTATATTAACGGTACCTCCTGTCCCAAAATTGGAGTCCCTTTTTTTCACTTGTCACGTCAAATTTGCTACTCGTCTAAACCAGTAGAGAGATGAATTCTATAATAGATGAATATTGATGACTATTATGTTATAGAATGTTAATACATCTGAAACTTTCAGTTTTGAAAACTAGCAATATCCGTGTATATTTTAAACTTGTAAATCACTAGATATGATATTTAGAATTCATATTGGAGCTCATTATTGTGAAGAATTTTCTATGTATTATGCTAAAAAATGAATTTGTCCTTTTATGTAACGCATCTGTTATTTTTTGTTACAATGTAGACCGTGTAGGTTACATGAAGTAGCCAATGAGGAAACTTTGATTTATGCACATTCTTTTGATGTATATAAGTACCACTCAAATACTAAGGGTACAAGTAAAAAATTATGTTGGATTATGGTAGAAAAGTCAACATTGCTTACATGATGCACCATTGATGAACTATGATAGAGATGAGTCATGGCCTTATGGGAGAAAAGGTTACGTCAAATTTCCAAAACCGAGTGAATTCCAAACGTGTGTTTTACTAAGTTTCATTGTATACCCTTAATTTTCTTATTTTGTGTTTCGGTCCCAAATAATATGAGGAATAACGGGTATAACGCTAGTTTGTACTGCCCTAGATGAAACGAGTAAGCAATTCGGCCCACCACCACCCGATGAGAACGTCCACCGGATCGACCGCCGCCTCCTGTCCACATTATTCCTCGTCATGTTCCGGCGTCGTCAATTATGAATTGGGTTTCTAATGACGACATCGATTGCTACTTCTTCTACTTTTATCCTCTTCGTTTTTATTTCAAAATGCTAATTAGAAATTGGTTGATATTGCAGGATTTAATTCACCCGTCGATTGCTACTTTTTCTTCCATTCTATTCTCTCTGCTTTGGCAAGTTACGAGATGATGAGTCATCGGCTCCCACCACCGCTACCTGTTTCCCTCTATACCTACTGACGTGATGGCGCTTCCGTCTCACATGGGTGGGGAAGTTTGTAAAATTTGAAAGTCTTAATTCAAGGTTAGCGCAATTGCAACCAATTACGAGCATACCAAGGTAATTATTTGAGATAATTAATATGATTCTTCATCCTTCAAAAAATTCTAACCTAGCATTCCGTTTCATCTAATCAAGCAACTTCTGGATGTTTCAGTTGTAATAATTACTTTAAATTTTAGCCTACTTATCAGTTTCAACTTTATAAGATTTTTACTAATATGCAATGTAATCAATTACTGTGATGTTGCTCATCAAGATGATGTTTTGTTTATTCAAAGTGTTTTAATTTCTTCGTGTTCATAGGTTAAGTTGCAAGCTGATAGTTTGCTAATTCGTCTGGAGGAACCACCTGATGTACCTTATTGTGTCTCTGTCAAGTTTGAAAGTTGTCATATGGAAGAGGTGAGTAGTAATAACTTCCATCTTTTATTCAAGAAAGCATGATTAAGGATTGTTAAATAATGAGATTTTGTATTTGTAATATTAGATGATCTCTTCCCCTGTTCCAGATTCTTGCAATTGATTATAGGATTATTTTTGTACCTTGTGATTTTGTTCATGTTTCATTGTTTGACTTGATGCTTTTACTTTGTGTGAAGGTTCTTTTCTCTGATATTAACGCCTATGAGGTAATTTTATCATATTCTATTACCTTCTCTAACATTTACCAAATGTTATGAAACACACCCTGTTGGCGGAGATCAATTTAGGTAATACGCATTTCCTACAAAAAAACAGTAAGTTGTTTTAAATGGAAGAAATATGATTAAATCTTCTTAATTCTAGATTCACGGGCATCAAAAAGCGGGAAGGAGAAAACAAAAGGAGGAATTGTGAAGGCAATTAGTGAATTGAAGATTTTAGTATGCAAATTTATGCATCTCCCTTTTAATATTGAAGAGAATAAGTCTGGTTTGAACTCGGAGTCGCAATAGTCATAAACATACATAGTTGTTGGATTATTTGTTGCCAATTATATTTGTAATTTCTTTTTAATTCATGTTAAAATGGTGGTGGTGAGATGATTAGTTGTTGGAATGTAAGCTCAATCAAGTCATATAACAAACATACAAGAAGGTTAAGTTGAGATGGTGCTTCGCGACCCAATTTTGGGAATTTCTCCGTTAAATTGGGTAATGGTTATTAAAGTGAATCGAATAATGTTTTTAATGAAATCGAGAAAAATATCTAATAAGATTATGAAGTTTTGGATTATCGTTGTACATTGAATGAAATAATAAAAAATATCATGTTAAGAGGATAAATCATATAAGATGGAAGTAGTATCTGCGGATGGTTTCATGTGAAACCTGAGTACAAAACATACATGTTAATTTCCTTTTTTTATGCATTTACTCATCTAAGTATTGTTTCTTCATTGTTTTTATGCTAAGCTAGTATTTTAAGTTATTGGTATTGACCCTCAAACTCATTAGACACATCTCTAAGTTGCTTTTAGGGTCAACGTGTTCTGGTGGCGACGGGTTGTAGAATGTATTCACTGATCTAAATTCTTAAAATACTACAATCTCATGAATTATGGTTATATATTGTTGAACTTTCCTGTGAAATCCATTTATGTAGCGGTTTAGTTTTGTTCAAATTGGTGATAAAAGTATGGTTGGTAGTTAAGATATATCCAAAAGCAAGCCTTGAAATCAACCCGCAATAGATTAGAATGAAACTCGACGATTGATTGATCTAGAATGTCCAGATTTTGCGAGTTGTGTTTCATATAGATTAATCATTGTTGATTTAATGTAAAAATGATGTTAATGAAATGGATAATGCGCATTGTAGCTGCTAAGGCTCATGAGATTGTTTGAAAGCATGAAAGAAAATGGACCGAACACCACCTTGAAACTAAAATACAAAGATACATGTTACTTGATATGTGTCGAGTTATTATATGATATTTCAAAACAAACATTTCATTCATATATCAAGGATACACCTAAACAACATGAGTCTTACACTCTTACTAACTGATATATTAAAAATCTTACAATGAAAGTCTAATTCAAATAAATCTAATTGTAAACCAAAACAATTTTGAACTTAAAATACACGTGCTTAATGGTGCAACAGACTAAAATCCCTTGATGGCCTTCTACACCTTCTCCTTGTTGGTGATTTTAGTGTCACCAAGTCATTTTATGTAATTGGAACTAACATGTGAGCTAAGGGGCTACTTAGTTTGTACTCTAATACATGTTCGGGTAATGTGCGGAGTGCACGCATGTATAAGATCGAATAAGTAGCCGGTGCGACGACTGGTCGGGGGTCCGGGGGCAGCGCCCCTGGGCTCGGGGATTCCAAAGGGGCAACGCCCCTTTGGCGGGGTCCAAGGGGCAGCGCCCCTGGCGGTGGTAACTAAGTTTAGTCAACTTGCCAAGCCAATTGGGAAAGCGTCCATTCTCAAATTTGTTACCATCAAGTTCCAAAACATTGAGTTTTGAAAGACTTGCCAATGAAGGAACAAGTCCTGTGAACTTATTTCCACCAAGACCCAATTTAATGAGTTGTGTCATGTTAGATAGTGAACTTGGAATGCGACTTGAGAAAGAGCAATCGACAAGGCGCAAGTATGTCAAATGGTGTAGATTGCTTACAGATTCTGGTACAATCCCAGAGAAACTTGTTGAACGTAGATTAATAAGTTCAAGTAAGCTGGTATTACGAAATTCACGAAAGCCACCTGTGAGGTTGGTATTGAATGACAAATCAAGAATTTTTAACTTCTGTAGCTCAAAAATGGTTGTAGGGAACTCGTTTCGAAGTGAACAATTGTGTAGCATGATTGACCTTAAAGAAGAAAAGTTGGCCCAGAAATGAGGTACAGAAGAACTAATGTCAACCCCTGAGAGATGGAGTTCTTCGAGTGCTGTTAAGTTTTGCACCAGATTCTTGAGGCTAGGTCTGTGAAGCTTTAGTGGATTTTGTGACAGATCTAAGAAAGACAAATGCATCAACTGTGAGATTTCAATCGGGATTTGGCCACTAAACCCAGAATCAGAGAGATTGAGGCTTCTTAATTGCTTTAGATGAGCAATCTCGGATGGGATTTGAGATTCATCAAAGTTGTTCATGGCAAGGTTTACGCTTTGAAGAAGATATTCATCAAAGTTGTTCTCGGATGGGATTTGAGATTCATCAAAGTTGGTAACTTAGTGGAAAATCCGAATTCTTAAGGGTTAATATGGTATAATTAACTGATTATCGTTAATTATGGAAACCATCAATTAAACCCTAACCCTAAGGAAATCTTAAGTCGGCCCATGATCCCATAACCCTAATTCGTGGGTTATATAAACGCCTCTTCTAATCAGAAGAGGGACGCACGAAAATCATTAGCTCTCAATCGTTCCTCACGAACATAAAACTTCTGGCAATTTGGCTTACGAGTTTGTGCCTAAATTCGTAGGTGTTCCCTTTGGATTATCCTAGACTGGATTTCCTGTAACCCGGGCATAGGGTGGAAATATCAGTTCGGAAAGTGATCACACGATCCATAGGGCAATCCGGATCTTCTCTAAACCTACCCGTTTTTCTAACACTCCTCACCCTTCAGACCTGAAGCTATGAAACTCCTGAGATACATGCCATGGTAAGTTTATGTTGCCAATTTAGGGTTTTCTCTCTGTAGGAAATACCGCGTTCACAGTAAAAAAATGTGTATTTCAAAAAAATCATGGTTGTAATACCATTTGTATACAAAAAACTTTAAACATGTAGCATATAACATGTTGAAAACATAGACCGACATCACATAACTGTATACATAACATATCCAAGTTATAAGAAAAAATATATTCTTTAGTAGTTTAAATTTAAATATGTAAATAATATCTTCTTTGCTAAGATACATATCTGGCTTGTCATATAATCAATATGTTTTTGATAAATGATTAAAAATATTAATTGTTAACAAGAAAGTTAGGAAACATGTGTATTATGGTAATTCTCACATATATCTTGTAAGGATTTCTTTAATGAAAAGAAAGTAATTTAAAAAAAAATCGTTTTTCCAAAGGTATTATATTTTTGTAGATGGTATACATAAAATATTTTCAATTTGGTTGATGGGTTAAAACCATATACTGATAACAAATTATCGTTTTGGAAAATTGCTATAAAGTTGTAAGTTACTATAATGAATTATTGTACCTTGGTTTCTCCTTGTGTTACCAAGTGGTCTTACCCATCTGTCCTTCCTCTTTGTGAACCTATCACTATACCTTTCATATAGAAAGTTCCCAATAACAACGCCAACAACCAACCCACTACCAACTCCACAAAATATGATGATCCAATCAATTATTTCGCTTGGAAAGAGAGACTCGGACTCGGACTCAGACTTATTGCTTCCTGGTGGAAGCTGTGACGCCTTTGAACTTTCACATTCCTTGGATAAAGGTTTTCCACACAATAAGGGATTCCCTATGTAAGAGTCATTCTCGAATGTATCAAGTTGTTGCCCTTTTGGTATGCGTCCATCAAGATGGTTGAATGACACGTTAAAAATGGAAAGGAAGTTGAGTTGCACCAACTCTTGAGGAATTTCTCCATACAGCTCGTTCGATGAAAGATCCAAAGATTCAAGTTTATTTAGGTACCCCAAAGATGGCAAGACACGTCCAATAAAACGATTGTTGGAAAGATTGAGTGATTCAAGGCCTCGAAGATCTTGGAGCGATGGTGGGATTTCTCCTTCAAAATGGTTACAAGACAGATCAATAGCTGTGAATATGGTTAGAATCTTTGTGTACTCTGTTCTGACACCTTTGTGTACTATTGTCATCTTGTATGTCGTCGTTGAATTGAACCCTTTGAAGTCCATATCTGTTTTCATAACATATGATTTGCCACCATTAGCTGATTTCATGGCATTCCAACTTTGAAAGTACTTTGGATGCAATTGACCACTAAAACCATTGTTAGAGAGGTCTATGATCCGCAACTTACGGAACTGTGAGCAAACAGTTGACAAACATTGAATTGGACCATATAATTTGTTAGACTGCAATATGAGAACTTGCAGGTTGGGAAGATTTCCCAACCAAGAAGGAAAGACGTCATCAAAAGAGTTATCACCAAGAGAGAGAAACTCTAGATCGGTACAATTTGTCAATGATCTTGGTAGCAGGCCCGTAAATTGATTTGCACTCAAATTAATGTATTCCAACAGGCTTCCATGCAGAAACACATTCATCATTATGCCATGAAAGTTATTTCGGCTGAGATCCAAAAGAAACAACGAATTGCTTAAGTTACCAAAACATGGAGGAAGAGTTCCACTCATGTTATTAGAACTGAAAGCTAATATCCGAAGAGATTTCACTTCACATAACAATGGTGGTATTTCTCCTGTCAGATAATTAGTTGAGACATCATAAGCAATTGTGGTTTGTGGTGGAATTGGTATTTCTCCGGTGACGAAGTTGTTAGAAATGTCAATTATCTGTAATGTTTCTTTGCTGTTATTCCAGATCCACACCGGTACTGGGCCATCAATTTTGTTGCTGTCGAGTATTAAAACTTCCATTTTATTTTGGAAGCGCAAAAAGGCAGGGAATTCCTTCAAGTTACATGTCGACAGTCCTAGGAAGCTAAGTTGTGGTAAGGTGCTATTTGTGTAGTTGTTGGTTGCCACTAATGATATCATGTTATGACCTAAGACGAGTATTTTGAGTTTGTTGAGTCCTAGGAACACGTCTATGTCTACACTCCCACTGAAATTATTGTGACTAAACTGAAGAAACTGAAGACTTCTAAAGTTGGAAAATGCACTTGAAATTGGTCCTTTCAGTTGATTGTATTGAAGGTCTAACATTCTTAGTTGGGTGAAGTTGAAAAACCAGGATGGTATATGACCAAAAATAGAATTTCTTCCCAGCGAGACAACACCAAGTTCAGTTAGGTTTGCAAGAAAGGATGGGATTTCGGCATTTATATTCATATCATATCCATACAGGTAACTAAGTTTAGTCAACTTGCCAAGCCAATTGGGAAAGCGTCCATTCTCAAATTTGTTACCATCAAGTTCCAAAACATTGAGTTTTGAAAGACTTGCCAATGAAGGAACAAGTCCTGTGAACTTATTTCCACCAAGACCCAATTTAATGAGTTGTGTCATGTTAGATAGTGAACTTGGAATGCGACCTGAGAAAGAGCAATCGACAAGGCGCAAGTATGTCAAATGGTGTAGATTGCTTACAGATTCTGGTACAATCCCAGAGAAACTTGTTGAACGTAGATTAATAAGTTCAAGTAAGCTGGTATTACGAAATTCACGAAAGCCACCTGTGAGGTTGGTATTGAATGACAAATCAAGAATTTTTAACTTCTGTAGCTCAAAAATGGTTGTAGGGAACTCGTTTCGAAGTGAACAATTGTGTAGCATGATTGACCTTAAAGAAGAAAAGTTGGCCCAGAAATGAGGTACAGAAGAACTAATGTCAACCCCTGAGAGATGGAGTTCTTCGAGTGCTGTTAAGTTTTGCACCAGATTCTTGAGGCTAGGTCTGTGAAGCTTTAGTGGATTTTGTGACAGATCTAAGAAAGACAAATGCATCAACTGTGAGATTTCAATCGGGATTTGGCCACTAAACCCAGAATCAGAGAGATTGAGGCTTCTTAATTGCTTTAGATGAGCAATCTCGGATGGGATTTGAGATTCATCAAAGTTGTTCATGGCAAGGTTTACGCTTTGAAGATGAACAAGGCTGAAAAGGGTGTTGTTAGAGTTGATATGCCCACAAAGAAAGCTTTCGCTCAAGTCAAGGCCGATCACATGACCATACTCATGGTGCTTGCTGCACTCCACCCCATACCACGAACAACAATTAAAATCAGTATTTGATGCATTGCTAGTGGGCTTCCAAGTGTGGAACGTTCGCAACCAACTCGCAGAGCAAAACTCATCATCTTGGTTATTTATGCTTTGCTTAAACTGAAACAAAGCTGAGCATTCCTCATCTTGGCTTAATGATGATCCAGTGGATGTGACTATGACCAACATGTATATAAGGGAGATGGTTTGCAACATCTTGAAGTGATTCAAGTATGAAGCCATGGAAAAAGGGTTTGAAATATTTTGATTGTTTGTGGTCGTGTAATGCTCATTATATAGACAATTTGTATGTTGCTCAACCATAAATGAGTAGGAAATGCACTATCTAGAGAGAGATAAAGTATGAGACGCCATAGTGGAAACACTAAGCAAAGGAATAAATAAAATATGATAATATATATTTATTTATTCTTTACTATAAATGTATGTATTTAAGTTTTTTTGAACGGGCAACATATTATTAGAAGAGCAAGCGCGATATGTATTTAAGTGTTTTGTATTTTCCCTTATTATAACAATGTACTTCAACAAAATTTTCTTTGACTTCAATTGATGGCGGCTTTTATAATCGTTTTTACAGGGATAAAGGTTGCCATATTTAGATTTTGTATCTAATATTGTTCAGGGTTTGGAGTAACAAATTAGTT
Organism: Cichorium intybus; assembly: GCA_023525715.1. Classification (NCBI taxonomy): domain Eukaryota; kingdom Viridiplantae; phylum Streptophyta; class Magnoliopsida; order Asterales; family Asteraceae; genus Cichorium; species Cichorium intybus. Next base: position 128,141,336 of record CM042012.1, on the reverse strand, counting down.
ATTAGAAGGGGCATTATTTTGGTATTGAATGTTCCTGTAGCTCATAAACCAGGTAAAATTGACTTTTGTTGAATAATGAATCATCGCTTTTTAATGGGAATTAAATCACCAAGTGGACACCTTTTGTTCCAAATGCTTCTGTGACAGGTTCAGGAGGTTAGTAAGACGGAGATGGAGCTTGATGGTGGATGGATTTTTCACAAACAATACAATGCAATGGTTCACCAAACTCGGGTATAGTATTGAATGATGCTCTTCCAGCTCATATAAAATAACCACACTTATATAAAAATATATACTAATTAAGTACTTACAATGTCCCAACCAAAGATATGAAATACAAAGATAAAACTTAATTCGAAAACATAAAAATGAAGAGACAAATACATAATGCATGTTTCTTTTCTTTTCTTTTTTAAATTTAATAGATGGAAAATGCCGTTTTGACCCCTTCAATGATCCCGAAAGGCCGAAAAACATTTTACGTCGTTGCAAAACACCAGGCTTTGCTAATTGGTCCGTTTTTTAAGCAAATTTCATTAGATTCCGACTCCTAAATTGTTAGCGACAAAATTGGCAAAATGGTTTTTTTCCGGAACAGGTTTGAAGATTGATTCGGTCTTTTTTGACTAAAAGCTGATTTGGATTGGGTTTTGGTAGACCTGGCAAACGTGTCGTGTCGTGTCGATTTCGTGTCATGTCAAAACATTAAACGGGTTGAAAGTGCTCGACCCTAACCCAACCCGTTTAATAATCGTGTCGTGTCGTGTCAACCCGTTTATTTTCGTGTCGAGTTTCGGGTTTGGGGTTTAGACCTTGTAAATAAATCATGTCACTTTTCGAGTTGAAACACTAAGGCCCTCCGGTATGAAGACATCGGCTTGTGCGAAGTCCCATGTGGCATGCGAGCTTCGCGATGAACACCGCCCCTCTAGTGAGGGATCATCGCATTTTCTTCATCGCACAATGCCTTCACGTCGCATGAGCAAAAGGAAAACCAAGCAATATGCTTGTACATTGAGCTTGATTCAGTGTACCAAAACTAAGAGGAAGTGAGAGGTGGCCATTTCCAAGGGTGAGGGGAGAAGTGAGGGGTGCTGATGTGGAAGAGAAGAAAGTGAGAACCGGAAGGCCTAAGTATGTGAAAAGAATAGGAGTTTGAGGCGAAAAAGAAAGCATGAAAAACTTGTAGTAGAAGCATTCACACTAAGTTTATAGAACAACGTTAAAAGATTAGGAGTCGGAAAGACGAATGACGAGGAGGAGGGAGAGACCGAGTTGGACTGTGGAGTATGAGTGGGAAAAGAAAAAAGTGAAAATGAATTCATGACCTGGGTTGCTAAACGACTTCCACATTATAAAACATGTCAACCTGAAGTTTTTCTTTTAAATATGGTACTGGTTTTTGACTTGTACAGTTTACATAATAATTAGAAAAACTTGAATATAAATAAACGGGTCATTTTCGAGTCAGTTTCGAGTTGAAAGTTTCGACCCTGACCTTACCCGTTTAATTATCGTGTCGTATCGTGTCAACCCGTTTAATTAAACGGGTTGAAATCTCTTACCCAAACCCGTTTATTTCGTGTCGAGTTCGTGTCGGGTTGTCGTGTCGTGTCAGGTTTTGCCACCTCTAGGTTTTGGCAAAAACCCATTTGCCTTCGTTGGGAAAAAAAGCAAACCGGCTTTCAAATCCACTAGTAGTGTGATGAATTTTGATAGGCAGTACTCCACAAACTGAAACAAGAATACAAGATACAATGATGTATTGTTTTTCGCCAAGCTTTCTAGCTTGAACTAGTATATGATCAATGACAATAAATTCACAACTCTAGACACTTGTAGCTGTAGAGTTAAAAAAGTTCCCAGCATAAGCTGCTTCCACCAATGTTTTAAAAACCGGGTTGACCCGGCCGGTTGAACCGGTTGGACCGTGAACCGGTGAAGAGAACGGGTCAATTATGACCGGTTTTTTTGTTAATTTCCGATTCGGATTGAACCGGCCGATTTTCTCAAAAAACCGGTTGAACCGGTGATCCGGAATCGGGTTGACCCGGTAGTTGGAAAAAAAAAATAGAATTTGGACTTTAAAAACTTGGTTAAAGAATTAATATTCAAACTTTTAATATTAGTCCACCGTTAATTCATCAAAGTTAGTAAATTTTTCTTATACAAACCGAACAAAATATTTTTTTTTTTGGAATCAAAAAGATTAAATTACATTGTTTATGTTTTATAAATATATAATTATGCTGAAAAATATAAAATATATGGAAAATGTAAAAACTGGTTGACCCGGCGGTTGAACCGTTTGGACCGGTTGACCCGTGACCCGGTCATCGTACCGGGTCAACTAAAAAACCGGGTTTTAAAACATTGGCTTCCACATCCGGGTTTGCATAAATTCAGAAACTTTATTTAAAAGCTTTGACCAAAAGCAAACCCGATTTTTTTTTCTTTTGTTTTCCCAAAAAGTCACATGTTTAAAAAGATATTTAAACATTTCTTTCTAAATTTTTTGTTAATGGTAAAAAAACTACTTATTTTAAAATGGGGCACTTATAATCATTTAACATGAATAGAAGAATGGGTAAAAAGAAATTTAAAAGGATATATAATTTCTCTTTACATAAATCAGCTCACCATTTATATCTATCTTTAAATTCCTCATCCATGATTGCCCCATCCATCCAGATTCCACAATCGATTGCAATTTTGGGGCACCCAAGCACACGGATGCAAAACGCAATATATATTTGAAGTATCAATATATGAAATACTATTTCGATATAAATAAATAAATTACACATTTAGCAATATGTGAAAAAACCCAAAAGTATAAATATAGGGGACCGATCGATATATTTAATAACTAAACATTTTTACTTTTTTTTATGAAAGTATAAATAGAATTGAAATCAACAATTTTCAATCATTCTATTATCGTTTGACATACTACAAAAAATTAAATGGTTTAATTTGTTGAAAATAATAAATAACTTTTTTTACTTAGTAAAATAAAATAAATTAATATATTGAAATTAATAAAAGGATAAAATAAACTCTGTAAAAATAAAAGATATAATTGAAAAGGTTTATATAAAACTAAGTGGTGTAATTAATAATTAGATAAATTTGGGTGGAAATGGTCTCTGGAGTAAAGTTTGGGTTAAGAAATCGATGGACCTAATTATGTCCACTATGGGTCTCTAACTTCTTTGACCCGTTAAAAGGAGAGTAAATTACAATAATGGTCTATGTGGTTTGCATGAAATTGCAATAATCGACCAACTTTTCAAAAAGCCACGAAAATGGTCCAATATAAAGATTTTGTTGCAATAATGGTCCAACTGGGAATAAGGGTCTGCTAGACCGTTACTTCTTCCCGTTAACAAATAAAATTTGAAAAATATGAAGGGGTAAGGAAGTCTTTTTATGTGAAAATGATGCATTATATAGGCGGGAGTTGTATAAGTCTTTAAGAGATCCAACAAACACAATCGATTACATAAATCATTTATAAGATCACAAAAGAAGAGTCTTAGACATCAACAATGGTTCGTTGTGCTTGTGGAACAATGGCGTACATGTGCACTTCCTGGACAAACGAGAATCCTGGGCGAAGATTTTGGAGATGTACTCGATGTGGTTTTGTATCCTGGATCGATCCTCCTATGTGCCGGAGGTCAACGTTGATTATACCCGGTTTGTTACACGGTAGGCGGAACCTGGAGGTGGAGATTAGAAGGCTTGAAGGTGAAGTTCGAGGGGCCATGATGTTTAAGGTTGCACTGGTTATGTCGTGGATTTTTTTCATATGTTACGCCATGTTCACCATATTTGAGTAGTTTAAGCTAGGTTTTTGAAGGTTTTAACCTTCAAGTGTTTTGGGTATTAAAATATATCGGATACTAAAGTATGTTTACCTCGTTCTTAATTGTAAGTCTTTTGTTTAGCAAATGTGTTCTTAATATATGAATAGACGTTAAATTATCAAAGAAAATTATCTAGTAGTGTTTGAGGATTACAATATTATGTAATCTTAATGTTTGCAGGAAAATTAATAACAACTGATATTCATAATTTAGTTTAGAATCATTGTATACATTACAATGCAATAGGAAATTAGTTGCAATAAGTTACTTGGCAATGTTAAAATTAATATGGCGTTAACAAAAAAATTAAATTTGCCACATTGATACGTTTATTAGATATTAAAAACACTATGATTTACCAAAAAAGTCCCCACATAATTAGGGTTAATCGGGAAGTCAAATGTGGGTCTTGCAGATTTCTTTCCGCCCCTATAGACGTCTTTTCATATCAGGAACATTAAATGTAGTTCCACTCAATCGTCTGTTTTCTACCCGCCAAAGGATCCTCGAAGATATCATTATAAAAGCAGGTTAACACGGCATTTGTATCACATACAACATCGACAACGAAGAAGATGAAGGGCAAGGACTTTGAAGCTTTGCTTAAAAGTTTGATGAAGACCGCTGAGATCAATCGACGCCTCATTGGAGAAATCCTTAAAAAGTTGGATGCGGACACAGAAAGGAAGAACCTCATGTTCGAAGCTTTGGAAACCAGACCTAGTTGGATGAACTATGTCCAAGCGGAGAAAGTCATCGATGACTCGAAACAAAAGACTTCTCGCATGTACATCCAGTTGTTCGAGATGCAACAGGCTCTTCTCCAGGAGATTGAGGGTTACAAAGAAAAGCTGAAGGAAGTGGCTTATCAGCCTGAGTTTGGTTGGTAGATCAGGTTGAGTAAGTATGTAGGTGAAGGTTTTGGGGGTTTAGGGGTTGCAGGATTAGTAAATAAAGGGGGCAACTTGTTTAGTTTTGGTTTTTGGGGGTTTTTGGTTGTACGTATGAAATAGGTCATGGGCTGTAATTTTAAAAACAGTTTCGGATATTAATGAATAGATGTGCTTGGTATTATATATGACTATTATATGGTTTGTTATTCTGTCCTTATCAAATGCATATAAAAGCCTAACAATATTCAAACTTCGCGTTATAGCAAGCTACTATGTAACATTATATCAAGTATAGCAACCTACTTTGCTCCAGTAAAACATACCTTATCATGTTACCATTTGTAATGGCATCTGCCTAATATATTATGCAATTTAGCAAACTTCCATTTAAATCGGTGTTAGTTTAAGCAACCAACTTTGGGACTGGTTTATTACATGTAAACATGTTCATGTAATACAACATGTTTGTCTTAGTAATACGTCTCCAAGCATGATTTATTGACAGGTTCATATTTATAACTAAACAAGTCAAACAAATAAAGTACTTAATATAACCATACATTTTGTCTTAACGTAACAAAACCATCATGAGTCTAAAAACTTGAATCCAAACATAATTGTCTAAACCATTAAACCTAACCAAACATATCAAAGACTCAATTCAAATACACATCTTACACAACCTTCAACTCACCCTTCCAACTGTCAAGCTCCCATCACAAATCATCTCACTCCTCCCTGTGTAGAGGATCCTCCAAGTAGTTTGTTTTTGCAAGATCTTGCATTGTGTCCAGGGTTCTTGCACTTTCCACATTTAATCATGATAAACTTGCGTGTTATCTTGGTCCCACTACCACTAGGTTGACTGTTAACAGGTTGTTGACTCCCTTGTGATTCATACTCATCAATACCCCTCCTTCTTTTAACCTGGGGTCTTCCAACCTGTTACAATCATAAACTCGTATTTTTAACTAGTTTTTCATCAATTATTATATTATGTAAACACAGATTGCCAAATAAAGTTACCTGAACATGGTGTTTTGGAGGTAATATTGTTGTTGGGCAAGGCGATTTTGGCCACATTTCTGGTCCATTAATTGGTTCAATTTTGAAACAATACATTCTCTTCCATGTATCCATACGGTAACAGGGATGAACCAACTCCTCAGGTTGACTTACCAATTCTCCATTAGCTACTTGATCCCACAAAGCAGCCACTGCGTGTTTACAAGGAATGCCTGAAATCTCCCACTTTCTACATGAACAAACACATTTGTGCATATCGACAACAAATTGTTCGTAATGGTCACTTGTCACCTGATATTTCCCTCCTCCATTGAAAATGCATGTACACATACTTGCTTGTTCTTTGACTTTATCCAACAACTTTTGTGCTGTTGGTGTAAGAATGCCTGAACTTTTATCTATCATTTTTTGAACTGTCACTATTTTCCTCATCATGTACTCCCTCACAAACTCTAATGCAGAAATAATTGGCCTGTCACGGCCATCAACTATTTTTGCATTAAAAACCTCACAGAGATTATTTAGCAATATATCAGTGTGTGCTCGACCTGTTCATTTACAAATGGTCAAAATCTTCGAATACCATAAGGTCAATGTGACTGAGGTAAAAAAACATACCTGAAAAACCTGATCTTGACCAATGTTTCACTGGTATACTCATCAACCACTTATAAGCTTCCTTGTTTAATCCATTCATCACAGCCATGGCTTTCCTAAACTGAGGTTCAGTTGTGGTTGTTGCACAGATCCATAACTGTTCTTTCAAAGGTGTGTTTTTGAAATGTAGCTTCAAGTTTTCATGTATATGTCTTATACAAAACCTATGCTCCGCTACTGGAAACACTTTTGAAATAGCAGGTAACAAACCCTAACAAGATATATTATAACGTATCAGAAATACAATTGGATTAACAAATTTTAAATTATGAATAGAACAGTACATACCTTTTGTCGATCCGAAACAAATGTAAAATTAGTCATTGGACCCATATCTAAATCTTCACCCAGCTGTTCAAGAAAGCAAGTCCACGAACTTTTATTCTCCGTTTCTACAATCGCATACGCAAGGGGGTAAATTCCATTGTTTCCATCCATACCCACTGCACTCAATAGTTGACCCGGATATGGACCCTTCATGAAGGCACCATCCAATCCTAGTATTTCACGTTTGGATGCTTTGAATCCACTCTTGAGTGCACCCAGACAAATGTAAATTCGTTTGAAAACACGTGTGGTTGAGCTGAGGTCAGGTTCATCTTCAACTGCAATTTTAACAGTTGTTCCTGGGTTTCGTAGCTGTAATTCCAAGCCATAGTCTCGTAGCATACTGTATTGACGCTCGTAGTCACCCCTAATTTTGTTTAGGGCAAGTTGCTTCGTTCTAAAAACCTTCATGTAGGATAGATCTAACTTGAATTTCCTTTGCAATTCAGCTCTCAAGGCACTGACTGGTATGCTAGGGTTACCTGCGACTTGTGCTTGTATCCGCTTAGCAATGTAACCTTGGGTGAAAGTGTTAGCTTGCCTAGTCTGAAGACATGTGTGGTTGGGGTTATAACACTTTACCAGCCAGTCTTCATTTTCCTCTGACCAACTCACGTGCAAAGCCCATGTGCAAAATATATCCTGGGAATTGACTTTTCTACCCTTTCTATTTTGAGGGTTCATTCCATATTGGTCATTCAATCCAGGGACAATCCCCACACATTTGGCGGACAACCTTTTCGTTTCATTCCTTGTCACCACTAGTTTTCTTCTGTTGATAACTCCTAGGTTTAAAACAGCCTCTTTGACAATGTTCTTATTTGCAAATGTTTCACCCACATAAAAATCAACTTCATGCATTGTCCCTTCTGAACAAACAACGGGTTTTTTCAGATTTCTTAACAGGGCTTCCCGTTGTGAAGATGGTTTGACATAACTCCTAAATTCGTTGGTATCAAAAACTTCTGGTTCTTCTGGATCCAATACACAACCATATCCTGTCATGTTAATATCAAACTCCCCACTTGAATCTTCTTCTTGCCTGTTATATACAAAAGGCTCGCCATCACTTGCATTACCTTGTGGATCCTCTTCTTCATAATCATTATGTGGTTCTCTAAAAGATGTGGGTTCGTTGGTAACAAGGTTATCATTTTGAACAGCTTATGTATATTCTCTGGCACAAGTAGCCTCTAGATTGAAACCGTAATCATCTTCCAACTCCCATTGCATTCCCGGCTCGGTACACCCAAACTCTAACAGTTCATCGTAAGTTTCAATTGCAGGTGGGTCTTGCAGATGCAGGTCAACTGCATGAACGGGGGACAAATCCACAAAGGGGTCTGATGATTCCCCTATTTCAGTTGACTTCTCCCTATTTTCCACATTTACCGGGTTAACTCCATTTTCATTTGCCAGAACTAAAGCTACACACGATCTTACAGTATCATCTACTGCTGAATTCGTCATCGTATTCAGGTCAAACGTTAGTTGTTTTCTTGTTGTACTGTTGGCTGGCAATTCAGGACTATTTCTATTCATCTCCGGCGACACCGGGGGTGAATAGTCTAATCGATAATCTTGCAAAGGAGGTCTTCCGTATGTCGTCAACAGGCTCTTACCATGTTCGACATATATTTCCATTTCATGACAAATGTCAGTGTATGCACAAAGTCTTAAGACATCTGCTTCGTCGCACATTGGTATTAAAGCTCTCTCGAGCTCAACCAATGGCAACCGGAAATGGTAGTAAACAGGAACCGGTGATCTATAACCCAATGCCTTTACAATGCTATCCAGTTGAAATAAACTGAAGGTTTCCTTTCTTAAATAATCAACTATGCTAACCTTACCGTTAAGATACGCAGTCTTCGGTTCAGTAACGAAGTGACCCCCATGATATATTTCAAGAGAAAACTTGTTAAGATCACCATCTGCAATACATGTTATAAGTTTTAGCTTTCCTTTAAAATCAGAGTAACAGAGTTCTATAATGGAACACTCACCATATTCTTTGTAGCCATCTCGTTCGACACCCCGATCTCTTATTTTCCAACTCCTGTTATTCCGATAAGATACATTGTACCGACGGTCAGACTCCATTTTTTGTAGGTTTAAGTTGAGAGATTTGATGCTAGATACGTTCTTCAGTTTTAGATTCACTGAAGTGAAGTGAAGTGATGGTCTGCACCACATTTATTATACCCGCCAACGAGAAATTTGAGTTCGTGTGGTTCCCTTTAGTACAATTACTGATTTGCCCCTCACGTGTTAAGCACACTTACAGTCGTTAACGGTGTCACAAACAGACATATCTAAGTTGGACCATTATTGCAACAAAATCTTTATATTGGACCATTTTCGTGGCTTTTTGAAAAGTTGGTCGATTATTGCAATTTCATGCAAACCACATGGACCATTATTGTAATTTACTCTTAAAAGGATTATCATTACCGGGATACATTTATCTTCTGAACTAAAACTTCTTTTAAGAGTAAATTATGTTTCGTCAGTATTTTTGTTGATTCGATTCAGTTATTTAATTCATAAAGTTCATCAGGTCTTCGTTCCTCACTACAAGAATCGAAGGCTATAGGGACGGAAAAAAGTCGTCGCTATAGCCCTTAAAGTCGACCCTATAGAGCTAGGGCACGACATGTCGTCCCTATAGCCCTCGTCGCTTCACTTTCGTCCCTATAGCCCTCGTCGCTTCACTTTCATCACTATAGACCAAAAATGTCGTTGTTATAGACATCGTCTCTATAGCAAGATGACACTTCGTGCCGATAGATTCGTCTCAAAAAAAGTTTCGATTTCAATATAATTGAACTATAGTGACGACAAGTCGTCTCAATAGCTTAGTCTATAGGGACAACGTGTCGTCTTTATGAGACGACAAGTCGTCACTATAGGTCAATCTATAGAGACGACAAGTCGTTTCTATATATGGTTTGAAAAAAATGGCATCATCTATGAGGACGACACATGTCATCTCTATAGATCTGTCTATAGAGACTAGATGTCGTCCCTATAGACCCGTTACACTTTTTTTTTGGTTTCTAATACATTTCAAATATTATATATATATATATATATATATATATATATATATATATATATATATATATATATATATATATATATATATATATATATATATATATATATATATATATATATATAAAATACAATTCAGCAAAATATAAAATAACATACCTACAACACATAATTATATAGTTCACTAAAACACATAACGTTAATACATAAAATATCATACAAATATTACACACAAATTGTTCAAATTGTTTTAATCACTTTTACTTTCGGTTCCACTTCACTTTCATTCCCAGCATCACCTCCTTGGTTGTCACTTGCTGTTTCGGTTTCGGTCCTTTCTTCATCATCACCTTGGTTGTTTGGAGATTGAATGTTTATAGGTTGTAGTTGCTTTGGTTTTAGGGCTCGGTTAAGGGTATAGATGCGACTTGTCGTCCCTATAGCCCTTACCGATACGACACCGTTTCCTTTAGTTGCTGAAATAACATAAAAATAAAACAAAAATTAATTTTTTTTATCTTTCGAGACCACAAGTCGTCGCTATAGCATTTTAGAAAACCGCCAAGGAATTTTCAGTTCCCGTCGGACCCTATTGCAACGACCTGTCGTGCTATAGCATTAAAAGTCAAAATTTGACTTGATTACCTATAGAAAGACTTGTCGTCGCCAAAGAGGGCTCTATTGCGACGACATGCGTCGTCTACAGAGTTCGTCCCTATAGACTCAATTTCTAGTAGCGCCTCCGAAAACTTATTTGTCATTCTTTTGGTCCTTAGGTCGTTTAATTTAACAGTTAGACTATTAGATCCATGTAAGATGACGAAATACGTTTGTCTTTTTCATCTTTGGTCGCTCTTGCCCTTACATTCAAAGAACCTGAAGCTTAAAATCAAATAAAAAATTTTTAAAAAAAAAAAGCAAAATCAGAATCCAAATATAAAATTAAAATTAAATAAATCAAATCAAAATGAAACCCACTTTGATTCCTAAATCGTAGCCCAGTTCCAACACCCTGCATCCCTCCTTGTCAACCAATGGTACTTCTATTTCATCACTGGGTGGTCAAAGCAAACACCTTAGCCTGTGAGTTCTATTAGCATTCGCTCATCACTGTTGGGTCAACCATCCAACTAATGGAATGACAGGAACAGAATAAGGAAGAAACGAAGAATGAATGCTTTTATGTGCAGTAAATGGAGACTTTATTGATCACACGTCAATTATCTTACAAAGAAAATTCATAGACCCATATACACGATCAAATATCACAATGTTTCATGAACCATTACGACTTTTGACCCCAAATATAATGCCCCTAACAATAACTTCCTTCCTAACTGTAACCGCGTTAATTCATCAGCATCCTGACTTTCGTATAATGACACTTACATTCATACATAAGTTCTTATGGAATGACATATATGGTTCCACACTAAACAATTTAGTTCCATGCATCTCATATGCATCATCAAAACACATCTACATAAAACATGTGAATCACAAACTTAAATCATCGGCTGTGACTATTAACCAATAGCTAACATAAGAGTCCACGATTATGCCACTATAAATAATGAGTTAAACAATGGAAGTTTTACTAAATGATATATCAAAAGTTTTACAACGAAAGTCTAACTCAAAGAAATCCAATTGAAACCAACACAATTTACAATACACATACTCAACTGTAAAAGAGAGTAAAATCCCTTGAAAATCCTCTACACCTTCTCCTTTCCCTTCGAACGGGAAGATATGGCACCTCCTGAAATACATGGTAATGTAAGCTTTATGCTGGTAAGTTCACAGTTTTCTATATATAGAAAATACCGCATCCATGGTAGTAAAATGTACAATTCAGAAACATGGTTATAAGACTGATTAAACATGTACTGTATCATAACACTTTTTGAGCGGACATGCCTTTCATAAACATCATGATAAACGTATTGTGGACAAATAAAATGCTGAAGACATACAGTGGCATCGTATAACTGGACACCATACATATCCAAGCTAAAATAAAAAAAATATTTTTACTGTAGTATAATAAACTTAAGATATTTAAATAATACCTTCTTTGCTAAGATGCATATATGGCTTGACATATAAATTTAATACGTTTTTGGCTAATGATGAAAAACCTAAATTAAGTAGTTGTAAATAAGACAAAGTTGAGAAAGTTATGTATTACAATGAATTATTCTACCTTGGTTTCTCCTTGTGGTACGAAGTGGCCTTACCCATCTGTCCTTCCTTTTTACGAACCGATCACTATACCTTTCATATAAAAGGTTCCCAATAACAACCCCAACAACCAGCCCACTTCCAACTCCACAGAATATGATGATCCAATCAATTCTTTCGCTTGGGAAGAGAGACTCAGGGGTATTGCTTGTTGGTGTCGCCTTTGAACTTTGACATTCCTTGGATAAAGGTTTTCCACACAATAGGGGATTCCCCATGTAAGAGTCATTCTGGAATGTATCAAATTGTTCCCCTTTTGGTATGCGCCCATCAAGATGGTTGAATGACACGTTGAAAATGGAAAGGAAGTTGAGTTGCACCAACTCTTGTGGAATTTCTCTAGACAGCTCGTTCTCGGAAAGATCCAAAGATTCAATTTTCTTTAGGTACCCCAAAGATGGCAAGATACGTCCAATAAAATGATTGTTGTAAAGATTTAGTGATTCAAGGCCTTGAAGATCTTGGAGCGATGGTGGACACTAAAGCGATTGTTAGAGAGGTCTATGATCCGCAACTTAGGGAATTGTGAGCAACCAGTTGATGAACATTGAATTGGACCATATAATTTGTTAGATTGCAACATGAGAACTTGCAGGTTGGGAAGATTTCCCAACCAAAAAGGAAATACGTCATCAAAAGAGTTATCACCAAGAGAGAGAAACTCTAAATTGGTACAATTTGTCAATGATATAGGTAGCTGACCTGTAAATCGATTTTCGCTCAAATCAATATATTTCAACAGGCTTCCATGCAGAGACACATTCATCATTATGCCATGAAAGTTATTTTGGCTGAGACCCAAAAATAACAACGAATTGCTTAAGTTACCAAAACATTGTTAGGATCGAGACACTTAGCATACGAACACTAAACTCACACACTCAGCTCACAAATTAAGAACACAATAATTTAACGTGGTTCGGTCCAAAACTGACCTACGTCCACGCGGTAACTAGGAATTTATATTCAACTACTTTGTTGTGGTGTGGTACGAGGTACAAATGTTCTCAACTGAATGTCTCTATTTATATAAATGAGAAGGTAATGTGAAATGCATGTATGAACATATTTGATGAGTCTTTAGCCATAACCTTAGACTCACCAACCTTCACCAACCTTGGACTCACCAACCATTCACCAACCTTGGTTGATTTGTCAAAGCCTTCACATCTAACAATCTCCCACTTGAAGGCTTGAACATTGTAGTCTTTCTCTGCCATCCAAGTCTTGCAACGGACCTTCAAAAACATTTGATCTTAGCTCCTTCCTAGTTACCCCGGCCTTCTCATCAGTTAACCTGAAAGGCCCGTTAAAACTCCCATGAGTTTCAACATGTTCGTCATGACTTAAACTGCCCTTGACCCGTTCTCTGTCCCTATCGGCTCCCACTGAAAACGAACTACCGAATCCTGGAACAATCTGAGAACAAACAACAACACTCTCCATATTTAGCAAGTTATCAAAAACGGAGAGACTTTTACAACTGAAAACTGGTTCTAAATCCACTATCGTCCTGGACCTATGATTGAAACACGACCTATGCTCCCACTGTTGCAAAACCCTGCAACTTAAACAATACTCTGTGCTCTTATTGCTACAATATCCTTCGACTGATTTTTCTGAACCTTTCCATACTCGTTCAACCTGAATCTTCCTTGTAGCTCTAGGCTTCCTACTTGCAAAAGGTCACCCTCTTCTGCCCATGGGATTCTGTGAACCGGACTTTGTTTCTCTTCTGATGTGGGACGGTCACTCCTTCAGACGGTAATCTGACCATATACAGCGAACATTCATTGTTCATAAGTCTTACCTTTCCAAAGTTTCCAACTTTCAGATTCTGCAGTGCTTCACTGCTGTGGGTAGCGTGAAATGAAGCACCAGAATTCTTGACCCAAGAGTCTTCACTGCCTTCCACTGAGTCCCAATACATCAAACCCAGACACATTCTCAGAAGCAGAATTTCCTCTACTTGGACATCGACTCTAAAGAATGTCCACACCTCAACGTCATGAATAACACCGAACTTTCTTATCCCGTGATTACGCCTAAGTCTGCTGACTTTCTAATCACTGCTGGATCTACCGAAAACGGATTTTCTCTTAATTACTTGATCTGTTCATCCCATGATCTGTTCTTGAACCCGTGAAACTCTGATCATCGCTGGATTTGTCTGAACATCCGATCTTCTGTAATTCTCTAATTTTCTCCCTTTACCAATACCACATCTTGAACTTTCTGACACATAATGCCTCAATCTGCATCTTCCACGAACTTTCCAATCTTCACTAAACGAAGCCTTGTCTGAACTTAACAACTGTTCTTGGCTCGTTATTTGCAAAATATAATCCCCACCCAAATTATTTTCTGGCTAAACTGCCCAACACAAATGTTTGAGTGACTGTTTTGCGACTTTGCAAAGTTGTGGGACCAAACTGCAATTTTTCTGAAGTTCAGGACCAAACTGCAATTTTTCTGAAGTTTAGGGGCTAAACTGCACTTTTCTGAAATTCAGGGGCCTGTTTTGCAAATTCTGGAACTTCAGGGACCTGTTTTGCAAATTCTGGAACTTCAGGGACCTGTTTTGCAAATTCTGGAACTTCAGGGACCTGTTTTGCAATTTTCTGAAAATCTGCTACGGTACTGCTACAGGAACCGCTACAGTGAACTGCTACAGGACGCTACAGTGAACTGCTACACTGTCGTCTTCTCCCTCGGACTCCTGCGGTACAGTGTCGTCTTCTCCGGCGGACTCCGGCGCTACAGTGTCGTCTTCTCCGGCGATCTGGTTTCTTCGGTCACTATTCCGGCGAACGTTTGACCGGCGATTTGGAGGTCTTCCGGTGGTCAAAAAATTCCAAAAAATATATTTTCGGAATCTGCGGAACGAGACATTTCCAACGGCGTAAACCAAAATCGTTTTTTGAGACAAAAACTTTTCGACCCAAAAATAGAAAATCACTCTCTAGAGCTATACCAAGGCTCTGATACCACTTGTTAGGATCGAGACACTTAGCATACGAACACTAAACTCACACACTCAGCTCACAAATTAAGAACACAATAATTTAACGTGGTTCGGTCCAAAACTGACCTACGTCCACGCGGTAACTAGGAATTTATATTCAACTACATTGTTGTGGTGTGGTACGAGGTACAAATGTTCTCAACTGAATGTCTCTATTTATATAAATGAGAAGGTAATGTGAAATGCATGTATGAACATATTTGATGAGTCTTTAGCCATAACCTTAGACTCACCAACCTTCACCAACCTTGGACTCACCAACCATTCACCAACCTTGGTTGATTTGTCAAAGCCTTCACATCTAACAAACATGGAGGAAGAGTTCCACTCATGTGGTTAGAACCTAATTCTAACACTCGAAGAGATTTCACTTCACATAACAATGGTGGTATTTCTCCTGTTAGTTTGTTAAATGATGCTACATAAGCTACATAAACAACTGTGGTTTGTGGTGGAATTGGTATTTCTCCAGTGATGGAGTTGTTGGAAAGAACAATCACCTTTAATGTTTCTATGTTGTTCCAAATCCACACCGGTACTAGGCCATCAATTTTGTTGCTGTCGAGAGATAAGGATTCCATTTTATTTTGGAAGCGCAAAAAGGCAGGGAACTCCTTCAAGTTACATGACGACAATTCTTTGTTTTTAAGTTGCGTTAACATGCTATAGGTGTAGTTGTTGGTTGTCACTAATTGTTGGATAAAATAAATCTAGAGTTCAAAATATCTAGAGTTCAGATATTGCTGATCCTTTACTCAAATTTTCGCTAATTAGCCACTTGGATTTTCGCTTATCAGCATCCGACTTTTCGTTAAAGCTAGGTCTGATTCATCACTTTTTCGCTAATTCCTGCATTTTAGACAAAAGTAAAGTAGACTTGTGTAGATTTGGCTAAGGGTTATTTTCCGCTAACACCACTTAAGCGAAAAATTAACACATCTACTAAAATTAATTTTAATTTAATTCCTAAATATTTTTCAACAAATGGTCACATAAATTAATTTTCAACATTTTCCCCCTATGTGATATTTGGTGACAAAATATTACAAAGGAATTGAATTCATTTCTTTAGAGAAAATCTAATCGTCTAAGAAGTTCTCACGTGACATGAATTAAAAGAATGGATAGAGAGAAAGATGAATCTTGAATATGTAATCATATATAGAGACGTTGAAAAACAAATACACATCGAGATGTTAAAATTCAACAATTGCGGTATTCAAGAAAATGAGGTCGTTGCGGCTTGTGGATAGCAATTGCGGTGTGTTGATCGGCGAAAGATCTACGGTTCTATGATTTTGCGGATTAGTCTAAAATTTTTGTCAATCAAGCGAAAGTTTTTTCTTTTTTTTTTTTTCTTTTTTTTTGCGGCTTTAAGCATTTGTCGAAATGATTTATGACCCAAGACTAGTGTCTCAAGTTGATTGAGTCCTAGGAACATGTCTAAATCTACACTCCCGTTGAAATTATTGTAACTAAAATCAAGAATTTGAAGACTTCTAAATTTGGAAATTGCGCTTGAAATTGGTCCTTGGAGTTGATTTTGTTGAAGGTCTAACGTTCTAAGTTGGGTGAAGTTGAAAAACCATGATGGTAAATGACCAAAAAGAGAATTTCCTCCCATCGTGACAACAAGAAGTTCGGTTAGGTTTGCAAGAAAGGGTGGGATTTTGTCGGTTATGCTCATATTAGATACATACAGTTCACTAAGTTTAGTCAACTTGCCAAGCCAATTGGGAAAGTTTCCATTCTCGAATTTGTTATCAATAAGTTCCAAAATATTGAGTTTTGAAAGACTTATCAATGACGGAACAAATCCTGTGAACTTATTTCCAGCAATACCCAATGCAACAAGTTGCGTTAAGTTAGAGAGTAAACGTGGAATACGACCCGAGAAAGAGCAATTGGTAAGGCCCAATAATGTCAAATGGCTTAAGTTGCTTATTGATTCAGGAAAACGGCCAGTGAGCTCGGTGTTGTGTGCCCCAACAAGAACTTTCAATTTTGGTAGCTCCACTATCGCTGCAGGGAATTTGTTCTGAAGCAAACAATTTATCAGCTCGATTGACCTCAAAGAAAAAAAGTTGGCTAAGAAATGAGGTACAGAAGAACTAATGTCAACCCCTGAGAGATGGAGTTCTTCGAGTCCTGTTAAGTTTTGCACTAGGTTCTTGAGGCTAGGTCTGTGAAGCTTTACTGGATTCTGTGACAGAACTAAAGAAGATAAATGCATCAACTGTGAGATTTCAATCGGGATTTGGCCGCTAAACCCAGAATAAGAGAGATTGAGGCTTCTTAATTGCTTTAGATGAGCAATCTCGGATGAGATTCATCAAAGTTGTTAATGGCAAGGTTGAGCCTTTGTAGATGAAAAAGGCTGAAAAGGGTGGTGTTAGAGTTTATATGCCCACAAAGAAAGTTTTCACTCAATTCAAGGCCGATCACATGGTCGTTGCTGCATTCCACTCCATACCAGGAACAACAATCAAAATTAGCATTTGATGCATTGCTTGTTGGCTTCCAAGAGTGGAACGTTTGAGGCCATCTAACATTGCAAAACTCATCATTTTTATGAATTATGCTTTGTTTGAACTGATACAAAGCTGAGCATTCTTCATCAGGGCTTAGTGCTGATCTACTGCAGGTGAGTGTGAAGAAAAAGTAGAAAAGGGAGATGGTTTGCAATAAGCTGAATTGATTCATGTATGAAGCCATGAAAGAAAGTTTTAATATTTTGATTGTCTATGGACGTCCAATGCTCATTATATAGAACATCTCCAAGTTTAACATCCAACTATAACTAGATAAGATGTCACATGGGATAAACGAAGTGGAACCAATAAAATGTAGTTGAAGAATCAACTAATAGATCCAAAGAAAATAAGATGGAGATAAGAGAAAAATATGAACTAAATACAAGAAAAGAAAAGACCTTTTGTTTATGTGCAAATTCATATTTAATAATAATCTAAAAGGCTGTACCAGTATTGTTTTTCTAAAATTTAAACAAGTTGGAATGTTAAAAACAAGTGATTTATTTTGTAATGTTTTCAGATAATTTAGTATATGTTACTTTTACCTTTAGTTGGTCTTCTATTTTGAGTTTCGTAACCTTCCATCATTTGATGACTGGGTTAAAAGAAAACCGAAAATAAGTATATGAAAAAGTGAAAAATAGAAGACGAGGGTTCATCTATTTTCTTTCAAGTATTGACAGGATAAGTTATTTCTTTTGGAGAAACTCTTGTATAAACCAATATTATTTCTCTTAAAACAAAATAAACTATCTAAATGATAGTAAATGACTGTTTTCCATTTGTCTGATTTAGTGCCAAATAAAAAAAACAAGAATCTCTTTGGAAAACTTCTGAATATAAAGTTTAGAACAAATTACACTTTTAGTCATAAATTGGCATTTGTTGCAAGTTTGATCCCTAATGCAAACTAAATTAGCACTGCTGGTCCCTCAAACTAACCCCTGTTAAAGTGGAACCGTTAAGGGCCCTCATGTGCCTTGCATATGAGGATAGTTTGGTCTTTTCACGCTATCATTGTGTATTATACTCAAAGTTCAGTTTCAATTTCAACTAATTAACTACCATGGAGCTTCTGCAACAACATATAAATCCTAAATGATATATCCCTCATTCAGAACCAAACTATGCAAATATTCCTAAACTGCCAAATATAAATCAATTATATCTTTTGATTAATAAGAACAACTAGTATTCTTCTACTGTAACGTAAGTAGTAAATAACACATGGTATACCCTGTAAAAACAACGAGAACCGGCCAGCAACTGTGATAAGTTAGTGTTGAAGCCACTGTATACTGTTGATGTGAAGAAACACATTGCGTCATCAAGGATTATCGTTAATCAATCTTGGTATTGACCAAACACAAACAATTCTAATTTAGTTTTAATTAGGAAGAGTACAGGGGGAGATTGGACGGAAATGACTAAAACGCCCTAATATGACTTGCAAACAGAGCAAAGAGGGAGGAAGCAAACAATGCTAATTTAGTTTTAATCAGGGACCAAACTTGCAACAAATGCCAACTTTAGACCAAAGGTTATATAATCACCAAATCTCTAGGACTAAACATGTTTTCTACTCTAACTTTTATTATAAATAATGTAAGTATTTGAAAGTTTGGTATAAAATTATAAATTTATGAAACACTTAAATAAAAAACATTTGATGTGAAATAGCGATTTAAATTCTGAGTATTTTGTGTAGATTTAAAACTAAAAATATTTGGTAAATAAAAAAGTGTTTGATATCTATACACTATATAAAGGAAACTTGGTTTCCAATTAAAGAAACCCTTAAATTTAAGAGGTCCAAATAAATATGCACAAAGTACATGTTCTATATGCATATAACTTATCAGGCATTAATTGAATTGGTTTATTGATGAATACGAATCGTTATGCTTTGATACCATCTAGGGGAGGAAAGTTACTCTTTCTGAATGTTGAATGCACATACATATGGTTGAAAACAAAACAATCCAATTCCATAAATCTCGTATGCATTATCTTTATTTTAAAAGACATATATACAAAACACATGACTGTCATATTGTCACAACTAAACATGAGGCTGCCACTACTAACCAATACCTTACTTAATAGTTCATGATCATACCACAATAAGCAATAAACTTAACCAATAGAAGGCATACATACTATATGATATATCAAATATCTTACAATGGAACTCAAAGAAATCTAATCGATACAAAAAAGTGTCAAATTTAAAATACACATACTTAAAAAGTAAAACCGACTAAACTCCCTTGAAGGTCTTTTACACATTCTCCTTGCCCTTCAAACTTGAAGCTATGACACCTCCTGAGATGCATTCTAAGTTAAGCTTTATGTTGATATGGTCATGGTTTTCTATCTATAGAAAATCTCACATTGAATCTCGTAAAATGTGCATTTTTAAAGGCATGGTTATAAATTTATAATAATGTGATTACATACAAAAAGTATGATTACATACAAAAAACTTTAAACATGTATAGAATGGTAACACTTTCAAAAGTAAGGTACCTTTCATAATCTATAATAATATGATTACATAACAAAAACCTTAAACATGTATAGGATCATAACACTTTCAAAACTAAAAAGTTGTGCATAAACATCGTGATAAACATAACAAATAACATGTTGAAAAACTAGACAGTGATCTCATAATACACATAACATATCCAAGTTAAAATGTAAAAAATATATATGTATTATAAAGTTAAACTATGTCAATAGTACTTTCTTTGACAATCTGCATATTTGACTTGACGTGTAATTTAGTTAATAATTTTGATAAATCTATGACAATTAGAAACTTAAAGTAACTTCTAAATAAACACAGTTGAGAAACATATTTTATTACATTTTACCACACAAGTATCTTGTAATATTGCTGTACAGTCAAAAAATAATTTAAGAGAAATTCTTTTAAAAATGATAGATTTTGTCAGACGGCATACAAAAATAATTTCAATTTGGTTAAGGGGTTGAGACCACATATACGTAACAAATTAGTTTTTCTCGAAAAATTGCTACAAAGTTGTAAGGTAATATAATGAATTATCGCACCTTATTGGTTTCTCCTTGTGTTACGAAGTGGCCTTACCCATTTGTCCTTCCGCTTTGTGAACCGATCACTATACCTTTCATATAAAATGTTGCCAATAACAATCCCAATAACGAGCCCACTTCCAACTCCACAAAATATGATGATCCAATCAATTCTTTCGCTTGGGAGGAGAGCGACTCAGACATATTGTTTGCTCGTGGCAATCTTAACTCCTTGGATACTAGACATTCCTTAGACAAAGGTTGTCCACATAATCCAGGGTTCCCCTCGTAGGAATTGTTGTCAAATGTATCAAATTGTTTCCCATGGGGTATGAGCCCGTCAAGATGGTTAAACGACACGTTGAAAATGGAAAGGAAGTTGAGTTGCACCAATTGCTGAGGAATTTCTCCAGATAGCTCATTGTGTGAGAGATCCAACGCTTCAAGATTCTTTAGGTACCCCAATGATGGAAAAACACGCCCAGTAAAATGATTGTTAGAAAGATTGAGTGCTTCAAGCCCTCGAAGATATTGGAGTGATCGTGGGATTTCTCCTTCAAAATGGTTACAAGAGAGATCGATAGCCGTATATATGGTTAAAATCTTTGTGTACTCTGTTTTGACACCTTTGTGTATTAATGTCATTGAGTACGGTGAATTAAACTTGAAAATTTGAAAAGTTATCTCTGATTTCATAACAGACGATTGGCCAGCATGAACCAAGTCCATGGCATTCCAAGTTTGGAAGTAGTTTTGGTGCAAGTGACCACTAAAACCATTGTTAGAGAGGTCTATGATCCGCAACTTAGGGAATTGTGAGTGACCAATTGAGGAACCTTGAATTGTACCATGTAATTTGTTGGAACGCAAAATGAGAACTTGCAGATTGGCAAGGCTTTGCAGCCAAAAAGGAAAGACATCATTGAAAAAGTTATCTCCAAGGGAGAGAACCTCTAAATTGGTACAATTTGTCAATGATCTTGGCAGTTGGCCACTAAACCTATTTTCGCTCAAATCAATACTTTTTATCAAGCTTCCATGCATAAATGCATTCATCATTGGGCCATGAAAGTTATTTTGTCTCAAATTTAAATTAACCAACGAATTGCTTAAGCTACAAAAACATGAAGGAAGTGTTCCGCTCATTTTGTTAGAAGACATATCTAACTCTTGAAGAGATTTCAAATCACATACCCATTGTGGTATTTCTCGTGTCATATTGTTATTTTGGGCTGCATATACAACTGTGGTTTGGGGTGGAATTGGTAGCTGTCCTCGTACCTGATTACTTGCGATGGAAAATCCTTCTAAAAGTCGCCATGGTAGAACATGAGGATGTTGATGAAAGCCGGTGATGTAGTTATCTGAAAGTTCAATCAACTGCAATGTTTCTTGGCTGTTGTTCCAGATCCACACCGGTATCAGGCCATGGATTTTGTTGTTATTGAGCAATAAGGTCCTCAATTTATTCTGAAAGCGCAAAAATGAAGGAAATTCCCTCAAACTGCATGATGACAGGTCTAAATCTATAAATTCTGGTAAGGTGGTATTGGTGGTGCCATTGGTGGTAACTAATGATAGTTTGTTATGACTCAAGATGAGAGTTTCGAGTTTTTTGAGTCCTAGGAACATGTCTAAATCTACCTTACCACTAAGATAGTTAAAATGTAGGCGAAGACCTTGAAGATATTTGAAGTTGGAAAATGAGCTTGAAATTGGTCCTTGCAATTGATTTTGTTGAAGGTCCAACAATCTTAGGTCAGTGAGGTTGAAAAATGAGGATGGTATATGACCAGTAAGAGAATTATTTCCCATTGCGACAACAGTAAGTTTACTTAGATTTGCAAGAAAGGGTGGGATTTCATCGTTTATGCTCATATTGTATACATGGAGCTTGTTAAGGTTTGTGAGCTTGCCAAGCCAATTTGGAAGGTGTCCCTTCTCGAATCTGTTACCATTTAGTTCCAAATCGTTGAGTTTTGAAAGACTTACCAATGATGGAACAAAGCCGATAAACTTATTACTACCAAGAGCCAAGACGTTGAGTTGCGTCAAGTTCGAGACTGAATCTGGAATGTAGCCCGAAAAAGAGCATCCACTAAGGCGTAAGAATATCAAATGGTTTAGGTTGCTAATTGGTCCTGGTACAATTCCATTGAAACCTGTTAAACCTAGATTCAAATGTTCAAGTAAACTGTGGTTATGAAATTCAGGAAATGAACCGGTGAGGTCGGTATTGGATGCCACACCAAGATATTTTAACTTTGGCAGCTCAAGTATGGCCGAAGGGAATTCGTTCCGAAGGAAACAATTTTCTAGTTTGATTGATCTTAAAGAAGAAAAGTTTGCCAAGAAATGAGGTACAAAAGAACTAATGTCAACCCCCGAGAGATCGAGTTCTTCGAGTCCTGTTAAATTTTGCACTACGTTTGTGAGGCTAGGTCTGTGAAGCTTTAGTGGATTCTGTGACAGATCTTGTAACACCCGGCTTTTAAAACAAAAACACCCCTGAAAATTTTTCATTTTTAACAAAGGTTTCAGTACTTAAAACCATAAACAAAGGGGTATATTTTAATAAAAATGGGTACAAGCGTATCAAGGAGAGTATAAAATACCAAATCTCCTTTAAAGCCGGGCTGCTACTGACAGCATCTAAAAGTCCATCTCTTGAGTCACGGACTTAATCCTTACCCTTACCAGGGTTGTGCTAACCTGCAGGGACATTTAACAAACGGTATGAGCTACAAAGCTCAGTGAGTAATCGTATCTGCAAATAACACGTATAAAAAAATACATTCATATATAATTTCCTATATATGATAAATCTATTAACCGTATATCTCTGTCCGGATATCGGTCCCAAACGCCTAGCCATTCTGGCTAACCATATATGTCTTAGGATTGCCCATCCTATCGTATAGTCTTACGGGTAGTTATTTGCATACATTTCTGTCCCATATTTCTTGGTCATAATTGACCGCATCGTATTTCATGGCTATTTAAGCCGCACCCTGTGTCATAGCTATATAAGCTGCGCCAAAACATTATCAATATATATATATCATAGCCCGCAGGCCGCACCAGCTGGGTTCAATAACCCGATATCATAGCCAAAAGGCCGCACCATGTACCTGTAATAATATCATAGCCGTATAGGCCGCACCAGTTGGATATAGCATCCAATATCATAGCCACAAGTGGCCGTACCATCTATTAACAGTTCCTTTCACGATCAATTATGGCTCACGGGTTAGCCCGCTGTTGCCTTGGCTCACGGGTTAGCCCGCTGTTGCCTAGACTCACGGCTCCGTTCTTGTCATCGCAATGACTCACGGCTTATCCGGTCTTGTCTATATAGGTTTGACTCACAGCTCCGTTCTTGTCTGTTATAGACTCACGGCTTATCTAGTATTGTCATATCATTGATATTGACTGACTCACAGCTCCGTTCTTGTCTATAATAGACTCACGGCTTATCTGGTATTGTCATGTCATTATTGTTGACTCACAGCTCCGTTCTTGTCTTTATCAGACTCACGGCTTATCTGGTATTGTCTTTTACATATATCTTCATACTTGTCATTTTCGTCCCTCGAAGCTGTTTCAACCTGTAACAGTTCAATAATCATATATCATATATGATATCAGTGAGATTACTCACCTGGATACTAGCTGCGTTTAAATTCCGGTTGTTTCTTGCCTTTGCGTGCACCACAACCATTTTGTCCCATACCTATATATTCATTTATATACCAAATGATAATAGGTTAATAATCATCTAAATTGACTCTAATATGTAAGAGTCCAATATTATATCATTATAAACAATGCCTAGATAATAAACTTTGCATTTACTATCTTTATGTGAAATTTACTATTCACCGAGGCATTCGAATCGATCTACAGTTCCCCCGAGGGGTCGGAAACTCAATATAAAAATTTTCTCAAACTTTTCAGACCATAACGAGCCTACGGTTCAAGTTTGAGCTAAATCGGACAAGCCAAACAAAAGTTAGCGTTTTAAAGTCCCTGTCTGGTGGGCGCACCGCGCCAGGGGCTGGGCACACTGCGCCTGGGCGCACTGCGCCTGGCGCCTGGGCAGTCTCCTGATCAGTCGCGATTTGTGCACTGTAGCACGCAGTTTTGGCCCATTAAGTCCTTAATCCAGTTCTTAATCGTATCGGGTTTGTTCCTAGGCTAAAACCTTCTATTAAGACAAGGTTTTCTACCATTAAAACCCACTCAATCAATCAAGGAAGGATTAGGGTTCTTAGTTCCAAAAACCCCAAAACTTCAAATTCATCAATAATAGCAATCTACTTCCATTTTCTTGAATTAAGCCCTTATTAGCATGCCTTATTGGAAGCATTAAGCTATTACAACACATAATTCTTGACTGAAATTTCAGTCATCAAGTTCATTTCATCAAGAACACTCAAGAACTTAGGTTAGAATTCAATACTAACCTTATTTAACTTAGGAATCACCAATTCCAAGCTATGATTCCAATTCCATGCTTCAATCTCCATGATCTCTGCAGAAATCGCACCTTCAAGCCTCTCCCGATGCTGCTAAATTTTTCAGCCCACATTAATGGAGGTATTTCCTTTTTATATTTTCCAATTTTACAAATTTGGTCCCTAAGTTCCATTTCTTGAACTTTTGGCACCAATATCAAGTTTTTATCACAATAAAACTTTCATTTCTTATACTTTTGCCACAAGGAGCAATATTTTTACACAATTGGTCCTTTACATGGTCAAATGACCAAAATACCCTTTTGTGGTAAAACGACCAAATTTCAGTTTTTTTATAACATTTTAAGTCCAAAACTCAAAATATTATTTCAAACCAAATTCTTTTCTGTCCAAAAGACCAAATTACCCTTCTAAGGTAAAATGACTAATTTACCCTTTTTATTATATTTACATAAAAAGAGTGTCTTGGCGTTACAGATCTAAAGAAGACAAATGCATCAACTGTGAGATTTCAATCGGGATTTGGCCGCTAAACCCGGAAGCAGAGAGATTGAGGGTTCTCAATTGCTCTAAATGAGCAATATTGGATGGGATTTGAGATTCATAAAAGTTGTTCATGGCGAGGTTAAGGCTTTGAAGATGAACAAGGCTGAAGAGGGTGCTGTTAGAGTTTGTTGGAACTCAAAAATGTTCTTTTATTCAGAACTCAAACTGAAATACAAGAAAGAACTACTAACTCTAAAACACTCTCTATGTTTTTTGTGGTGTTTTACAAATGAAGCTAAAACCTCTATTTATAGCCAAGCAAATACTAATGACAACTACTACATTCAATGAATTTAAACAAGAGAAAACAAAGTTTGCCACCTTCTTCAACAATGGTGGGTTGGTTCTTCAACAATGGTGGGTAAGTGGGTTGGTGGCTGCAATGGTTGGTGAGACCAAGTTTGTGTTTACATGTGTTTACACTCACATTCTCCCCCTTAAACCAAACTTGGCTTGAGATTTGTTACGCCAATCATGTTGCATATTCCATGCCATTCCCCACTATAGAATAATCGACAAGTCCTTTGTCTTTATCTTTCTCGAGTTTCAATTTTTCATCCTTGGAACAAGTTGTTGGAATGCAATCTCTCACACTGAACTCCCCCGAAATCCTTTTAGCATAAGCCGTTTTCTTTAGTGACACGTCTTCCTTCTTTTGCATCACTTTACGAAAATCGATACCTCGATTTTTGGGACTACGTTGGAGAAAACTGGCAGCTGCTTTTTCGGTCCAAGTCCATTTTTTCCGTTTACAAAAGAACCATTCTCGTTTTATCCGTGGCTTCCTTTTCCGCGCGTTGAAAAACTGGTGTCCTTTTTCACCTTTTTCAACTTCAATATAAAATTCTTCCTCACTCGGATCATCTAATTTCTTTAGATGTGAACCTAGAATTTTATTATGCTCCAAATAACCATTAACTTTCATGGTATAATAATTGGCATACGGACGTAGTTGATGCCACAACCAACCTGGATCATCTTGGGATGATAAAAGACACATTTTTTGTCTCGTCTTTAAAAGTGTCTTATAGAGTCGGTTACGGGTTCTTTTTACTTTAAAAAGTAAAGTATTACTATTGTCAAATACCCGTAAAATATCACCATCCATGTCGACTCGATTCCCGTCTTCGGTTAGTTGTCCAAGACTTATAATATTCTTTTTAAGTCTAGGAATGTAATATACCTCGTTAAGTAGTCTTTGATCTCCGTTTCCGTAATCAAACAAGATCGTACCTTTTCCTTTGATGTCGATCTTTGACCCGTCTCCGAACCGTGTATAACCCGTCACGTTCTCGTCTAACTCATGGAACTTTGAACGATCTCCGGTCATATGATTGCTAGCACCGTTGTCAAGGTACCATTCCTCGGAATCAACTTGACTTTCTTCGGATGCAGGGATATCAACGTCATTCTTCTCTTTTAGCGGCACCATACTTGGTGTATCTTCTTGCGAGATCGCCATCATTAAAATGGGCTGTTCATCTTCATTGGTTTGGGTGAGGTTCACCTCCTCACCTCGTTTCTTGTTTGGACACTCTGATGCATAATGACCATATTCCTCGCAAGTAAAACATTTTATTTTACTTTTGTCCTTTCGAGGACGATTGTAGTCATTCCGGTTTGCATCATACTCATGACCATCTCCTCGGCCATGCCCACGACCTCGACCGCGTCCTTGGCCTTGGTTTCCACTTTCCCTTGAAGTGTTTGACGAGTCTCCCTCGTCGGTTTGCTTAGATTGAGATGCCCACTTGGCATGTCTAAGCAATAGAGAAGGTCCTTCTTCCCGTTCTTCATACCCTCGAAGTCGCTCTTCGTGGGTCTTGAGACGGCCTACAACTTCTTCAACCGTCATGTTTTTCATGTCTCCAAATTGCTCGATAGATGTTACGATTTGTATAAATCGCATTGGGAAGGCTCGAAGAAACTTCTTCACCACCGTATTCTCCTCGATCTTTTCACCGAGAGATCGAATACCGGTCACAATAGTATTCAATCTCACGGCGAAATCATCTATCGACTCACCATTGTTCATTCGGATCACCTCGAATTCACTTCTCAACGTTTGTACTTTAGCCTCCTTTAACCGATCAGCTCCCATATGCATCATCTTAAGCGTTTCCCATGCTTCTTTAGTCGTGTCCTTCTCAGCCAACATAAGAAGTACGTCCTCTGGAATCGCTTGGTAAATGGCCGCAAGCGCCATCCTATCTGTTCGTTCATCTACTCTTGCATTTTGAATTGCATCCCACACTCCTTGTGCTTGCAAATTCACTCGCATTTTTATAGCCCACACCGCGCAGTTTGTTTTCGTAAGCAATGGATAGTGTAACGTAACACTACTATCCCTCCCGGTCCTTTGAACACTTTCAATTTCGGGTTGAGAAAATGACGAGCTTGGTGTGGACATTCTTGGCGTATACGAAAATTACGTGTAATTTATAAAAAATTACGTGTAATTTATGAAAAATTACAAGGATTAAAATGTAATTTTCAGAAGTTCAGGGGCTTGTTTGAAACTTTTTGAAGTATAGGGGTTATTCTGAAGTTTTTCTGAAAAATAGGGACCAATCTGATATTTTTCGGAAATACAGGGACGAAAACGTAACTTTTCGAAACTTCAGGGACCAAAATGCAATTTTCTGAAACCTGCTACAGTGACGCTACAGTGTCGTCTTCTCCGGTCGTCTTCTCCGGCGAGATCTCCGGCGAACTGGTTTTTCCGACAACTATTCCGGCGAACCTTTGACCGGACTTTTGGAGGTCTTCCGGTGGTCGAAAAATTCCGAAAAATATATATTCGGAATCCTGAGAACGAGACCTTTCCAATGGTGCTCTCGAAAATCGATTTTGAGATAGAAAATTTTTGACCAAAAAACTCGAGGGTGTTTAGAAAGTTGCCCCGGGAGCTTAACCAATCTCTGATACCACTTGTTGGAACTCAAAAATGTCTTTTATTCAGAACTCAAACTGAAATACAAGAAAGAACTACTAACTCTAAAACACTCTCTATGTTTTTTGTGGTGCTTTACAAATGAAGCTAAAACCTCTATTTATAGCCAAGCAAATACTAATGACAACTACTACATTCAATGAATTTAAACAAGAGAAAACAAAGTTTGCCACCTTCTTCAACAATGGTGGGTTGGTTCTTCAACAATGGTGGGTAAGGTGGGTTGGTGGCTGCAATGGTTGGTGAGACCAAGTTTGTGTTTACATGTGTTTACACTCACAGAGTTGATATGCCCACAAAGAAAGCTTTCGCTCAAGTCAAGACTGACCACATGACCATACTCATGGTGGTTGCTGCACTCCACCCCGTACCACGAACAACAATCAAAACCAACATCTGATGCATTGCTAGTGCGCTGCCAAGTGTGGAACGTTTGAAGCCAACTAGCAGCACAAAACGCATCATCTTGATGATTTATGCTTTGCTTAAACTGAAACAAGGCAAAGCATTCCTCGTCTTTGCTTAATTATGATCCAGTGCATGTGACTATGACCAACACGAATAGAAGGGAGATGGTTTGCAACATCTTGAAGTGATTCAAGTATGGAGCCATGGAAAGAGGGTTTGAAATATTTGATTGTTTGTGGACGTGCAATGCTCATTATATAGACAATTTGTATGTTGCTCAACCATACATGAATAGGAAATGCACTATCTAGAGAGAGATGAAGTATGAGACGCCATAGTGGAAAGATAAATTATATATTTTGTTTTTAGTTTAGGTAGATGAAGAATCAACTGATAGACAGAAGAAAAAAAAAAACACCAAGGAAAGAAAATATGGAATAAATAAAAGAAATGATGGTATATTTTTATTTGTTGTTTACTACAGAAACATGTATTGTAGCATTTTGTATTTCCCCTTGCTATAACAGTGTACTTCAACAAAATTTTGTTTTACAGCAATTGATGGCCTGGGTTTTATAATTTTTTTAGGGATAAAGTTTGCAATATTTAAATTTTTGTGTTGGTAATTTCTTAGTTCTTGCGATTATGTTTAACTATTTATGAATTTTGTATGTAATGTTTAGGGCTTGGAGTAACAAGACAATTACTGGAAGGGGGTGCATTATTTTGGTATTGAATTTCCTCCAGCTGAAAAACAAGGTACAATTGACTTTTGTTTAATGGTGAATGTTTGCTTTTTAATAGGAATTAAATCACCAAGTAGACACCTTTTGATCCAAATACTTCTGTGACAGGTTCAGGAGGCTAGTAAGATGGAGATGGA
Organism: Cichorium intybus; assembly: GCA_023525715.1. Lineage (NCBI taxonomy): Eukaryota > Viridiplantae > Streptophyta > Magnoliopsida > Asterales > Asteraceae > Cichorium > Cichorium intybus. The sequence goes on along the minus strand of CM042012.1, from coordinate 128,111,370 downwards.
GCTTGATGGTGGATGGACTTTTCACAAATAATACAGTGTGATGGATCACCAAACTAAGGTAAAGTATTGAATGATGCTCTTCCAGCTCATATAAAAAACCACACTTACAATATCCCAACCAGGAATATGAAATACAAAGATAAAGTTTAATCTGAAAACATTAAAAATGAAGAGACAAACACAAAACCAAACACAAGATGTATAATGGTTCACCAAACTCGGGCTTGTGCATTGGTCTGGGCAAAAAACCAGTTTGGGGAGAAAACCCGGTTTAGACTGATCCGGATGTCTAGACGAGACCTGCGGATAAATTTAAAAGTGGGGACCAGGCCGGTGGATATCCGGTTTGCATAAATTCAAAAAAAATTTTGAAAGCTTTGACCAAGAGCAAACCCATCAATTATTATTGTTATTTTGTTTTCACAAAAAGCCACATGTTCAAAATTATATTTAAACATTTATTTCTAAATTTTTTGTTAATTGTAAAAAAAAAAAAAACAACTTAGTTTTATAAATATTTATCTAATTCACCCACTAATATAAGTCAGCTCACCATTTATATCTATCTTTAAATTCCTGATTCATCATTTCCCCATCCATCGAGATTCCACAAATCGATTGCAATCGTGGGGCCCCAACTACACCATTGCAAAACACAATATACTTTTGAAGTATCAACATGTGAAATACTATTTCGATATAAATAAATAGATTACACATTTAGGAATATGTGAAACCTAAAAGTAATATAGGGACCAATCGATATATTTATCTTTATATTTAATTATCAAACATTTTTAGTTTCTTTAATAAAAGTATAAATAGAATTGAAATCAACAATTTCAATCATTTTATTATTGTTTAACATACTATAAAAAATTAAATGGTGTAATTTGTTGAAAATAATTATATATATCTTTTTTTACTTATTTAAAATTAAAAAATAAATTAATATATTGAAATTAATAAAAGTATAAAATAAACTTTGTAAAAATAAAAGATATAATTGAAAAGGTTTATATAAAACTAAGTGGTGTGATTTAATAATCAGATAAATTTGGGTGGAAATGGTCTTTGGAGTAAAGTTTGGTTTAAGAAATTTGACAATCCATTGACCTGATTATGTCCACTATGGGTCTCAACTTCTTTGACCCGTTAAAAGGATTTTTTTTTGGGTAAAGAGGACGGTACCTCTGACAAATTTTATTAATAAAAAGAATAAATACAATTTAAGGCTGGGGACTCCCCACCAAATAAACAACAAAAAGACCCATTGGGACAGGCCCCAATGGTCTACAAGGCAATACTAGGAACCAAAACAGGTTTTGGAACTAGAGAACATAAAAAGCAAACATCCTGCAAAAAACAAACCATACAAGCCGAGAAATATATAATAGAAAAGATGAGATAGGAGAGAATAATAGACCATAGTGGAAAATAGGAGATACATCTCTCAACGTTAGGGTAGGGACCATACTCTTTTAGCCAAAATAACATTAGGAGAAGGTTTCATAGAGAGACTCACCAATCTACAACGGACATCATCAATAATAGTCTTGACAACATCATGATACGATCGTCTATTATTCTTAAAAATCCGGTTATTTCTTTCCTGCCAAATGTGGTAAATAGCTCCCGCAAGCACAAGTCTTCGGATAATGGACCAAACGTTCTTACCCTTAGTGATGGGCTTGAGGAGATTGATGATATCCGACCAACAATTTGTGGGGAAGGAGAGGTTCATAACATGCTGAAGATCATGCCAAACCATAGAAGGGAGAGAACACTCAAAGAAAAGATGTGGAAGGGAATCGGAACAATCACCGCAGAATGCACAGATAAGGTTGGCGTTAGTCTCCCAGCTTTTGATTTTATCATGGGTCTTGAGTCGATCTTTGAGAATGAAGGCATGTCTAGGGATATTCTGGGAGTACCAAACAAGATGATACCAGTCGACAGGCTGGTTCGAGGGACGTATAGAGTGCCAGACAGAACGGACAGAAAAAGGAGAGACCTTACCGTCGCAAGATCTCCAGAGGAGTTTATCAGGAACGGACGTGGAAAGAGAAGGTGGGTTATGAGAAAGCAGAACGGGATGGGAGTCCTGCCAGCAATAGGGGCGCACCTAACACCCATTGAGGACAAGGTCAGCAACCTTAGAATCAGGAGTGAAGCCCGCAGTATGGATGTTACGGGCGGATAAGAACTGAGAGAGGGGACCAGCAGGATGCCAGTTATCAAACCAAGTAGACGTAGAGCAGCCATCACCTACCTTGGAGACAATAAAGCCCCTGATCTTACCCCGCATGTCGAGGATATTGCGCCACGCATAGCCCGTACCGCGCTTCTTGGATCCACCTGACCCAAAGAGAATCCTTATTAGAAAGGAGTCTCCAGGTATGGGAAGCCATAAGTGTAACGCCAAGACACTCTTTTTATGTAAATATAATAAAAAGGGTAAATTGGTCATTTTACCTTAGAATGGTAATTTGGTCTTTTGGACAGAAAAGAATTTAGTTTGAAATAATATTTGAGTTTTGGACTTAAAATGTTATAAAAACTGAAATTAGTCGTTTTACCACAAAAGGGTATTTTGGTCATTTGACCATGTGAGGAACCAATTGGGTAAAAATATTGTTGCTTGTGGCAAAAGTATAAGAAAAGAGAGTTTTATTGTCATAAAACTTGATATTAGTGCCAAAAGTTCAAGAAATGGAACTTAGGGACTAAAATTGTAAAGTTTGGAAGTATAAATAGAATGGTTGACTCTCTTCTTTGACTGGCCATTTGTGCAGCAACGGGAGAGGATCCTTGGTGCGATTTCTGGAAGATCATTGAAGCTTGAAGCAAGAACTTGGATCAATTGTTGGAAGATAGTGATTTCCAAGCAATTAAGGTAAGTAGATTGCCTTTTTAGACAAGTTCTTGAAGAAGTTCTTAATGTGTTTTATAGAAACTGAAATTTGTAAATTTCAGTTATGATTATGTAGTTTAAAATGGCTAAATACTTCCAATAAGTCATGCTAAGAGGATTTAATGCAAGAATATGGAAGTAGGTTACTATTGTTGAAGAATTGGGATTTTGATCAAGAACCCTAGATTGTGAGTTCTTGTGATAAACTTGATTCTAATGGCTTAAAATGAGTTCTAGATGCTATATTGACTGAAAGAAATCAGTAGAAGCAAGTAAAATTCAAGAATTTCGGTTTTTGGACCAAAATGTCAAAAACGGGAATTGTTGGAAAATGTTTGAATTATATGATTTCCATGGGTTAAAACTAGATGTAAATGAATTGTTTTTGACCTGGAACAATCCTCTATCGATTAAGTCATGTATTAAGGGCTTAATATGAGAAAATGGGATTTTATAGCATAAAATTCGGGGATTCTAGGCCTGCTGATCAGCCCTCGCGACGCGACCACAAGGGTCCTCGCGACTCGAGGTCGCGAGAGAAGCACTAAAATCCTCTGTTAATATTTTGAGCATTTTCCAAGTTTGATTTTGATGCTAGGCTTATCCGATTGACCTGAAATTTTAAACATAGGTCCAATATGTTATGAAACTTCATGGAAAATTATCGGAATACGAATACGACCTCCCGAAAGTACTGTAGTAAAATACGCATATTTCGGGAAGTGTATTAAATTTTTATAACAATGGTTATTGATTGGAAATGCTTGGAAATGGTCCCCAATTGTATTGTATAGGACTCTTGTGTAGTAGAGTCAACCGAAATGATTATTAACCTATTATCATTTGGTATATAAATGAATATATAGGTATGGGACAAAATGGTTGTGGTGCACGCAAAGGCAAGAAACAACCGGGATTTAAACGCAGCTAGTATCCAGGTGAGTAATCTCACTGTTATCCGGTGTGATAATTGTTAAAAGAGCAGCTGCAGGTGGAAATGATTTTGGGGACAAATTTTGACAGAGTATATGATTTGATATACGACAAGACCAGATAAGCCGTGAGTCTGTTATAGACAAGAACGGAACTGTGAGTCAATATATCTATGTAAACTGTTATATAGACAACAGCGGGCTAACCCGTGAGTCTAGGCAACAGCGGGCTAACTCGTGAGCCACAGTTTATTCTGATGAGTTAAATTTATATAGACAACAGCGGGCTAACCCGTGAGTCTAGGCAACAGCGGGCTAACCCGTGAGCCATAATTTATTTTGATGAGTCAAAATTATATAGACAAGACCGGATAAGCCGTGAGTCTAGGCAACAGCGGGCTAACCCGTGAGCCAAGGCAACAACGGGCTAACCCGTGAGCCATATTTGATTTTGTATTGTATGATATTCTGGTGCGGCCTATACGGCTATGATATTGGATGCTATAACCAACCGGTGCGGCCTTTTGGCTATGATATTGTTACAGGAACATGGTGCGGCCTTTTGGCTATGATTTCGGGTTATTAAACCCAGCTGGTGCGGCCTGCGGGCTATGATTTATATATTGATAATGTTTTGGTGCAGCTTATATAGCTATGACACAGGGTGCGGCTTAAATAGCCATGTAATACGATGTGGTCAATTGTGACTAAGAAATATGGGACAGAAATGTATGCAAATAACAACCCGTAAGACTATGCGATAGGATGGGCAATCCTAAGACATATATGGTTAGCCAGAACGGCTAGGCGTTTGGGACCGATATCCGGACAGAGATATACGGTTAATAGATTTATCATATATAGGAAATTATATATGAATGTATTTTTATACGTGTTATTTGCAGACACGATTACTCACTGAGCTTTGTAGCTCATACCGTTTGTTAAATGTTCCTGCAGGTTAGCATGATCCTGATAAGGGAATAGATAAAGTCCGTGACTCAAGAAGTGGACTTGTAGATGCTGTCAGTAGCAGCCCGGCTTTTAAAGGAGATTTGGTATTTTATACTCTCCTTGATATGCTTGTACCCGTTTTTATTAAAATATACCCCTTTTATACTAGTTTTATGTATTAAAACCTGTGTTTTAAATGAAAAATTTTCAGGGGTGTTTTGTTTTAAAAGCCGGGTGTTACAATAAGGGCAATATTCCAAACAGTACGGTTACGAATACCCAGACCACCATGGGTCTTAGGGAGACATACAGTCTTCCATGAAACTTTGGCTTTACCACGCTTCATCTCACCGTTGCACCAGAGGAAACCCCTAGTGAGTTTCTCAATCTCGTTAGAGATAGATTTAGGAAGAATAAAAACGGAAGCCCAATAAATTTGCATGGAAGAAAGGACAGAGAGGATGAGTTGGAGACGACCGGCAAAAGAGAGAGACTTGTTCTTCCAGTCGTTAATCCTGCATTTGACTTTATCAACTAGGCGTTTACAGTCCTTGTGGACAAGACGAGTTGTGATGAGAGGGACACCAAGGTATCGGACAGGGAGAGATCCCTCCGGAAACCTAACAATACGATCAATGGAAGCTCTGGTCCTCTCACCAACATTGCAGTAGAAGGCTTCACTCTTCGCTTCGTTAGGGTGGAGCCCAGAGACCCTAGAGAATTCAGCAAGAGAGTCATTTATGACACGAACCGAAGAGCTATCGCCATGACAGAAGAGAAGAAGGTCATCGGCAAAGCAGAGATGGGTGATACTTTGCTCCTCACATTGCTGATGGAATTTAAAAGAATCGGAGTCAGAGATGTTTCTCTTGATCATAAGGTTAAGCACCTCCATGACAAGAGTGAAGAGATAGGGAGAGAGGGGGTCACCCTGACGGATGCCCCTTTGACCGTCGAAGAATCCGTGCATATTACCATTGATGCTCACAGAGTAAGCAGCAGTGGAGACACACGTCATGATCCAGTCAATCATACGACTGGGGAAACCAAACCCAACCAAGATGGTGCGAAGAAAAAACGCAGTCAACCGTATCGTAAGCTTTTTGGATATCGACTTTAAACGCACATCTGGGGGGACCACGATGACAATGATAATCACGCATGAGCTCCTGGACAAGAAGAACATTGTCAGTGATCAGGCGCCCTGGAATGAAAGCAGACTGGTTTTCATCAACCAGAGAAGAGAGGTGGTTCTTGATACGCTCCGCAATGATCTGTGTAAGGATTATTGCCTGTAACTGTGTAACATCATTGGATACATTTATCTTTTGAACTAAAACTTTTCTTTTAGAGTTAATTATGTTTTGTTAGTATTTTTATTGATTCATTAAGTTATTTAATTCATAAAGTTCATCGGTTCATCGTCCCTCCAAAATTTATTTGCCATTCTTTTGGTCTTTAGGTCATTTAATATAACAGTTAGATTATTAGATCCATGTAAGATGACGAAATACCTATGTCTTTTTCATCTTTGGTCGCTCTCACCGTTACATTCAAAGAACCTGAAGCTTAAAATCAAATAAAAACTTTAAGAAAGCAAAATCAGAAACCAAATATAAAATTGAAATAAAATAAATCAAATCAAATTGAAAGCTACTTTGATTCCTAAATCGTTGCGCAGTTCCAACGCCCTGCATCCCTCCTTGTCAACCAATGGTACTTCTATAATTCTATTTCATCACCAAGTATATTTGATATTAGGATCGCCTCCATTTTAATCTAAATATTATGAAGTCCAAGTCTCTGCAGGATAATCTTTTTGTTGCATTCTTTGAAGCAACAAACCAAGCATATTTGATATTAGGATCGCCTCTATTTTTTTATCTCCACAGATTTTGATATGAACATTCTTATAGAAAATTTCATGCATTTATTTTCAGCCTTATTCCATCGAAACAATCCATCAGGTTGGATTTGAGTGTGTTCGATAATCCGGCTTCCGGAAATAACACAATTACAAGCAAAATTTGATGAATAATTACGATTGACTTCTGTCATTAATCTCTTATTACTCAACAACAAATCATTGAACTCTTCATCAAACACTCTATTTCCATCATTTTCTTCATTAGATTTTATTACAATACCCTTCAAATCATTATAAACATTGTTCAGAATCTTTTCATCCAGAAGAACCACACAATCAGCAAAATCAGAAACAAACTTTATCTTTATCGAGATCTTTTCAACCCGGTCATCAATCCAAACTTCATCCATTCGACCACCTCTTTTCCTCAATGATCATTCTTGTCCTTTCTCCCTTACCCTTTCTGATCTTTCTTGATGTTTCTGCTAAGAATTGATAAATCGACTAGGGTTAATATGGGAACGAGAACCAAAACAAACTGTAATTTTCTGCTATTCAAATGATTACGGAATAATTGGAAAGATAGGCTAGCAATTTCGAGAATGCTAGGGTCTCCCAGAAGATTCTAACAAATTTATGCCCCCCTCACACAATCCACTACTGGAGTCTAAATACTGCTACCGTAACAACTCTGAGGACAGAAAGGAAAAATTACTAAACTACCCCAGCTACCACAGAAATCATTTTATACTTCCTTTTGTCGCCCTTCTTGTCTCTTCTGGCATATGTGAATTTGATGGGTGGCTTAGCAGTTTCCTACACAAACCTTCAAATCTCGAACCTTGCTCTGATATAGCCTTCGTTTAAGGGAATAACACGAATATCCATATAAGGAAGAAAGGAAGAATGAATGCTTTTGTATATCTGCATTAAATGGAGAATTTATTGATCACACGTCAGTTATCTTATTCAAAGACAATTCATAGACCTATATACACGATAAACATCACAATGTTTCATGAACCATTGACCCCAAATATAACGCCCCTAACAGTAACTTCCTTCCTCACTGTAACTGCATTAATTATTAGGGAAGTGATTTGTACACAACAATTTTTCTCCATACACAACAATTCATGCATTAGGAGTGTTGTATATTATGCATGAAAAATGTTATATTGTTGTATAGGGAGAAAAATTGTTGTGTATGGATCACTACCCTAATTATTACTTTAAAATAACTAAACTACCCTAATTCTAGATTACATTTCAACAACCACCGGTGGGTTGCACACTAAGGAAATTTTCAACTTTGCATCTTTTACTGGTATTTACATAGGCTAAATCTATATAGGATTTGTAAATGTTGGAACTCAAATGTTCTTTTATTCAATACTCAAACTGAAATACAAGAAAAGAACAACTCTCGCTAACTATCTAAACACTCTCTTCTATGTTTTTGTGGTGCATTACAATGGATGTTAGAACATCTATTTATAGTGATGGTAGTGTGCCTAATTTCTACAATAGCTGCAACCTAAAAATGAGTTCATATGAGAAATTCAACAAAGTTAGGTGTGGTTGGTGGTGTAGGTGTAGTTGGTGGAGGCTGCAAGTTTGTGTTTACACTATGTGTTTACATTCACATTCTCCCCCTTAAACCAAACTTGGCTCGAGATTCGTTACGCCGATCATGTTGAGCATTTCATGCCATCCCCGACTACAGAATAATCGGCAAGTGCTTTGTCTTTATCTTTCTCGAGTTTCAATTTTGCATCCTTGGAACAAGTTGTTGGAATGCAATCTCTCACACTGAACTCCCCCGAAATCCTTTTAGCATAAGTCGTTTTCTTTAGTGACACGTCTTTCTTCTTTTGCATCACTTTACGAAAGTCGATACCTCGATTTTTGGAACGTTGGAGAAAACTGGCAGCTGCTTTTTCGGCCCAAGTCCATCTTTTTCGCTTACCAAAGAACCCTTCTCGTCTTATCCGTGGCTTCCTTTTCCGTGCGTCGAAAAACTGGTGTCCTTTTTCACATTTTCAACTTCAACATAAAATTCTTCCTCACTCGGATCATCTAATTTCTTTAGATGTGAACCTAGAATTTTATCATGCTCCAAATAACCATTAACTTTCATGGTATAATAATTGGCATACGGACATCGTTGATGCCACAACCAACCTGGATCATCTTGGGATGATAAAAGACACATTTTTTGTCTCGTCTTTAAAAGTGTCTTATAGAGTCGGTTACGGGTTCTTTTTACTTTAAAAACTAAAGTATTACTATTGTCAAATACCCGTAAAATATCACCATCCATGTCGACTCGATTCCCTTCTTCGGTTAGTTGTCCAAGACTTATAATATTCTTTATAAGTCTAGGAATGTAATTTACCTCGTTAAGTAGTCTTTGATCTCCGTTTCCGTAATCAAACAAGATCGTACCTTTTCCTTTAATGTCGATCTTTGACCCGTCTCCGAACCGTGTATAACCCGTCACGTTCTCGTCTAACTCATGGAACTTTGAACGATCTCCGGTCATATGATTGCTAGCACCGTTGTCAAGGTACCATTCCTCGGAATCAACTTGACTTTCTTTAGATGCAGGATATCAACGCCGTTCTTCTCTTTTAGCGGCACCATACCTGGTGTATCTTCTTGCGAGATCGCCATCATTAAAATGGGCTCTTCATCTTCTTGCGAGATCGCCATCATTAAAATGGGCTCTTCATCTTCATTGGTTTGGGTGAGGTTCACCTCCTCACCTCGTTTCTTGTTTGGACACACTGATGCATAATGACTGTTGTGTTTTCGAACATACATATAAAACACCCAAAAACGGCACCAAGAAACTTGATGTGTTATTAGCGTTTATAAGATTTTCGAAAATGATTTCACATTAGTTTTACATTTATGAACAGGGAAATACCATGTATGAATAGAACAACACAATTAGGCAAGTGTACCTAGTCGATTGTAGTATAGTAATGGTAAATCCGGGTTGTCGACCCAAGGGAAAACGGATATCTTTAAGTTAAGAAAATCAATTATCAATTAACAATTATTCAAGCAAACACTCAGGGGCGAGTTTTAATGAAAACTCGTAAAACTTTGATTATAAAATAAATGACGAAATAATAAATGATCATAACAAAAATAACAAAGGAAACTTTCGTCTAGGATCTGTTGATATAAACCTATGCAAAAGCTACGAGAAATATAAATTACAAAACATAAAAATAAACATTAATACTTAGATTCGATTGAACCATCTAGTTATGTTTGATATGTTATTAGTGCAATGGATATAGAACGTTAAATATCGATTTCTAAAGTGATTAGATGTTTTGGTCCAACTACCTAATCCTATGATTATAAGGTCATTAATGGCAATGGTCATGCGATTATGTATTCCAAATAATCATGTATTGGTTCGTATCATACAGGGTTCATTCGAGTTTTTTATCTCAATGGTCATGACAATCAAGTTGGTTTGTACAGATTGGCCCTCTAGTACAAACTTTGCACATACATACAAGATTCTACCTTCGTGACCTAACCCTAGGATTTAGTCCATCACTAGTCATATCTGCCTAATGGTCATAGCACAGTTATGATAAAAGTCATATAGTCAGATTGGTCCTCTAGACTAAAATAACTCAGCAATAAGTCCAAAAGGAAGGTTCTTTAACATAAATGACGTCAAATGAATTATGCAAGATAAAATATAAAACGTTCAATATCCGATAAATAACAATCAATTCATAACTAAACAGTAATCAAATCTAAGTAATAAATAATACAGATAACATAATCTGAAGAATACGGCTTAGGAAATCATAATAGAATGCAATATATATATATATATATATAGCAAACCGAATGAAGTCCCGGCCGAACATTCTTCAAGCTCTCGATTCCATAGGTTCCCCTTTGATTCTACAAGCTTTCTGGCCGAGTTTGGTGGTGTGGAGGTGCAGAGATGTGATCCGGTCTGAAGGTGGTGTAGGTGTTGTCCAAAAGAAGAGCTGAAGGGCTTGCATTTATAGTGGGAGCAGGCGCTGGGCGCGGTGCGCCTACATGGGGGCGCGGTGCGCCTAGGGGGATCTCTGCACGCGGCCAACTTTATCGCACGAGGGAGCACGTGGGTTTGCAGCTTTAATGTCGGATCTGAGGCGCGGTGCGCCCAAAAAGTAGGCGGGGTGCGCCCTTGCACATGCTTGGTAGGTTGGTTGAATCATTGGAAGAACGCACGCTTGATTATTTTACTCAAAAGTCGGACGAAAAGCGAGTTCTGGATTCTCCATGGGCGCAGTGCGCCTAGATGTGGGCGGGGTGCGCCCAGGCGGCTGGCAGATTTTCACTTTGCTTCTTTTTAAGCTCAAATGTTTGTGCAATTCGTTCCTTCGCTCCAAACGCGTCTTTTTAGCTTCAAAACGAATATTTAAGCATATTAGGTATCTTTTAGTTCATAACATATATGAAACTAAACTAAAATCACACTGATATCGTGCGGAAAATATGTATAATTTACGCGATATCAAAATACCCCACACTTGAACTTTGCTTGTCCTCAAGCAAACTACAATTTATAACCAAGCCAAAACGTTTTGATGCCCAAACAACTTTTCATACGCTACCACAGATCTAGCGTTTATTACCGATGTTAATAATAAAGAATTAAGAATAAACATAGTAGATTATACCTAGTCCTATGTACATATTTTTAACTTTCCAAAATCTTAAATAAACTCTCTTTCTATAAACGACAAGTCTTTTAGATTGATAAAAACTCATTTTTACATAACATCGAATACACCCATTAAATATTCTTCTACCTCAAGACTTTTTGTCAAATTTCCCTTATTTAGAATAAAAATCATGCTGGACTAAATTTATCAAGTTAAGTTATTATATCCATTTTTCCGTACCTTTGAAACTCGTGACTTTCTATGGAACTCTTGATTACAAATTTTCGACTCAAGACTGTACAGAGTCTACTAATTCAAATTCCAAAGGCCACTAAGGAAATTCCATGACTTTCGATGACACCCGTGTAGCGAGCTTTCGACAATATTATCCCAAACCAGATGGTTTTAGGTAATAAGGAGTAGAAATGCCCGTAGGCCCCATTTTATGTCTTCTTGCTCGAATGTCAAAGGCCACTGATTGAATTTTCCTTCCTGAGTCTCAATCTTATGGTATAACATTACTTGACTTCTGCTTTTTAACACATCAGATTTCTTGAGAATTTTTCTCATTTTAAGTTCATTTACCGAGGCTTATTTTCCTCAATTTAGTAACAGCATATAATTCGCACATTTTTGCAAGTAGGGAAACTGACTCAATCTGTTTTGGCAAAAACTCAATTTTTAACAATTGATAAAATTCCAATGGGTTTATTTCATTATTTATGCAAAACATTTTGTAACTACCATTCTAAAAACTTGTCCTCTACAAAACTAGACTTTAGATAAAACAATGAAAAACAAAAATACATGCATAAAATTAAATGTAACCTACAAATTTATTTTCAAAACATTTTTTTTCTTAACAATTACCTTTTTAGCGTTCAATTTTGGAAAAGATGTTTAAGATAACAAAAATTTTAATTGGCTCAGTTAATCATTGCAGTATGACGCCTTAACCCTACACTTATATTATACAATAATTCTATTGTATATATAATTCAAAACAGTAAAGGGAGCAAAATGGAACAGACTCCCCTTGGGTATCGGTCGACGTCATATATGAGGCTCTTTCCACAGAAAAGAATTCATTGAACATGCTGCCAGCATTGAATCTTAGCAAATCTGCATAAACATCACTCGGACAAAAATTATTTACACACAAATAAACACACAAAAATTAAATCACAAAAGTAAAAGTAATAACAACGAAAGAAAAATATCACTCATTTTGTGGTTCCTGAAGTTTCAAATCCGTGGCTACTGGTTTGCGGGTGTGGTGTGGCTGTGCGACTTTTGACCGTCGTCAGTATCGCTGCCCCCACTGTAAAAAAGCGTCCCCCTTCTCAGTAGTAGCTAATTTTTAGCCATGTATCATTATGTACGACCAGTGTCTGCCTCGGGTGTTTACGCGTCATGCACGTTTCCGTGTCGCGTAATTTTTGAAGTTGTCTTTTTGTCAACGCAATCCGGATTGTCGACGCGTCGCGTCCGGATGGCATACACGTCGCATTGCGTGAGCAGAAAAGACTTCAAAGTTTTGTTACTTCATTTTTCCCGAAATATTCACCCCACACTTAAAATATGCTTAAGGTGTGCAAATATCTATTTATGATTAGTGATATGTCAATCAAAGCAATAAAAATACATAACACACAAAAACAAATGTACAATCACACAAATATTAACTAATAATTTAATTTTCTATACTAAAAATAAATCCGAATTCCCCGGCAACGGCGCCAAAAACTTGTTGTGTTTTCAAACATACATATAAAACACCCAAAAACGGCACCAAGAAACTTGATGTGTTATTAGCGTTTATAAGATTTTCGAAAATGATTTCACATTAGTTTTACATTTATGAACAGGGAAATACCATGTATGAATAGAACAACACAATTAGGCAAGTGTACCTAGTCGATTGTAGTATAGTAATGGTAAATCCGGGTTGTCGACCCAAGGGAAAACGGATATCTTTAAGTTAAGAAAATCAATTATCAATTAACAATTATTCAAGCAAACACTCAGGGGCGAGTTTTAATGAAAACTCGTAAAACTTTGATTATAAAATAAATGACGAAATAATAAATGATCATAACAAAAATAACAAAAGAAACTTTCGTCTAGGATCTGTTGATATAAACCTATGCAAAAGCTACGGGAAATATAAATTACAAAACATAAAAATAAACATTAATACTTAGATTCGATTGAACCATCTAGTTATGTTTGATATGTTATTAGTGCAATGGATATAGAACGTTAAATATCGATTTCTAAAGTGATTAGATGTTTTGGTCCAACTACCTAATCCTATGATTATAAGGTCATTAATGGCAATGGTCATGCGATTATGTATTCCAAATAATCATGTATTGGTTCGTATCATACAGGGTTCATTCGAGTTTTTGATCTCAATGATCATGACAATCAAGTTGGTTTGTACAGATTGGCCCTCTAGTACAAACTTTGCACATACATACAAGATTCTACCTTCGTGACCTAACCCTAGGATTTAGTCCATCACTAGTCATATCTGCCTAATGGTCATAGCACAGTTATGATAAAAGTCATATAGTCAGATTGGTCCTCTAGACTAAAATAACTCAGCAATAAGTCCAAAAGGAAGGTTCTTTAACATAAATGACGTCAAATGAATTATGCAAGATAAAATATAAAACGTTCAATATCTGATAAATAACAATCAATTCATAACTAAACAGTAATCAAATCTAAGTAATAAATAATACAGATAACATAATCTGAAGAATACGGCTTAGGAAATCATAATAGAATGCAATATATATATATATAGCAAACCGAATGAAGTCCCGGCCGAACATTCTTCAAGCTCTCGATTCCATAGGTTCCCCTTTGATTCTACAAGCTTTCTGGCCGAGTTTGGTGGTGTGGAGGTGCAGAGATGTGATCCGGTCTGAAGGTGGTGTAGGTGTTGTCCAAAAGAAGAGCTGAAGGGCTTGCATTTATAGTGGGAGCAGGCGCTGGGCGCGGTGCGCCTAGGGGGATCTCTGCACGCGGCCAACTTTATCGCACGAGGGAGCACGTGGGTTTGCAGCTTTAATGTCGGATCTGAGGCGCGGTGCGCCCAAAAAGTAGGCGGGGTGCGCCCTTGCACATGCTTGGTAGGTTGGTTGAATCATTGGAAGAACGCACGCTTGATTATTTTACTCAAAAGTCGGACGAAAAGCGAGTTCTGGATTCTCCATGGGCGCAGTGCGCCTAGATGTGGGCGGGGTGCGCCCAGGCGGCTGGCAGATTTTCACTTTGCTTCTTTTTAAGCTCAAATGTTTGTGTAATTCGTTCCTTCGCTCCAAACGCGTCTTTTTAGCTTCAAAACGAATATATAAGCATATTAGGTATCTTTTAGTTCATAACATATATGAAACTAAACTAAAATCACACTGATATCGTGCGGAAAATATGTATAATTTACGCGATATCAATGACCATATTCCTCGCAAGTAAAACATTTTATTTTACTTTTGTCCTTTCGAGGACGATTGTAGTTATTTCGGTTTGCGTCATACTCATGACCATCTCCTCGGCCATGCCCACGACCTCGACCACGTCCTTGTCCTTGGTTTCCACTTTCCCTTGAAGTGTTTGACGAGTCTCCCTCGTCGGTTTGCTTAGATTGAGATGCCCACTTGGCATGTGTAAGCAATAGAGAAGGTCCTTCTTCCCGTTCTTCATACCCTCGAAGTCACTCTTCGTGGGTCTTGAGACGGCCTACAACTTCTTCAACCGTCATGTTTTTCATGTCTCCAAATTGCTCGATAGATGTTACGATTTGTATAAATCGCATTGGGACGGCTCGAAGAAACTTCTTCACCACCGTATTTTCCTCGATCTTTTCACCGAGAGATTGAATACCGGTCACAATAGTGTTCAATCTCATGGCGAAATCATCTATCGACTCACCATTGTTCATTCGGATCACCTCGAATTCACTTCTCAACGTTTGTACTTTAGCCTCCTTTAACCGATCAGCTCCCATATGCATCATCTTAAGCGTTTCCCATGCTTCTTTAGCCGTTTCCTTCTCGGCCAACATAAGAAGTACATCCTCTGGAATCGCTTGGTAAATGGCCGCAAGCGCCATCCTATCTGTTCGTTCATTTACTCTTGCATTTTGAATTGCATCCCACACTCCTTGTGCTTGCAAATTCACTCGCATTTTTATAGCCCACACCACGTAGTTTGTTTTCGTAAGCAACTGATAGTGTAACGTAACATTACTATCCCTTCCGGTCCTTTGAACACTTTCAATTTCGGGTTGAGAAAACGACGAGCTTTGTGTAGTCATTCTTGGCATATATATATATATATATATATATATATATATATATATATATATATATATATATATATATATATATATATATATATATATATATATATATATATATATATATATATATATATATATATATATATTTTTTTTTTTTTTGATAACCGAGGAAGCCACCCGACCCGTCCTTTGGACGACCCGACTGACCCAACCTCGGGACAACATGAACACCCGGTAAACTCATGTGCCAAGCAACCCGCCCTTTGGGTGTACCGGTGGCCATCCCTAATTGAAACCGGTGAGAGTCGAACCCTTGACCTCTCCTATGGAAAGGTGGGAAAGCTACCAACTCGGCCATCAGGAGATGGTTATATTATCTTAAGATTTTTCAAAAATAATGGGGAGCTACGAGTAATTTATGAAAATTACAAGGGCCAAAATGTAATTTTTAGAATTTTAGGGGCTGGTTCGAAATTTTTCTGAAAAATTGGGACCAACCTGCAACTTTTTTGAAATCCAGGGGCCAAAGTGCAATTTTCTAAAACTTTAGGGACCAAATTGCAGTTTTCTGAAACCTGCTACAATGTCGCTACAGTGAACTGCTACAGTGTCGTCTTCTCCGGCGAGATCTCCGGCGAATTGGTTTTTCCGGCAACTGCTACAGTGTCGTCTTCTCCGGCGAGATCTCCGTTTGAGGATGATCCAGGTGTCGAAAAATTCCGAAAAATATATATTCGGAATCCTGAGAACGAGACCTTTCCAATGGTGCTCTCGAAAATCGATTTTGAGACAGAAAATTTTTGACCAAAAAACCCGAGGGTGTTTAGAAAGTTGCTCCGGGAGCTTAACCAAACTCTGATACCACTTGTTGGAACTCAAATGTTCTTTTATTCAATACTCAAACTGAAATACAAGAAAAGAACAACTCTCGCTAACTATCTAAACACTCTCTTCTATGTTTTTATGGTGCATTAAAAATGGATGTTAGAACATCTATTTATAGTGATGGTAGTGTGCCTAATTTCTACAATAGCTGCAACCTAAAAATGAGTTCATATGAGAAATTCAACAAAGTTAGGTGTGGTTGGTGGTGTAGGTGTGGTTGGTGGTGGCTGCAAGTTTGTGTTTACACTATGTGTTTACATTCACAGTAAATAGGCTTCTCCTCGAACCTTTCTTAGTTTATTTCTCAAACCTTTCTTAGTTTATTTCTTATGGATTTGTAAATAGGCTTCTCCTCTTATTTAAGATCTATCAATCTTTTTGACTTAGGTGTGTCACACAATATAAAAAAATGGTCATTTTGAAAAAAGTTCACAAAATGATAAATAACCTACTTTGGAGTCATAAAAGTCCAACTACAAGTATGCAAATTAATATTTAAATGCTTCTACATGTAGTCCTTAGTACAAAGAATAAGAGGAAAAAACAATTAGGTCAATCAGAGTTAGTATGAAGAAGTTATGGTGGTTCAAAATTGGAGAAAACTTATTTAAAAAAATAATGTGTTGAAACTCGGTCTTTTCCTCGATCGAGTCTTAGCTGAGTCACCGAATCGAGTCAAATGAGTTATCTTAGTTGCAACCGTGTCACCCAGTGCGTGAGGTTATGCAGGTGCTTTTCAGGTCTAATTTTCGTTCTGAGGAGGAGTATTTATTGGATTTTCGGAAGAACAAGTAAACGGACCAGTTTGACCCATTAACCACCACTTTAAGCCACTTCTCTATCTATTCACTTCATTTTCACCCTAAGAAGGTTTGAGAGACTTGTGCGGGTGATTTGGGTGTATCTAGTATGTGTAAGGACATTTCAATAAGGAACCAAGGGGTATTTGCATACAACATAAGGATTAAAGATAAAAAATCAATTATCTTTCTTTTTAATGGGTTTCATTTATGTTTATAAAATAAATTCCTAGTCAAATAACAATAAACGGACTGTTATTATCATGCTACAAGTATTAAGTTATCAAAAATAGGGCTTAAATTATACAAATTGGTAAAAAGGACATTTTAACATAAATTTGTAGAAATGTTGGAAATGGATATACTTATTCATGCAGATGGTTTTACAAACATGTTAATCAACTTTCCGTAGTTATTCTGGATTTTTCTTGTAGTGTAAGTGTAACATAGTTTTCGGTTTGTACATGTTTAGTCATGTATGTTTTTCTTGTAAGATACATCGTTATTGTTTTGGATTTTGTCCATATGTAGTCCTTACGACCGGTTATTGCAAGTTCTAGGCCAAAAAATGTAATCTCCATGCAAAGATCACTTTTCCGGTCAAGAACTCAAGAACGCATGAATTTTCCGATCAAACACCAAAAACAGACACAAACATAAACACCAAGAACACACACAAATACCAAGAACACACACTGACACCAAGAACACACACACACACACACAAACATAAACTTGATTTCCACATAAACACCTAAATCTATTTCGTTTTTTATTGTTAAACCCTAAATCGATTTCCACACATAAACATCTGATTTAAACCTTCATCTTAAAAAAAACCCCTTGAACGAGTTTATGGTTTGTTCATCGAACTCGTTTTCCTCACATTCATTGTTTTTCTGACCCTAGAACTCATATATGCAAAACGTTTGAACTCGCACACGAACCTGATGAACTCATGACCATTCATCTGCATACATTAACCTGATGAACTCATGATATTCGATCTGAAAAATTGTTTGTTCTAGAAATCTAAACACTGATGCTCGGAAGGGAGGACACACATGAAAATCAAAACATCAAAATCTAGGGTTTTTTAGAACTGATGTTACCATATTCGTTTTCAAATTCCTTTTTTAGACCTTCGATTTAGATCTAGGATTTTTGGTGGTTGTTCCACTAGAAATCGGACCATCAAAATCGTTTTCTGGAAAAAAAAATTAATGAACACAAAGATCACATATGACGATGATGAACACATAAGAAAATGACAACCGTTTTCTCGAAAACTTGATGAACACAAAGAACACACTCGTCGGAAAGTTCATATTTCACCGGAAAATTCGTTTTGACCTGCTAAACCTACAATAGCCTGTCATAAGGACTTCAAGTGCACAATATAACAAGTTCAATGGCTTATTCTACAAAATAAAAACACACATGACTAAACGTGTATAAACTGGAAACAATGTTACCCTTAGACTATGCAGTATGGGGGTGGACTGCACCCTGCGTCCCCACCCCCCCCCCCCCCCCACCCCCGCGTTCCTGTGTTCCACATTCATGATCGTCTCCCTTGGCACGCCCTAGAATGGTCAAACGACCGTTAAAATAGTCTTAAAACAGAATCGTCTCCCGTTACACACTCCTAAAAACATTACACATATTATATTTGAAATATAGAGAATGTTTGGAATTTATCTTCTTCTGAATCCTTAGATAACGATCTATTTTTCACGGCAATAATGCAAGCCGCGAGTACCGTTAGGTTTTTTAAATGTTTAATTTTAATTTAATGTGTTTTTTTATTGTAATGTTTTTTTAATTAATGTAATGTTTTTTAAATTAATGTAATGTTTTATTTTATTAAATGTAATGTTTTATTTTAATTAAAAATAAAAATTAAATGGTAATATGAAAATTAAATGAAATTCTAGTATTTCCCAGGATAAGTCCTAAGAATGTCCCAATGAGATGGTAATAAAGTTGCGGTACTAAAATTCCCGCATTCTAATAAAATTATTATCGATTAGAAATTAGCCCCAATTCCAATTGTTGAACCCTGCTCATTCCAAGCGGGAAACAAAATCGACAAAACCGTCTTTTCCTTGCACCAATGCACAAAGTCGCGACCTTCTCCCTGCATCGCCGCTCCGTTGCTCCACCCTAGGTCGCCCGCCTTCGTCAATGTAAGTCTTTCACTTTTTCACACTTCGTCATTATAAGACTTTGGTGAGCAATCGTTAATGGTGATCACGTTTACAAAAGATTATCATTAGTGAAACATGTTTCCGATTGATCATCGTTTCATGTATTTAACTTCTTTCATTGCACATAAAGCTCACTTATTTCCATTAAAGGATTAATTAGTATTAGTGTCTTGCATATATATAAGAACATAATATTAACATATAAACACGTCCAAATATGATGCTGGGAATAAGGTAGAGGTTTGACAACTCCTGGGGAAGACGT
Source organism: Cichorium intybus (assembly GCA_023525715.1). Taxonomy (NCBI): domain Eukaryota; kingdom Viridiplantae; phylum Streptophyta; class Magnoliopsida; order Asterales; family Asteraceae; genus Cichorium; species Cichorium intybus. The sequence continues at coordinate 128,091,537 of CM042012.1, read as the reverse complement.
AATCTTTTTTCATAAGTTAGCAATTTTGATTGCAACTCTGTGAACGCCGATTGTTTGTCAGCGTACTCCACATCTGTTAGGATTGTTTGAAAAATCTAGCTTTAATCCATTTGGAGGATTTGATAGCAGGTTGGATTCTGGATTCTGGTCACAATAAGAACTAAGGCAGTCACTTCCTGATTTAACATCTGCAATTCTGTTCGGAGTTGTGTTTTTTCAAGCAATCGATTGTTGTAAGTATGCTGTTTCAAGAATCTTCCAAAGTGACAGTGCCGTTTGGTTTCAACTAGAAACATAACAAACAGAACTGTCACACCCATTACAGATCACAGCTACAAAAAAGATCTAATACAGTAGTTACAATCACAAAGATAGACCAAATCTAATGCAACAATTACACAACAAGAAATAGAAATATAGTAGATCGGAAAATAATACAGCCAGAAAACATTGTGAAATGATAGATTATCGATCAGAAGAGTAAGCGGATATTTTGAGTAACATAAACAACTTATCAGGCATTTGAATTGATTTGTTGATGAAGAAGAATACACATATATGGCTGAACACACAAAAAAAATGGATAATTATCACACTAAAAAATAATAAGTTGATTTAAATAGCGGAAATAGGATTGAATCTTCTTATGTATGGATTCACATCACATGCATCAGAAAGCGGGAAGGAGAAAACAAAAGGAGGAATAGTGAAGGAAATCAGTGAATTGAAGAGAATAAATCTGGTTTGATCAACTTGGAGTCTCAATAGTCACAAACATACATAGTTGTGTTAAATGTGAATGCTTTGAAAGTCATCAAAGGAGGAAGCAAATGGCTGCTTCTCATGCATGTCTCTTTTCTTTAATTTCATACTTCACTTTCACATTAGCTCCCATGCCTATAAATACAAGGCTTTGAGAAGCAAACCAATGCACCACACAAACACAAATACAAAGAAACACAAACACATAGATAGATATATCACGATTTTGTGAGATAGCCTTTTGTGCAGAGTCCAGTTTGGCAGCCAAAAGTGCGAGTGATATTTTCTTGTGAGTGGTCAAACTACAAGTGCAGTTTAGCCTTGTATGATTGTAATTTCTTGGTGTTAATAAAACCCTCTCTCTCTCTCGTTCGCCCGTGGACGTAGGTCGTGATCCCGTGACCGAACCACGTTAAATATTGTGTTTCGATTTACAGTTTTTTCTTAGTTTGCCGTTATTCTCCATTTTATTTCCGCATGTTTTACCGGAATCGTTTATCGTTTTTCGGAAGTGCCTAACTTGTTTTGTTATTCCTAACAAACTGGTATCAGAGCTCCGGGTTTAAAGGAAGTCGTATCTCGCGTATGCTCTGTGGTTGCAGCTTAGTCTGATCTTCCACATCAGAAACGAGGTTTCAATTGGCCTTATAAAATATTATTTTTCGAGCTATGGCTGAAGATGGGAAAGTTAGGATCGAAAAATTCGAAGGTCACGATTTCGGATTTTGGAGAATGCAAATCGAAGATTATCTCTACCAGAAAAAATTACATCTACCACTGTTCGGAACAAAACCTGAAGCGATGGCGCAGGAAGAATGGGACTTATTAGATCGGCAGGCACTTGGAGTTATAAGGTTATCATTGGCAAAAAATGTAGCATACAATATTGTCAGTGTGAAGACAACCTACAATCTCATAAATGCGCTGTCTAATATGTACGAAAAACCTTCAGCGGCAAATAAGGTTTTCTTGATTCGGCAGTTGGTGAATCTGAAGATGAAAGAAGGCGGCTCGGTGACAGACCATGTGAATGAATTCAACTCAATAATATCAAGATTGATATCTGTTGATATTGGATTCGAAGATGAAGTACAGGCGTTGCTGTTATTATCTTCGTTGCCTGAGAGTTGGTCCGGTACAGTAACAGCAGTTAGCAGTTCAGTCGGAGGTGCTAAGTTGTCATTCGAAGGTATTCGCGACTTAATACTTGGAGAGGATGTGCGAAGACGGAGTGCCGGAGAATCTTCCAGTAGTCTCCTAAGTACAGAAGACAGAGGAAGAAGGCCCAACAAAGGAGGCGGTGGTGGAGGAAGATCGAAGTCGAGAAAGAGAGGTGGTCAGAAAAACAGGACTGATGTTACCAGTTGGAACTGCAAAGAGAATGGTCATTTCAGAAATCAGTGCCCAAAGCCTTCGACAGACAAAGGCAAGAAGGAAGTCAATATGGCAGTAGATTCTGAAGATGATGCTCTCATTTGCTGTGTTGAAAACTCAACAGAATCCTGGATCATGGATTCTGGTGCGTCGTTCCATGCTAGTCATTCGAGAGAAGTAATACAGAATTTCCGGCAGTACAAAGGAAAGGTCAGACTAGCAGACAACAAGAGCCTGGATATTACAGGTGTTGGGGATGTGGTCCTCAAGACAACTTTAGGAACAGATTGGACTTTGAAGAATGTCAAGTTCATTCCTGACTTGAAGATGATGCTAATATCCGTGGGGCAGCTTGATGATGAAGGTCACCATGTTACATTTGGTGATCATCAGTGGAAGGTGACAAAGGGGAATTTAGTTGTTGCTAGAGGACAGAAGCAGGGTACACTTTATATGGTGGAAGTTTCTGATGCCGAAGCACACACTGTTGAAGAAGTTGGGGCATCCACTCTATGGCACCAAAGACTTGGGCATATGAGTGAGAAGGGAATGAAGATGCTAGCCTCCAAAGGAAGAATACCAGAGCTAAAGACTGTGAAAGTCGATTTCTGTGAGCCATGTGTTCTTGGCAAACAGAAGAAAGTCACTTTCAAGAAGGTGGGTCATCAGCCCAAGTCTGTGAAGCTGGAGCTAGTTCATTCAGATGTCTACGGTCCCACTTCAGTTTCTTCAGTGGGAGGATCCCGATACTATGTCACGTTCATAGACGATTGCACAAGGAAGGTTTGGGTTTATTTCTTGAAGCATAAGTCTGAAGTTTTCAGCACTTTCAAGAAATGGAAAGCTACTGTGGAAAATGAAACAGACTTAAAGATCAAGTGTTTCAGATCAGACAATGGGGGCGAATACAGTAGTAAAGAATTTGTTGATTACTGTGCTGACCAGGGAATCAGAATGCAGAAGACGGTTCCAGAGACACCTCAGCAAAATGGAGTAGCTGAGAGGATGAACCGTGCATTGAACGAAAAGGCTAAGAGCATGAGACTGCATGCAGGTTTACCCAAGATGTTCTGGGCAGATGCGGTCAACACAGCTGCGTATTTAATCAACAGAGGACCCTCAGTCCCCATAGGGTTCAAGATTCCAGAAGAGGAATGGCAAGGTCGTGAGATTACACTCAAACACTTGAAAGTTTTCGGTTGTGTCTCTTATGTCAAAGTTAAATCCTCGGAGAGAGACAAGCTAGAGGCAAAAGCAAGGAAATGCACTTTTATAGGCTATGGGTTGGACGACATGGGGTACCGCTTCTGGGATAACCAAAATAAAAGGGTTATCAGAAGCCGGGATGTGGTGTTCAACGAGAACGTCATATATAAAGATGAACTTACAGAGAGCTCAGGCAGAAACAAACAACCAGAGAAAGCAGAAAATCAAGTTGAGTTTGAAGAGATCTCTGAAGATGACGTTGTGAAACCTATCAGTACTCCAGAGATAGGTGAAAGTTTAGGAAGCAGTGGGAGCTCTGATGTATATGGAGATAGTGGGAGCACAGATGACAGTAGTTCTGAAGATGGGGTTGCAGATGATGCAGAGACCTCAACTCCTACTGTTCGTAGATCCACTAGAGTACGAAGACCTCCAGTCAGGTATTCTCCTTCAACAAATTACTTATTGCTGACAGAGAATGGTGAACCTGAGTCTTATCCAGAGGCCTTAAGGATGAAAGATTCCATACAGTGGAAGAAGGCTATGGAAGACGAATTGAGATCACTTGACAAGAACCATACTTGGTCCTTAGTCAAGCTCCCAGCAGGGAAGAAAGCACTGCAGAACAAGTGGGTGTTTCGGGTAAAGGATGAGATTGATGGCAGTAAAAGATACAAGGCACGATTAGTGGTCAAGGGGTTCCAACAGAAAAGAGGGGTCGATTATAATGAGATCTTCTCTCCAGTTGTGAAGATGACTACAATCAGAATGGTCTTGGGTATTGTAGCCTCTGAAGATCTCCATCTAGAACAGCTAGATGTGAAAACAGCTTTTCTTCATGGCGACCTGGAAGAAGACATCTACATGGTACAACCAGAAGGTTTTCCTACAGTCGGTAAGGAAAATCTGGTGTGTAAACTGAAGAAAAGTCTGTATGGATTGAAACAGGCTCCAAGACAGTGGTACTTGAAGTTTGATAGCTTCATGCAAAGGAGTGGGTATCGCAGATGTGAGATGGATCACTGCTGTTACTTGAAGAAATTCAGCTCCTCTTACATCATCCTGTTATTGTATGTTTGTAACACCCCAAATTTTCACACATATTTTTTTTTTATTTTACAAACTTTGTTACAACATTTGAAAACAAACCATGTCTTTACATTACAAACGGGGTATCACGAATTTGTTTCACAACCATGATTCAAACCTGTTTATTATACATTATTATACAACAGAAGCTACGGTCCCACCCGACTCTTTCAACATCCTTCCTGTTTACCTGAGTACATAGCATTTTAAAAGAAAATACGTGAGACATAATGTCTCGTGAGTGATATGGGTTTAGACCCAAAAATATCTTTGTCAATAATTTCATTATTCATTAAACGTTCAAAATTCTTTTCCTGTGAGCGCACCCACAGGTATTCCTTATTTCTTATCAATGGTACATTCCTACGAGCGCACCCGTAGGTTTTATACGAGACGCACCCGTATAGCTACTTCCCCAATAGAATGAAACGAATTCATCTGTCAAAATAAGACAACTACTTCGCGACGGGAGGTACCATCCCAGTAGTGTCTTATTGCCACCCCTACCGCAGCAGGCCGTGGTCTTTATCCGGATACTAACACAACTTATCATCATGAGTCAATCACAATATTAGTCACTGTATTTTCTGGTTCCATTTCCTTCATATTAAAAATCATACTTTTCATTTTATACTTTTAAAAGTCATAAGCCACTTTGACTCCCAAAATACTTTAAATAAAATTCACTTAGCTATGTACCCGAAAATCCACATAACACTCACCTCGAATCAGTTAGTCTGTTGCACTTCTTTTTCCTTTGCTCGGTTCACCGTATTTGAACCACCACCTATTATTTACAAGTTATACGTTTATATTCAATTCATATATATAACAACTAATTTACTGCACAAGAGTGCTATACTATGCTACTACAGGTTATAATAAATGTTTAACTATTAATAAGTTCGTTTAACGGTTTTCTTCCGAAATACGCGTATTCTGCTACAGTACCCCCGAGGGGTCGTATTTCAGTTCCGACTCTCTTCCATGATATATTAGACTATATTAGACTTGTGTTTCAAATTTGAAGTTCATTGGACAAGTCTAGCTCAAATTCCAAAATTTAGTTTTGATGTGAATAGTGGATTTCGCCTCTGCCGCTACAGTGATTTTTCCGCAAGGTCGGATTACGGATTTGACCATTCCCGACATATTCTTATACCATATTAAGGTTATGTCTGAAATTTCAGGTCAATCGGACATGTCTAGCTATGGTTTCTAACGTTTGAGTTATTTGAAAATTTTAACATTTTTGGTCCCTGCCCAGCCCCTGACTGAAGGCGCACCATGCCAGTATCAGGGCGCACCACGCCTGGGCGCGCCTCGCCTAGAGACTGGGCGCACCGCGCCTGGAGCCTGGGCAGACTCCTGATCAGTCGCGATTTGGCACTGTAGCAGGCAGTTTTGAGGCATTAAGGTCTTATTCTATGTCTTAATCACCTGGGGTTTGTTCTAGGACTAAAACCCTTGACTAATAACAGGTTTTTAGCCATCAAAAACACTTCAATAACTCAAGTACAAGAATTAAAGTGTTTGATCAAATTTGCAAACTTTCAAAAATAGCAACATACTTTCATGTTCTTGGGTTTAGTTATTGACTAATGACTTATTGGAAGCATTAGCCACTGAAACCCCATGATTCCTAACAGAAATTTCAGTTTCAATTCCACAGAAGAACCCAAATCAAGAACACACCCAAAAACCTAGGTTAGAACTTGGAAAATCTTACCTTAGATGTTTAGAACTTCAATTCTAGTTCCAATTCTTTGTAAAACTCCTTGAATTCCTTCTTCCCCTTTGCTCTCTCTTGCTGTCTCTCGAGGCTTCTGGACTTGTTCTCAGATAATGGAGATAACTTCCATATAATATGTATTTAATGTTTATAAAAAAATTTGCATTTTAGTCCTCAAACTCCTCTCTTTTCTACAAAAATGGTCCTAAGAGCATAACTTTGCAACCTAAGTTCCATTAACTCTTAACTTAACATTGTTTTGACATTTTTGGTTATTTCCATGTCAAATGACCAATTTGCCCTTTTTGGTCGTATTTCACTATTCACGCGGTAAAACTCCCACTTTCTTATAAACTTTTATTTCTTATATTATTATTTCACAAATACATATTATTTTACATATTAATCGCATAACGTGTCAAAAGACCGTTTTACCCTTTTACAACTTTTCGTCCTTTTCGCCCGATTATTTTACATATTTTATTACACATTTTCACGGGTTCTTACAACCTCTCCCCCTTAAGAGGATTCCGTCCTCGGAATCTTCTCATAATTCGTGAAATTCGGGTATCTTTTCTTCATCTCTTCTAGTGTCTCCCATGTTAAATCTGAGCCCAACGCGTGTTTCCATTTGACCAAGACCAAGTCAATTTCCCTGTTTCTCAACTTCTTAGTTTTTATTTCCAACATTGCTTCTGGTTCTTCTATCAGCTTATTCGGGGCTTCCACTGTTAGGTCTTTCAACGGGATAACAAGGTCACTTTTCCCAAAGTACTTTTTCAAATAACACACATGAAATGTATCATGAATACCACTCAGTTCATGTGGTAATTCTAGTTTGAAAGCTTGTTCACCAATTCTTTTCATGATCTTGAATGGTCCAATGTATCTTGGACTCAGTTTACCCTTCTTTCCAAATCTTACCACACCTTTCCACGGTGACACTTTGAGCATTACAAGATCACCTACCTTTAAATCGTAGGGTCTCTTCTTCAAGTCTGCATAGCTCTTCTGTCTATCTTGAGCGGCTTTCATATTAGCTTGAATTACTTTAATCTTTTCGTTTGTTACTCTCACAATTTCTGGCCCAGTCATTTTGGTCTCTCCCGCTTCCAACCAACATAAAGGGGTTCTACACTTTCTGCCATATAAAGCTTCGAATGGTGGCATTCCAATACTGGAATGATAACTATTGTTATAAGAAAATTCCACCAACGGCAAGTGCTCGTCCCAATTTCCACCAAAATCTAAAGCACAGGATCGTAGCATATCTTCTACGGTCTGAATAGTTCGTTCACTTTGCCCGTCAGTCTAGGGATGATAAGCTGTACTCATTTTTATTTTTGTCCCCATACGTTCTTGTAGTGCCTCCCACAATTTGGAGGTAAACCGTGGGTCTCTGTCAGACACAATTGACAAGGGAGCTCCATGAAGTCGTATAACTTCATCCTTGTATATCTGCGCCAACGTTTCCAATTGTGTATTTTCATTAATCGCCAAAAACATAGCACTTTTGGTCAAACGATCAACAATGACCCAAATACCATTATGACCTCTTCTGGTTCTTGGCAATCCAAATATGAAATCCATGGTTATGTCTTCCCATTTTCCCGCTGGAATTTGCAATGGTTGAGTATTTCCATAGGGGGCTTGGTGTTCCGCTTTCACTTGTGCACATGTTGCACATTTAGAAATATATTTGACAATTCTTTTCTTCATTCCCGGCCACCAATACTGTTCTTTGAGATCCCGATAAGTTTTCGTACTTCCAGGATGAATGGAATACTTTGACTTATGAGATTCTTCTAGAATCAACTTTCGGATTCCACCTGCTTTTGGTACCCATATGCGGTTTCTGACTGTCTTCAGCCCCTGGGTATTTTCTCCAAACACCACATCTTTTCCTAGCTTTTCCTTCTTTAAGTCACCTTTTTCCAATACTTGTTTCTGTGCGTCTTTGATACTTTCTATTAGGCTTGATTTCAATTCGATCTTCATCAATTTTTCTTGACTTTTCTTTTCATGAAACTTCCTGCTTAAGGCATCTGCTACCACATTCGCTTTTCCAGTGTGGTAAGCGATTTCACAGTCATAATCATTTATTAACTCCAGCCACCTACTTTGCCTCATATTGAGATCTTTCTGAGAAAATACGTATTGCAAGCTTTTATGATCTGTGTACAAGGTGCACTTTGTTCCGTACAAGTAATGCCTCCAGATTGTTAATGCAAACACAATTGCTGCCAATTCCAAATCGTGCGTTGCATATCGAGTTTCGGGTTCTTTTAGTTGTCGAGAAGCGTACGCTATCACCTTTCCCCGCTGCATTAGTACACAACCCAATCCTTTATTAGAGGCATCACTATACACCACGAAATCTTCAGTTCCCTCTGGTAGGGTAAGAACCGGCGCATTGCATAACTTCTCTTTTAGTGTCTGAAAGGCCTTCTCTTGTTCCGCCACCCATTCAAAATTTACCCCTTTTCTTGTTAGCTTCGTAAGAGGTACCGCAATCCGTGAAAAATCTTGGATGAATCGTCGGTAGTACCCGGCGAGTCCAAGAAAACTTCTCACTTCCGTCGGAGTCTTGGGAAATTCCCATTTCATCACTGCCTCCACCTTTGCTGGATCTACTTTAATGCCTTGGATTGAGACAACGTGTCCAAGGAATTGCACCTCCCTCAGCCAGAATTCGCACTTTGAAAATTTTGCATATAACTTTTCTTTCTTCAGAACTTCTAGCACCGTCCTCAAATGATTTCTGTGTTCTTCTGCATTCTTCGAGTAGATAAGGATGTCATCAATAAAGACAATAACAAACTTATCAAGGAACGGCTTGCACACCCTATTCATCAAATCCATGAAGATTGCCGGGGCATTCGTCAGACCAAAAGGCATGACCAGAAATTCATAGTGCCCGTAGCGAGTGCGAAACGCAGTCTTCTCAATATCTTCATTTCTTACACGCACTTGATGATAACCCGACCGGAGATCAATCTTCGAGAAATAGTCAGCGCCTTGCAACTGATCAAACAGGTCGTCTATCCGTGGTAACGGGTAACGATTCTTGATGGTAATTTTATTGAGCTCACGGTAGTCAATACACATTCGCATCGTGCCATCCTTTTTCTTGACAAACAGTACCGGTGCACCCCAAGGCGACACACTGGGGCGTATGAAGCCTTTATCAAGCAATTCCTGTAATTGGGACATCAACTCCCGCATTTCGGTCGGGGCTAAGCGATATGGAGCACGGGCGATAGGAGAAGCTCCAGGTATAAGATCAATCCGAAATTCAACTTGTCTCTCTGGTGGTAACCCGGGTAAGTCATCTGGAAACACCTCAGGGTATTCTTTCACCACATCAATGTCATGTACTGTTTTCTTCACTTTATCTTCCACCATTACATACGCCACGTAGGATAAACATCCCTTCACCAAACATCTCCTGACTTTCGCTGCGCTGATCAAATTAGACATTCTCTTGGGTTTTTCACCATAAACGTACACTTTGCTGCCACCTGGAATTTTTACCGACACTATCTTTTTCCCACATGCGATTTTTGCATCATTGGCTCCAAGCCAATCCATACCAATGACAACATCAAAAGTCTTCACTCCAATCGGAAGAAGGTTCAACGAAAATTTCTGATCATCTATGCTGAGTTCGCAGTCACGGTACACATGTTTTATTTCCACCTTCTTTCCACTTGCCAATTCTACCTCACATACACGGTCTAATGGTTCTAGTGGTGTATTGAATTTTTGACCAAACCCGTAAGACACAAACGAACACGTAGCACCAGAATCAAATAATACATAGGCAGGCATCTGGTTAATTAGTAGGGTACCTGAGACCACGTCTTGCGTCTCCTTTGCTTCTTCTCGGGTGAGTTGGAAAGCACGAGTCTTCACCTTTTGGGACTCCGTCTTTTTCTGCGCAGTTGATACCATCGTCTCGCCACCCTTCTTCGGACAGTTAAAGCTATAGTGCCCCTTTTCGTGACATGAAAAGCACTCGACTTCGCTGAGCTTAGGATAGGTACATTCCCTCGCCTTGTGACCCATTCTTCCGCAATTAAAACAAGCCGCACTTCCCATCTTACATTCGCCCGTATGCTCTTTCCCACACTTAACACACATCTTTCGACTGTCCTGTTTGGTTGACATCACTACCGACTTTCCCTTCTTATTCCAGCTACTACTTCCGCCGCTGAATTTACGTTTATCCCCAGAAATTTGACTTTCCACTGTTCTTCGTTTCCCCACATCTTCAACATTTCTTGCTGCCTCAAACGCCGCATCCATTATTACCGCCCGTTTTACTTCCAATTCATACTCCCAAGGTAGGCCTTTCACATAACGGTTGATTCGTGCTCGTTCCGTAGGGTAAAGGTTTCCCACGAACGGTAGCATATCACTGAACTTTTTAGTATATTCAGCAACAGTCAAATTACCCTTCTTCAGAGTAAGGAATTCGTCTTCAAGTTTCTCTATGTCCCGCTGGGGACAATATTTATTCTTCAGGCGGGTGGTGAATTCGGTCCACGACCACTTGTAAATTACATCCTTTCCAACCAGTTCGTATAAGGTGTTCCACCAGACCAACGCATCGTCTTTCAACATTCGTGAGGCATAATAAACTTTATCCTTTTCATGACACTTGCTGACCTCCAGTACTTGCTCTGTCTTCCGTATCCACCGCATTGTAACCTTAGGCTCGTAACTACCATAGTATTCCGTTGGCTTACATGTCAGAAAAGTCTTGAAAGAACATCTCTTCTTATCTTCTGTCCCCACACTATCCTCATCCGTAACCGAATCTCCATTAGTGGGTCTCCAAGAAGCATCATCTGCTGAAGGATTAGGTTGTGGGTCACCCAGCCGTGCATTCAACATTTGTTGCATATCCTCCCTCATCTCTGCCTTTAGATTACTAATAAGATTTTGAATAGCCTCCAGAGTCACGGGTGGAGGTTGCGGTATTGGATTTGGGTTAGGACCCATGTGAACCGCATCATCGACCGGGTTATCTCCATGGGACGGGGTACGACTTGCAGCCCGTCCTTCACTTGAAAGATTTTGATCTCCACTTTCCATTTACTATATAAAATCAATAAAATTCACGTTTTGTTACTTCACACATATATATACATATTTATCAATATACTCAAAAACGGTAGCATGTGATCTTCCTATGGGACTCGTGTTCCCAAGTGTCTTTCTATACTAATTTTCCACAACCGAATTCTTCAGGTTCCCTAGTGACTTCACCATTTCCAAAGTATATCCTGTGGTTACAATAATACGGGCCCAATATTACTTTAACCACCTATATACTTTGGCTCTGATGTTATCACAAGATCCCCTAATTCATCGGTTTCTGTGGATTGCAATACTATATTTTACCGACTCTACCCCGTTAGTTAGTACCTAGTACTATTACTTTAATTATTATTAATCCACTAGTTTAAGCCTAGGATGGTTACCCAACCTAATTCGCTTAAACCATGGCTCTGATACCAAATTGTAACACCCCAAATTTTCACACATATTTTTTTTTATTTTACAAACTTTGTTACAACATTTGAAAACAAACCATGTCTTTACATTACAAACGGGGTATCACGAATTTGTTTCTCAACCATGATTCAAACCTGTTTATTATACATTATTATACAACAGAAGCTACGGTCCCACCCGACTCTTTCAACATCCTTCCTGTTTACCTGAGTACATAGCATTTTAAAAGAAAATACGTGAGACATAATGTCTCGTGAGTGATATGGGTTTAGACCCAAAAATATCTTTGTCAATAATTTCATTATTCATTAAACGTTCAAAATTCTTTTCCTGTGAGCGCACCCACAGGTATTCCTTATTTCTTATCAATGGTACATTCCTACGAGCGCACCCGTAGGTTTTATACGAGACGCACCCGTATAGCTACTTCCCCAATAGAATGAAACGAATTCATCTATCAAGATAAGACAACTACTTCGCGACGGGAGGTACCATCTCAGTAGTGTCTTATTGCCACCCCTACCGCAGCAGGCCGTGGTCTTTATCCGGATACTAACACAACTTATCATCATGAGTCAATCACAATATTAGTCACTGTATTTTCTGGTTCCATTTCCTTCATATTAAAAATCATACTTTTCATTTTATACTTTTAAAAGTCATAAGCCACTTTGACTCCCAAAATACTTTAAATAAAATTCACTTAGCTATGTACCCGAAAATCCACATAACACTCACCTCGAATCAGTTAGTCTGTTGCACTTCTTTTTCCTTTGCTCGGTTCACCGTATTTGAACCACCACCTATTATTTACAAGTTATACGTTTATATTCAATTCATATATATAACAACTAATTTACTGCACAAGAGTGCTATACTATGCTACTACAGGTTATAATAAATGTTTAACTATTAATAAGTTCGTTTAACGGTTTTCTTCCGAAATACGCGTATTCTGCTACAGTACCCCCGAGGGGTCGTATTTCAGTTCCGACTCTCTTCCATGATATATTAGACTATATTAGACTTGTGTTTCAAATTTGAAGTTCATTGGACAAGTCTAGCTCAAATTCCAAAATTTAGTTTTGATGTGAATAGTGGATTTCGCCTCTGCCGCTACAGTGATTTTTCCGCAAGGTCGGATTACGGATTTGACCATTCCCGACATATTCTTATACCATATTAAGGTTATGTCTGAAATTTCAGGTCAATCGGACATGTCTAGCTATGGTTTCTAACGTTTGAGTTATTTGAAAATTTTAACATTTTTGGTCCCTGCCCAGCCCCTGACTGAAGGCGCACCACGCCAGTATCAGGGCGCGCCTCGCCTAGAGACTGGGCGCACCGCGCCTGGAGCCTGGGCAGACTCCTGATCAGTCGCGATTTGGCACTGTAGCAGGCAGTTTTGAGGCATTAAGGTCTTATTCTATGTCTTAATCACCTGGGGTTTGTTCTAGGACTAAAACCCTTGACTAATAACAGGTTTTTAGCCATCAAAAACACTTCAATAACTCAAGTACAAGAATTAAAGTGTTTGATCAAAATTGCAAACTTTCAAAAATAGCAACATACTTTCATGTTCTTGGGTTTAGTTCTTGACTAATGACTTATTGGAAGCATTAGCCACTGAATCCCCATGATTCCTAACAGAAATTTCAGTTTCAATTCCACAGAAGAACCCAAATCAAGAACACACCCAAAAACCTAGGTTAGAACTTGGAAAATCTTACCTTAGATGTCTGGAACTTCAATTCTAGTTCCAATTCTTTGTAAAACTCCTTGAATTCCTTCTTCCCCTTTGCTCTCTCTTGCTGTCTCTCGAGGCTTCTGGACTTGTTCTCAGATAATGGAGATAACTTCCATATAATATGTATTTAATGTTTATAAAAAAATTTGCATTTTAGTCCTCAAACTCCTCTCTTTTCTACAAAAATGGTCCTAAGAGCATAACTTTGCAACCTAAGTTCCATTAACTCTTAACTTAACATTGTTTTGACATTTTTGGTTATTTCCATGTCAAATGACCAATTTGCCCTTTTTGGTCGTATTTCACTATTCACGCGGTAAAACTCCCACTTTCTTATAAACTTTTATTTCTTATATTATTATTTCACAAATACATATTATTTTACATATTAATCGCATAACGTGTCAAAAGACCGTTTTACCCTTTTACAACTTTTCGCCCGATTATTTTACATATTTTATTACACATTTTCACGGGTTCTTACAATGTTGATGACATGTTGATAGCTGGATCCGACATGCAGGAGATCAACAAGCTTAAGAAGCAGTTGTCCAGAGAGTTCGAGATGAAGGACCTAGGGGCTGCTAAGCAGATATTGGGCATGAGCATAGCCAGGAATAGAGTTACCGGTACATTAAAACTTTCGCAAACAAAGTACATCAAGAAAGTTTTAGAAAAGTTCAGCATGGCAGATGCCAAGGCTAGAAGTACACCTTTGGGAAGTCAGTTAAAACTCTCAAAGAAGCAATCCCCAAAGACGGAAGAAGACAGAGAACAGATGGCTAAAGTTCCTTATGCATCTGCAGTTGGTAGTTTGATGTATGCAATGGTATGCACAAGACCAGATATTGCTCATGCAGTGGGAGTTGTTAGCAGGTTCATGTCAAATCCAGGAAAAGATCATTGAGAAGGAGTAAAGTGGCTGTTACGCTACTTGAAAGGAACAGCTGAGATTGCCCTATGTTTTAGGAGAAAGGGGGTAGTCTTAGAAGGGTTTGCCGATGCAGATTTGGGTGGATGTGTGGATTCGGGTAAGAGCACAACAGGTTATGTGTTCACAATCGGAGGTACGGCAATTAGTTGGATGTCCAGGTTACAGAAGAGTGTTGCTCTTTCAACCACAGAAGCAGAGTACATGGCTATTGCAGAAGCAGCCAAGGAGCTTATATGGTTGAAGAACTTCCTATCAGAACTTGGAATACAACAGGAGGATTGTGTACTGCATTGTGACAACCAGAGTGCAGTTCACCTGGCAAAGAATCCGGTGTTTCACAGTAGAACGAAACACATTCAGATGAAGTACCATTTCATTCGAGAGTTAATCAATGATGGAACTCTGAATCTGAAGAAAATCCTTGGAACGAAGAATCCAGCAGATATGTTCACCAAGGTGGTTACCACAGACAAGTTGAAGTTTTGTATGACTTCAACTGGCCTTCTAGAAGTTTGAAAAGGAGGGATGGCAGGAACGAGAGAGATTGGAAAATCATTGCAAGAATTGGACGACAGACTAAGTTGTTCAAGCATTCAAGTGGGAGATTGTTAAATGTGAATGCTTTGAAAGTCATCAAAGGAGGAAGCAAATGGCTGCTTCTCATGCATGTCTCTTTTCTTTGATTTCATACTTCACTTTCACATTAGCTCCCATGCCTATAAATACAAGGCTTTGAGAAGCAAACCAATGCACCACACAAACACAAATACAAAGAAACACAAACACATAGATAGATATATCACGATTTTGTGAGATAGCCTTTTGTGCAGAGTCCAGTTTGGCAGCCAAAAGTGCGAGTGATATTTTCTTGTGAGTGGTCAGACTACAAGTGCAGTTTAGCCTTGTATGATTGTAATTTCTTGGTGTTAATAAAACCCTCTCTCTCTCTCGTTCGCCCGTGGACGTAGGTCGTGATCCCGTGACCGAACCACGTTAAATATTGTGTTTCGATTTACAGTTTTTTCTTGGTTTGCCGTTATTCTCCATTTTATTTCCGCGTGTTTTACCGGAATCGTTTATCGTTTTTCGGAAGTGCCTAACTTGTTTTGTTATTCCTAACAAGTTGTTGGATTAGTTGTTCCCAATTATATTCGTTGTTGGAATGTAAGCTCAATCAAGTCATATAGCAAACATACAAGAAAGTTAAGTTGAGATTGTGCTTCGTGACCCAATTTTGTCAATTTTGGGAATTTCTCCATTAAGTTGGATAATGGCTATTAAAGTGAATTGAATAATGTTATTTAATGGCAATTTGTGAAATCCATTGATGTAGCAGTTTCGTTTTGTTTAAATTGGTGATAAAAGTATCGTTGGTAGTTAAGAATTAAGATATACCATAATCAAGCCTTGGAATCAACCCGCAATAGATTAGAATGAAACTCGACTTGATATTGTTCAGCATTTTGGGAGTTGTGTGTCATTCAGAATATTGTTGAAATAATAAAGATATTGGTGTTAGTGAATCAGATAAAGCACTTCGTATGTTCTAAGGCACATGTTTATTGATAGGGTGATCTTAAAAAGACCCCCACCATGTGTGTAGGTGAGTCTGTTGTGTGGGTTGACTCCCACACACACATGTCACATCACATGGGGTTTTTTACCAATACCCTTATTGATATAGTCCGAGTTATTATATAATATTTCAAAACAAACATTTCATTCATATGTCAAAGATACAATTACACAACATGAGTCTTACACTCTTACTAACTGATATATCAAAAATATTAAAATGAAAGTCTAATTCAAAGAAATCTAATTGAAAATCAAAACAATTTTGAACTTCAAATACACGTCCACAGTAAAAATTGTGTATTTAAGAAAAAACATGGTTGTAATACCATTTGCATAAAAAATACTTTAAACATGTACATATATATAACATGTTGAAAACATAGACCGACATCACATAAATGTACACATGACATATCCAATTTAAAATAAAAAAAATTTCACCAATAAATTAAACTAAAATATGTAGATAACATCTTCTTTGCTAAGATGCATATCTTGCTTGCCATATAATCTAAATTTGTTTTTGATAAATGATGAAAAATATTATTTGTTAATAAGACAAAGTTAGGAAACATATGTATTAAGGTAAATCTCACAAATATCTTGTAAGGATTTCTTTAACGTAGAGAAAGTAAAATTTTTAAAATAAAATTGTTTTTCTAAAAGTATTATATTTTTGTAGATGACATACATAAAATATTTTCGAATTATTGTACCTTGGTTTCTCATTGTGGACGATGTGGCTCATCTGTCCTTCCTCTTTGTGAATCGATCACTATACCTTTCATATAGAAAGTTCCCAAAAATAACCCCGACAACCAGTCCACTACAAACTCCACAAAATACGAAGACCCAATCAATGATTTCTCTTGGGAGGAGAGACTCAGACTTAGACATATTGCTTCTTCGTGGAAGTTGTGGCTCCTTTGGCCCTTGACATTCCTTGGATAAAGGTTTTCCACACAATAGGGAATTCCCCATGTAGGAGTCATTCTCGAATGTATTAAATTGTTGCCCTTGTGGTATGCGGCCATCAAGATGGTTGAATGACACGTTGAAAATGGAAAGGAAGTTGAGTTGCACCAACTCTTGAGGAATTTCTCCAGATAGCTCGTTCGACGAAAGATCCAAAGATTCAAGATTATGTAGGAGCCCCAAAGATGGCAAGACACGTCCAGTAAAATGATTGTTGGAAAGATTGAGTGATTCAAGGCCTCGAAGCTCTTGGAGTGATGGTGGGATTCCTCCTTCAAAAAGGTTACAAGAGAGATCAATGGCCATGAGTATTGTTATAATCTTTGGGTACTCTATTCTGACACCTTTGTGTATTAATGTCATCGTGTATATGGACTCTATCACAAACGGGGGGATGAGCATCTCTGACTCTAGAACAAAAGATTTGCCAACTGATTTCATGGCGGTCCAAGTTTGGAAGTACTTTTGATGCAATTGACCACTAAAAAGATTGTTAGAGAGGTCTATGATCCGCAACTTAGGGAACTGTGACCAAACAGTCGTCGAACCTTGGATTGGACCATAAAATTTGTTGGAGCGTAACACGAGAACTTGCAGCTTGGGAAGAGTTCCTAGCCAAGAAGGAAAGACGTCATGAAAATAATTATCATCGAGACAGAGAACCTCTAAATTGGTATAATTTGTCAATGACCTTGGAAGCTGACCCGTAAATCTATTTCGGCTCAAATCAATTCTTTTCAAAGGGCTTCCATGCATAAACACACTCATTATTCCACCATGAAAGTTATTCTGTCCCAGATTTAAAACTAACAGCGAATTCATTAAACTACCAAAACATAGAGGAAGTTTTCCACTCATATTGTTGGCAGACAAATCCAACAGTTGAAGAAATTCCAGTTCACATATTTGTGGTGGTATTTGACCTGTCATATTATTATTTGAGGCAAAATAAACAACTGTGGTTTGTGGTGGAATTGGTAGCTGGCCTTGCACCTGATTTTTTTCGATGAAAAATGCTGTTAATCGTCGCCATTGTAGAAAACGAGGATGCTGATGAAAGCCGGTGATGAAGTTGTTCGAGATATCAATCCCTTGTAATGTTTCTTTGCTGTTGTTCCAGATCCACACCGGTACCGGGTCATCAATTTCATTATCAGAGAGAAATAAGTAAACCAAATTATTTTGGAAGCGCAAAAAGGCAGGAAAATCCTTTAAGCTGCATGATGCCAGGTCTAAAAACAACAACTGTGGTAAGGTTGTATTGGTATAGTTGTTGGTTGTAACTAATGATATCATGTTGTTACTTAACCTGAGAAACTCGAGTTTCTCGAGTCCAAGGAACATGTCTACATCTACCCTACCGCTGAACCTGTTATCTTGTAGGCGAAGAAGTTCAAGACTTTTGAAATTTGAAAATGAACTTGAAATCGGTCCTTGCAATTGATTTTCTTGAAGGTCTAACTCTTCTAATTGGGTGAGGTTGAAGAATGAGGATGGTATATGACCAATAAGAGAATTAAATCCCATCCCAACAGCGCTAAGTTTGGTTAGGTTTGCAAGAAATGGTGGGATTTCACTATTTATATTCATATTGTATACATGCAGTCCTTCAAGTTTTGTCAGCTGCCCAAGCCAGTTGGGCAAGTGTCCATTCTCGAATTGGTTATAATTAAGCTCCAAGTCAGAGAGTTTCGAAAGACTTACCAATGAAGGAACAAAGCCTATGAACTTGTTGTCACCAAGACTCAAGTAAGTGAGTTTCGTCAAGTTAGAGAGCGAACTCGGAATGCGTCCTGTGAAATAGCATTCACTAAGGCGCAATAATATTAAATGCTTTAGGTTGCTTATTGATTTTGGCAAAATCCCAAAGAAACCGGTTGAACTTACGTCCACATGTTCAAGTAAGCTGTTGTAACGAAATCGAGGAAAGGAACCAATTAGGTGCGTATTGTCTGCCACATCAAGAGTATTCAAATTTGGTAGCTCAAATATGGCTTCCGGGAATTCACTCTTCAAGAAACAATGTTGTAGGATAATTGACCTCAAAGACGAAAAGTTGGCCAAGGAATAAGGAACGGAAGAGCTAATGTCAACCCCTGAGAGATGGAGTTCTTCGAGCTCTGTTAAGTTTTGCACTAGGTTCTTGAGGCTAGGTCTCTGAAGCTTTAGTGGATTCTGTGACAGATCTAAAGAAGACAAATGCATCAATTGTGAGATTTCAATCGGTATTTGGCCGCTAAACCCAGAATAAGAGAGATTGAGGCTTCTTAATTGCTTTAGATGGTAAATCTCAGATGGGATTTGAGATTCATCAAAGTTGTTCATGGCAAGGTTGAGGCTTTGAAGATGAAAAAGGCTAAAGAGGGTGGTGTTAGAGTTTATATGCCCACAAAGAACGCTTTCACTCAAGTCAAGGCCGATCACATGGGCGTTGCTGCATTCCACTCCATACCACGAACAACAATCAAAATTAGCATTTGATGCATTGCTTGTGGGCTTCCAAGAGTGGAATGTTTGAAACCAACTAACATTGCAAAGCTCATCATCTTGATGAATTATGCTTTGTTTGAATTGATACAAGGCTGAGCATTCTTCATCACGGCTTAGTGATGATCCACTCCAGGTGATTGTGAACAAAAAGTAGAAAAGGGAGATGGTTTGCAATAAGCTGAATTGATTCATGTATGAAGCCATGAAAGAAAGGTTTAATATTTTGATTTTCTATGAACATCCAATGCTCATTATATAGACCATCTCCAAGTTTAACATTGAACCATAATGAGATAAGATGGCACATGATTATAAACGAAGTGGAACCAATAAAATGTAGTTGAAGAATCAACTAATAGATCCAAAGAAAATAAGATGGAGATAAGAGAAAAATATGAACTAAATACAAGAAAAGAAAAGACCTTTTGTTTATTTGCAAATTCATATTTAACAATAATCTAAAAAGCATGTACCAGTATTGTTTTTTTTTTCTTTTCTGAAATTTATACAAGTTGGAATGTTAAAGACAAGTGATTTTTTGTTCCAGTGAAAGTGTTAACTGGACACGTTATTTCTTTTTGAGAAACTGTTGTAAATGACAGTTTTCCATTTGTCTGATTTAGTGCCAAATAAACTAACAAGTATCTCTTTGGAAAACTTGAATCTATATTTTAGAACAAATTACGTGTTTGGTCCCTGAGGTTTGGTGATTATAACACCTTTAGTCAGAAATTGGTGTTTGTTGCAAGTTTGATCCCTAATCCAAACTAAATTAACACTGTTGGTCCCTCAAACTAATAATGGTGGAACTGTTAAAGACCCTCATGTGCCTTGCACATGAGGGTATTTTGGTCTTTTCACATTATCATCCTGTATTATACCCAAAATTCAGTTTCAATGTGACTAGGCGTTGTCACAATGTCAACTAACTACCTACCATGGAGCTTCTGCGACAACATATAAGTCCTAAATGATATATCCCTCATTCAAAACCAAAGTATGCAAATATTCCTCAATAAAGGCAAATCTAAATCAATTCTATATTTTGATCAATAAGAACAACTAGTATACTTCTGATGAATAGCATATAACTACCATAATGCAAATTCCATCTAACCGCAATGTGTAAGAGCAGAGGCAACAACTCATTATAAGCATTTAATGTAAGCAGTAAATAACACATCTTGCTGTTAAAAAGAAAAAGTAAAAAGACCTTTCGTTTGTTTGCAAATTCATATTAAATAATAATCTAAAAAGCCTGTACCATTTAGCAGATGTCTTTCAGTTTTGTGACTCACTTATCATCATATTCCATTTCCTTCATTGCAAGCTCGCTGGCTGCACCCATTCAGTTAATGATTTTTTTAAACAATATCGGTGGGCAAGTAATGTGATAGACACATCATATTCATGTGGAACATTAATCAAGAAAGAGGTGTGAAGAAACACGGAGTCATTGCGTCATCAAGGATTGAGAAGTGCAGAAATTCTATCATCTTTCATGAAAAGGGAAGTTCAAATTGATTTTTTTTTCCTTGAATTGTCTTGTTTCTGGGTTCGATCACGAATTGAAGCTCCCCATCTGCGAAGCCTGCATCGGCTTGATGGGATTTCAGGCACATACCAACTGTTTGACAAAAGTTCGCAAAGAACAAATTCACCGTTCTTTAAGAAAGAACAGACGTCGAGTTTTCAAAACCATAATTGTTAATCAATTTTGGGTAATGACTAAACACAAATCTGGGTTTACCACATATTCGAGAGAAAAGGTCGAGGAAAATGACAGACGGAAGATTGGAGGGAAATGACTAAAATGCCCTAATGTCACTTGCACACATGTTAACGGTAGATGGCAATCACACCAAACATACTAATTTAGCTTTAATTAGGGATCAAACTTGCAGAAAACGTTGAGTTTAGACCAAAGGTGGTACGATCATCAAATCTCCGGGACTAAACATGTGTTTTACTCTAAAAAAATTTCCTAATTGCAGTAGTGGTATAAAAATATAAGCACGGAACTTTACATATCTCGGTCTATAGATGATCATATATTGTATACTTGGCTGATCTTTTAAAAACATCATTGAAAAAAAAAATGACATATGATTATAACAAACTTTTCAAAATAATTTTTATCATGAGATATACTCAAATCAAATAGTAGGAAATTGTCCCCATGTTTGCATATCCAATATTCTCCAACGATGTCAATTAGTAGGACATCATGTCATTATCATGGATAACCTATCCTAGAGGTTACACATCCCCATCATATTGGAATTTTGTACACCAACAATTCCAACAAAGATCGTCTCCACTTAGACCATGAAAATCTTTAAATAACGACAATGTTTCGACTTCGATCATGGAAATATTTAAATAACGACAATGTCTCTACTTTAATCACTGGAATTTTTAAATCACCACAAAAATGTTGTATGTCTTTATTAGGAGAGATAAGTGTGGACATTTATACTTTGCTGTAATTTAATTAATACTATATTTTTCTTCAGCTTTGCGTATATCATTATGTATCAAGTCTTGTAGAGTTTTGGGAAAAAGTAACTTCTTATTCATAAGTCACCAGTTGATTATGCATCCACAATTGCGGATTTTTAGTTGTTGGCTTGATTGTTCACTATTGATTTTTTACTTGTTATTTTGTGTTTGATTGTTGATTAGTGATTACTTTTTATTTAAAGATGCAAAATGTTCATTCACTCATATTTTGACTACTTATTCAACTCAAAAAGGCACCCGTTTTTATGTATATATAAAACATTATATCCAAATAGACACCATTACCCCTATGGTCACTTAGCTCATACATGACTTAATTGCAAAAAATAGCCCCCAAGTGATATTTGAATAAAGTTTATAGAATTAGAAACAAACAAAAGCTAAGCAAACAATGGATGACTTAAAAGTCATCTTTTTGCTCGGTAAGTGTAGTAATAGACAACCAAAAAGGGGAGCTCTGGATAATTCTTAATATCAAAAATCAATGTTTTGATTGGTTTAAACTTCAAATCGTTTCTTTAGAATTTTTTATAATATTATGAATCATTTGTACAGGTTTAGCATTAATGATAATAACTTCAAGTAAATGGAAGAGAGAATTGTTAAGGTTGGTGAAGACTTTTTTCCAATGTTAGGTGATGACCAAAAATTATAGTTAAAATATTAGAAAGTTAGCTAACCAATGTTGAAGACTTAGTGGCTGAAGGAATTTCCATCTCTATAAATATAGAGATGTGCTACTCATCAATATGTACTTCACAACACACAAAAACAAAGATGTAATAAACACTCCTAGTTACCCGTGTGGACGTAGGTCAGTTTTGGACCGAACCACGTTAAATTCTTGTGTTCTTAATTTGTGAGCTGAGTGTGTGAGTTCAGTGTTCGTATGCTAAGTGTCTCGATCCTAACAAGTGGTATCAGAGCCTTGGTATAGCTCCAGGGAGTGATTTTCTGTTTTCGGGTCAAAAAATTTTTGTCTCAAAAACGATTTTGGTTTAAGCCATTGGAAAGGTCTCGTTCCGCAGATTCCGAAAATATATTTTTTGGAATTTTTCGACCACCGGAAGACCTCCAAATCGCCGGTCAAACGTTCGTCGAAATAGTGACCGAAGAAACCAGATCGCCGGAGACGACGACACTGTAGCGCCGGAGTCCGCCGGAGAAGACGACACTGTAGCGACGGAGTTTCGCCGGAGAAGACGATACTGTAGCGGTACTGTAGCATTTGCAAAACAGGTCCCTGAGGTTCCAGAATTTGCAAAACAAGTCCTTGAGTTTTCAGAATTTGCAAAACAGGTCCCTAAGGTTCCAGAATTTTCAAAACAGGTCCCTGAAGTTCCAGAATTTTCAAAACAGGTCCTTGACGTTCCAGAATTTGCAAAACAGGTCCTTGAAGTTCTAGAAAAGTGCAATTTAGTCCCTGAACTTCAGGAAAATTGCAGTTTGGTCCCTGAACTTCAGAAAAAGTGCAGTTTAGTCTCTGAACTTTCAAAAAATTGCAGTTTGGTCCCTCAACTTTGTCAAAATCGCAAAACAGTCACTCAAACATTTGTTTTGGGCAGTTTAGCCCGAAAGTAATTTGGGTGGGGATTATATTTTGCAAATAACGAGCCAAGAACAGTTGAATCAAAATTCTATTTAATCGGTGAAGGACAGTTGAACTCAGAAGAAATTTAAAGAAATCGAAAACCAGTGCCAACAGCGTTTGTCGGGTTTTATCGATTCAGTTTAAATTTTCAGTTTCTGATTCTCAGTTCGGTATTCCGCTGTAGTTTAAATAGGTTGATTATTTAACAGAGTTCAGAAGAACAGTCGTTAAGTTCAGACAAGGCTTCGTTTAGTGAAGATTGAAAAGTTGGTCGAAGACGCAGATTGAGGCTTTATGTGTCAGAAAGTTCAAGATGTGGTATTGGTAAAGGGAGAAAATTAGAGAATTACAGAAGATCAGACGTTCAGACAAATCCAGCGATGATCAGAGTTTCAAGGATTCAAGAATAGATCATGGGATGAACAGATCAAGTAATTAAGAGAAAATCCATTTTCAGTAGATCCAGCAGTGATTAGAAAGTCAGCAGACTTAGGTGTAATCACGGGATCAGAAAGTTCGGTGTTTTTCATGACGTTGAGGTGTGGACATTCTTTAGAGTCGATGTCCAAATAGAGGAAATTCTGCTTCTGAGAATGTGTCTGGGTTTGATGCATTGGGACTCAGTGGAAGGCAGTGAAGACTCTTGGGTCAAGAATTCTGGTGCTTCATTTCACGCTACCCACAGCAGTGAAGCACTGCAGAATCTGAAAGTTGGAGACTTTGGAAAGGTAAGACTTGTGAACGATGAATGTTCGCTGTATATGGTCGGATTATCGTCTGAGGGAGTGACCTTCCCAGTTCAGAAGAGAAACAAAGTCTGGTTCACAGAATCTCATGCGCAGAAGAGGGTGACCTTTTGCAAGTAGGAAGCCTAGAGCTACAAGGAAGATTCAGGTTGAACGAGCATGGAAAGGTTCAGAAAAATCAGTCGAAGGATATTGCGGTAATGAGAGCACAGAGTATTGTTTCAGTTGCAGGGTTTTGCAACAGTGGGAGCATAGGTCGTGTTTCAATCATAGGTCCAGGACGACAGTGGATTTAGAAACAGTTTTCAGCTGTAAAAGTCTCTCCGATTTTGATAAATTGCTAAATATGGAGAGTGTTGTTGTTTGTTCTCAGATTGTTCCAGGATTCGGTAGTTCGTTTTCAGTGGGAGCCGATAGGGACAGAGAACGGGTCAAGGGCAGTTTAAGTCATGACGAACATAGTTGAAACTCTTGGAAGTTTTAACGGGCCTTTCAGGTTAACTGATGAGAAGGTCGGGGTAACTAAGAAGAAGTTTACGGAAATACAGATGCACAGTTGAAGCACAGGTGAATATTGTTCCGCGGCTTCAAGTGAGAGAGAGTGTGTTTGTTCAAGGATTGTTGCAAGATTTGGATGGCAGAGAAAAACTATATTGTTCAAAATCTTCAAGTGGGAGATTGTTAAGGTTGGTGAAGACTTTTTTCCAATATTAGGTGATGACCAAAAATTATAGTTAAAATATTAGAAAGTTGGCTAACTAATGTTGAAGACTTAGTGGCTGAAGGAATTTCCATCTCTATAAATATAGAGATGTGCTACTCATCAATATGTACCTCACAACACACAAAAACAAAGATGTAATAAACACTCCTAGTTACCCGTGTGGACGTAGGTCAGTTTTGGACCAAACCACGTTAAATTCTTGTGTTCTTAATTTGTGAGCTGAGTGTGTGAGTTCAGTGTTCGTATGCTAAGTGTCTCGATCCTAACAAGAATAAAAAAGGCAAGTTCATAAAAGTTACAACATAATGACAAGACGCTCATTTCCTCCAAGTTTAACATTCAACCATAATTAGATAAGATGTCACATGGTGATAAACGAATTGGAACCAATAAAATGAAGTTGAAGAATCAACTAATAGATCCAAAGAAAATAAGATTGAGATAAGAGAAAAATATGAACTAAATGCAAGAAAACAAAAGGCCTTTTGTTTTTTTGCAATTTCATATTTAATAATAAGCTAAAAAGCCTATACCAGTATTGTTTTTCGGAAATTTAAACAAGTTGGAATGTTAAAACAAGTGATTATAAAACTTTTAGTCCGAAATCGGCATTTGTTGCAAATTTGATATCCAAACCAAATTAGCACTGCTGGTCCCTCAAACTAACCCCTGTTAAGGTGGAACCGTTAAGGGCCCTCATTTGCCTTACATATGAGGGTATTTTGGTCTTTTCATGCTATCATCGTGTATACTCAAAGTTCAGTTTCAATTTCAAATAATTAACTACCATGGAGCTTCTGTGAAACATGCATCGACTTGATGGGATTTCCGACGCATACCAACTGTTTGACAAAAGTCCGCAAAAAAAACAGGATCACCGTTCTTGAAGAAAGAACAAAGGTCGACTTGTCAAAACCACATGGTTGGGTTACAGGAGATGACTAAAATGCCCTAACGTGACTTGCACATATGTTAATGGTAGATGGCAATCGGAATGCAGAGGGAGAACGCTAATTTAGTTTCAATTAGGGACCAAACTTGCAACAAGCACCGACTTTAGACCAAAGGTGATATAATCACCAAATCTCTGGGACTAAACATGTCTTTTACTCTAGATTTTATCATAAATAATGCAAGTATTAGAAAGTTTGGTGTAAAATTATAAATTTATGAAACGCTTAAATAAAAACCATTTGATGTAACATAGTGATATAAATTCTTGAGTATTTTGTATAAATTTAAAACTAAAAATATTTTATAAATAAAGAGAGTATTTGATGTAAATAATAATGCAAATACGTATATGACAATAGATATAAATATACTAATAAGTTTCTAAATAATTGAAATAAATCAGAAATATTTTAGGAAATGGATGGCACACTATAAAAAGGAAAAACTTGTAAAAGTTAGGACTTACTAATCAGACTTTAGTTTCTTCAATTTTTATTAGTTCATTCTTTTACGATAAAAAAATTAACCATATATAATTATAGCTTAAGTCAAAATTCTCACCGATGACTCCCAGCTTAGCTGGGATGAGGCGGTGGGTTATATACATGCGTGGGTGAAGGTCGGGGGTTCGACTCCCGACTGGCGCACATGTCAGGAATTTTTCTGGTGTGGCAATACAGGCGAACGAATATACCTCGTTCATGCTTCTGGGCCGCTGGCTAAATGCCAGGGCACTCATATGTATTTGCCGTTTCCAAAAAAAAAAGTCAAAATTCTTATAAATGAAATATTAATTATAAAAACAATAGCTAAGTTGTAAGTAAACAATGAAAGACTTCAACGTCTTCCTTTTTGTTGTTGTATTAAATGTAGCAATAAACAATTGCAAAGGTGGAGCCATGGAGTACATCACAAAGGTGGAGCCATGGAGATAGACATCACAACATCTCAAATTGTTCATTTTTTTCCATTTTAGATTATTTCTAATCTTTTAATTGTTTTTGGGCTTGCAAGAGTAGAAGGAATCAAAGCTAAGCATTCCTCATATTGTGTTAGTGAGGAGTGTGACAATGATGTATGAAATGGAGATGGTTGAAGTATTGCAAGTAAGAAGCCATCAGAAAAAGAGTTTAATATTTTAATTATTTGTGCATGCGCAACATTCTTGTTAGAGATCATGGTTATGTTTAACATTCAAGACATAAGTAGAGTATATGCTAAATCTATAATGATATGGAGTATAACTCACAACATTCAACCATATAATTAGGGTATTATTCAGCATGGTTGTGTACAAGGGACAAGATGGACAAATAAAAAGGTAGATGAAGAATTAATTGGTAGTGGCAAAGAAAAAAGAATTTGAATGTGGACTAAATATAAGAAACAACAATATATTTTTCTCGATTCTTTATTATAGTAACCTATTATAAGTATCCATAACTATTTTATTATAATAACATGTTTTGAAATTTGTTCCACTATAGCAATAGATTGTTGGTTCCCACTGCATGCTTTCTCAGAACTGAGTGCATATTACTATTCCTAAGGTCTCCCATATCAGTTATTAAAATTCATGGCAACAAAAGTATCCAAAGAACATGTTTGATGGTGATTAAAAACTTCAAGTTACTCAATGCATGATTAATGTTCATATAGGAACAGGAATATTATGGCAAATAGCTATCTAAATAATGTGAATGTAAAATCATACAAGTGATGAAACCATTGGATAATCCACTGTTACATGCCCTTTTGTCATTGTTGTTATTCTCAAATCCAGCCAATTCCTCCATATACTCAAGAGCACATCTCTCTCAACTCATATTTTGTTGTAAAATACGACGGATCCGAATTGACTTTAGACAATATTAGCTCAATGCGGAATAGGATCAAAATTATCAAACGGTAATAATCACAACGAAAATACGAATAAAGTAAATAAAATAGAGACACGAGGATTTACGTGGAAAACCCAAATCGGGAAAAACCACGGGCGGAGGAAGCCGAGAACCAATTCACTATATTTTGTGGTGTTTACAAAAGGTTTGGAGAAATATAAAAATACAAAGAGTTTATAACTCTTATGTATTAATAAGAAGATGAATAAGAAGAGAAGATGTTTTGGTGTGGTGTGAGATGATTTTTGCAAATGAATTCCTATCCTATTTATAGGAAATGTTTACATGCCATATTAGAAAAGAAACTCATTTTAAAATAAAGTCTTGCATGCCATCTTTGAGAAAATCTTCATCACATGGGCTGCAAGGATAATAAGCAGCCATGCCAACTTTGAATTTGAAGTTTTAGCTTTGAATTTTGAAGTCATACTTCACAATCTCCACATTGACTTCAAAATAGAACAAAACTTGTATACCCATTTGATAAAACCAACAACTCTTCAAACTTCAAAACTCCATAAGAAACTGCAATCACCATATAGAGAAAATTGATCCTGAAAAATGAAATACTTCCTCCACCACGAGCCTAATCAGGCTCAACCGCGATCAGAAATACCTATTAAGTCCAAACATAGTTTGAACTTGGCTATTGGAAGACTTTTAGTGAACACATCAGCAGGATTATAATCTGTATCGATCTTTTCTATGACGCAATCACCTTTTTCAATTATATCACGCACAAAATGATAACGAATATCAATGTGCTTTGTACGATCATGAAACATCTGATCTTTACTCAAGAAGATAGCACTTTGATTATCACAGAATACTGTGGTAACCTTTATTCTATCATCGAGTTCTCTAAACAATCCCTTCAACCAAATATCTTCATTAACTGCTTCTGTAATCGCCATGTACTCTGCCTCTGTAGAAGACAGTGCAACTGTAGACTGTAACTGGGCTTTCCAACTAATAGCACAATCTTTCAGTGTAAACACATACCCTGTAATGGATCTTCGTTTATCCAAATCTTTGCCAAAATCTGAATCAACATATCCAACCACCCCAGTGTTAGATTGTCCATAACGTAGACACATAGAAGACGTATCCACTGTACTGCTTTCCAGTGGTCTCTTCCCGGGTTCGCCATATATCTACTAACCATGCTAACCGCATAAGCCAAATCAGGGCGTGTGCAGATCATATCATACATTAAAGATCCAACAGCACTAGAGTATGGTACGCGTGCCATGTACGCCATATCAGTCTCAGTAGTAGGACTTAAAGCGGATGATAACTTGAAATGAGCTGTAAAAGGTGTGTTGGCAGGCTTTGCTTCATGCATATTAAAGCATCGTAGGACTTTCTCAATGTAACCCTTTTGAGAAAGATGCAAGATCCTAGACTTCCTGTCACGAACAATTTCCATACCTAAAATTTTCTTGGTAGCTCCTAAGTCCTTCATTTCAAAATCAGCTTTCAACTGGTCTTTTAACTTCTGAATCTCCTTCATATCTTTTGCTGCAATCAACATTTCATCCACGTACAAGAATAAGTAGATCTTTGAACCATCGTCACCTTTCTTGAAATAAACGCAGCTATCATAGGTGCACCTGCTGAATTTGTGACTGGTCATGAAAGAATCGAACCTCTTGTACCATTGTCTAGGAGACTGCTTGAGGCCATAAAGAGATTTCTTCAATTTACATACGTAGTCCTCCTTGCCAGGAACTACAAAACCTTTAGGTTGTTGCATGAAAATCTCTTCCTCAAGCTCACCATTTAGGAAAGCTGTAGTAACATCTAGTTGCTCCAACTCATAATCATTTGAAGCAACTAACCCTAACAATGCACGAATAGAAGTGTGTTTGACTATTGGGGAATAGATGTCAGTATAGTCAATGCCTGGAATTTGACTGTAGCCTTTAGCTACCAACCGAGCTTTATATCTTGGTTTCTCATTCGGGTTAACAGGTTCTTTGAGCTTGTAGACCCACTTGCATTTAACTGGTCTTTTCCTTTTTGGAATAGGAACTAAATCCCAAGTACCATTTCTTTGCAAGGATTCCATCTCATTATGCATAGCAATCATCCAATCACTTGAGTCTTTAGATTTGATAGCCTCATCATAATTTAGAGGCTCCGTTTCCGACTCAATATCATTAGCAACAATAAAAGCGTAAGAAACAAGTTCAGCTTCAGCATACCTCTTTGGAGGAACAATTTGTCTTCTCGGCCTATCTTTTGCAATGCTTCGAGTAGTAGCTTGTGGTTGTGAAATTGTTGTTTCTTCAACAACGACATGCTCATTTGGCGAGGAAGACTCTTGTTGCTCAACTGGACTCGGAATGGTGACAGGTGAAGTAGGAAACTCCACCTCCATTTGAGCTTTCTCTTCATTTGCTTTTGATGATGCGACTGTATCTTCTGTAGAGTCGGAAGTTTGATGAATCATAGCAGACTCGTCAAAAGTAACATCTCTTGAGATGATGATTTTATTTAGATCATTGCTCCATAACTTGTAACCTTTAACTCCTGGATTATAACCAAGAAAGACACATTTAAGTTCTCTCGGTTCTAACTTCCCATTGTCAACTCGTGCATAAGCTGGACATCCGAAAGGTTTCAGATGTGTATAATCGGCAGGTTTCCCGGACCATAACTCATACTGAGTTTTCTTCTCGATTGCTCGTGACGGTGATCGGTTGATAACATAGCAAGCAGTAGAAGCAGCCTCCGCCCAAAAGGACTTTGGAAATTTGGAATTTGAAAGTATACATCGGACCTTCTCCATAATGGTGCGATTCATCCTTTCAGCTACACCATTTTGTTGAGGCGTATGGACTACCATGCGATGTCGAGTAATGCCTTCCATTCGACAATAGACATTAAACTCTTCTGAGCAAAACTCTAGCCCATTATCCGTACGAAGATACTTTACCACCAATCCTGATTGCTTTTCAACCTGAACTTTCCAGTCTCTGAAGGTAGAGAAAACGTCTCCCTTATGTTTTAAGAAGAAACACCATACCTTCCTGGAGAAATCGTCAATGATAGTGAGCAAATAGTTAGCTCCACCTTTAGAAGCAACTCGAGCTGGTCCCCACAAATCCGAGTGGACATAGTCGAGTGGTCCTTTCGTTGTATGGATACCACTTGCAAACCTCACTCGTTTTGCCTTGCCATATACACAGTCTTCACAGAACTCCAAATCAATAATCTTTTGTTGACCAAGTAAACCTCTTCGACTCAATTCTGACATGCCTTGAAAACTCATATGGCCGAGTCGAAGGTGCCAAAGACGGGACTGATTTGGATCAGAAAGAGACTTTGAAACAATAGCAGCATCACTCGAAATTGTTTGCCCGTCAAGAAAGTAGAGGTCTGAGGTTTTTCGACTGGCTCTCAGTTTGTCGGAACCATCTTTGAACACCCTCAGAACTCCACCTTTACCGGCAAACTAGTATCCCTTTTTATCAAAGGAACTGAGAGATAACAAGTTTCTTCTGAGGTCAGGGACATATCTAATATCCCCAATGGTTCGGATAACGCCATCAAACATACGGATTCTGACTTAACCATATCCAAGAACTGGACATGTAGTAATGTTACCCATCAACACATAGCCCTGGTTAACCTTTTCAAATGTGTAATACCAATTTTTGTTGTGACACATATGAAAAGTACAACTAGAGTCGAGTATCCAATCACCAGTGGAATCCAGTTTATCTGAATAAACTGTCAAGAGTTCTCCAATACATTCGACCTCTGCTACATCGGCTTCACCCGAAGTGCTAGCTTGTTTACCATTTGTTGCAGCCTTCTCTTTTTCTTTATTCTTCAACTTGAAACATTCTTCAAGCACATGTCCCTTCTTGTGACAATAGTTGCAAAACTTTCGTTTGCCTTTTGACTTGGATCTGGTTCTGTTGGAAGATTGAGAAGTTCTACTTCTCTCTATTGTTCTTCCTCTGACATTCAAACCTTCGGCTTTAGAATCACTTGAACCACCACCGGTAATATGCTTCATCTTCTTTTTAGAATCCAAAGCTGTAAAGACTTCATCTAAAACAAGAGTGTCACGACTGTAGATGATTGTATCACGAAAATGGCTATAGGATTTGGGCAAAGATGACAACAAAAATAAAGCTAAGTCTTCATCTTCATACTGAACATCCATATTCTCCAAGTTATTTATTAACTCTTTGAATGTGGACAAATGTTCAGCTAATGAGCCTCCTTCAAACATCTTGAGATTGAACAATCATTGCTTTGGATGCAACTTGTTCGGTAAGCTCTTTGTCATCAATAACTGCTCCAACTTCAGCCACAAAGCAGCCGCCGACGTTTCTTTTAGAACATCAAAACTCGGACGATCTGATACCAATTGTTGTAAAATACGACGGATCCGAATTGACTTTAGACAATATTAGCTCAATGCGGAATAGGATCAAAATTATCAAACGGTAATAATCACAACGAAAATACGAATAAAGTAAATAAAATAGAGACACGAGGATTTACGTGGAAAACCCAAATCGGGAAAAACCACGGGCGGAGGAAGCCGAGAACCAATTCACTATATTTTGTGGTGTTTACAAAAGGTTTGGAGAAATATAAAAATACAAAGAGTTTATAACTCTTATGTATTAATAAGAAGATGAATAAGAAGAGAAGATGTTTTGGTGTGGTGTGAGATGATTTTTGCAAATGATTTCCTATCCTATTTATAGGAAATGTTTACATGTCATATTAGAAAAGAAACTCATTTTAAAATAAAGTCTTGCATGTCATCTTTGAGAAAATCTTCATCACATGGGCTGCAAGGATAATAAGCAGCCATGCCAACTTTGAATTTGAAGTTTTAGCTTTGAATTTTGAAGTCATACTTCACATATTTTAACTTATGTTAAGCGAACCAATTACAAATTTGTTCCCCGTACTATATTTATATGTGTTTTAGTATGATAATCATCTCGTGTTCCATTTACCCCCTTCTGGAGCAATGGTCTCGTTTTCCTTTATATAATTTGTAGTTATTTTCTTTTGATCTTTAATAGTAAGGGTGCTTATCCATCTTTGGATGCCCTATCTTCCATGAAGTCACGTGTGCTTTCTGTCTCTTCACTTATCTTCTTTCCCTTACCTTTTTTCCCTTCCTTAAACACATGAAAATGATATTTCCTAACCATTTTTTAATCAACGTGATATGGGTTCTTCTATTTATTGTGGACCCTGAACTTGTAGTATCTTGAAGAAGATGTACGAAACAGATTTTTTACATGTTTTGGAACATAAATATTGTGTCTTGTCCTAACCCAAATTTGAAAGATATTAACATGTTTATGTTGTCCTCTAAAATACCTTTGTTTTGGTATATTGAATGTTCAAAACAAGGATTCGATGAATAAAAAACTAATAAAAAAGAGTGGTATTGAAATGTTGGTGTTGAAAGTAAAAATGTTTAAAAGAATTAAACATGTGTCTTTGTTTTATTTTAAAGTCGTATTAAACACAAGTTTCTGTTAGAAATGGAGGTTTAAAGTCAAATTAATCACCATAATGGTGACTGTTACAAATGTGTTTTGAACGCCGATTTAATCACCATAATGGTGGCTGTTACCATTTCTATTTTGTGTATAAATATTATCTTCTAGTACATAGGAAAATTAATACATAAGAACCAACAAACACCATTTTGCTCTTTCTATGTGCACTACAAAGTTGTTATGGAAGATTCAAGTTTTGCTATGAGGTAAAGTTCAGTTCTAGTTACGTTCGACGATCTTGAATAATTGTTTCGTCTACTGTATCCTAGAAGACAAACGTCCAATAGTGTGGGCAAATTAGTTTTGAGGACAGTGTGTTTACACAGGCCTCATTCAACATGTCCTCAATATATGGCTCGGTCCAGATTGTATTGTTCGGTTATGTTTTCCTATGTTTTGGGTTGTATGATTCATATTAGGTTTATATCAACTGGTAATATATTTTCTAACAAAATATGTAATGTAGCTTGAGCAATTGTTTCCCTAACGCTCGTGTTACGAATATTAGATGAAGACACAACATCAAAGTTGATGATAAAGATAAAATGTGTCTGTTACGCACGTATCCGTTAAGTGCAGAATTTGAACCATATGAATTCATTGTTTGATTGTAGAAAATTGAGAGTTTTTTTTTGTTTTTTTTTTTTTGATTAAATTAGGAAGATAGGATGACTATTTATATAATTTTTGTTTTAATTTGTCTTTTAAAATCTACATGCATGTTTGAGGGATACGGCCGTTGAAGGCTTGGAAGACATGCACAATGCTTGGGAAAAAACAACATGAGACTTTTTCTCTCTCCTCTTTCCTGAGGGAGTCGATCTGTGTTTCTGGTGGGAATATGTGTTTCTGGTGGGTACGTGGTTCCCGATAGCCTTTCCTGGCTTTCCTTCTTTGACACCGTCCGCTCTAATAATAAATGCATAATATTTATACCAGGGTTCTAAATAACGCGCCATGGCAGCGCCAATGCGTGTCATGGCGTCGAGGCGTGAGGTAGACGTCCCGAAAACGTACAAGGCGTCTTTGTTAGGCATGCGTATGCCAACGCGAGCCATGGCGTGCCAAGGTGCTAGTTTTTACTGTTTGAGGCCTGTTTTTTTCTTCTTTGTCTTGCATTTTTTATTGGGCATAAAACATTTGAGTTTTTATTAGCATTTCGTTATTAATTATTGATAAAACACTTCTAAAAACCTGATATTTAATATATAAATCTATATTTATATATAGTATAATTATATATTCATATAAAATTACCGCCTTACATCACTCCTTGAAAAACGTCATGGCTCGCCAAGACTCGTAAAACTTGAGGCTTGATATTGCCGCCACGTCACGCCTCACGCCATTTACAACCGTGATTTATACATTCAATTTCTTTAAATAGATTTGGCATGTAACGACCCGGCTCTCCAAAGCCTATCTTTTACAAGATAATATCACCAGGGATCGTCCCATGATCCAAGCCGAGCGTTACCTATACCTGCAAAAACCACATAAATAAAGGGGTAAGCGATAAAGCTTAGTGAGTAATCGAATCACAGTATGGCCTAAATAGCCACACTCGTTTCACAGACTTATTTTATTACACTTGACCGTCTTACGATCATACTGTGAAACTACCGTATTACCCGACGGAACTCACTTCTCTCGTACACTCTTACTACACTTTCTTCTACTATCAGGTAACATCTAATGTTACTCTTCTACTATTTTCTTTTACTGTCTGGTAACTTATGACGTTACCGTACTGTCTGCACTTTCTTCTATTACTTGGTAACTTATAATGTTACCATACTGTCTGTCTTTTTGTACCTCCTTCTACTTATAGCATTATCGTACTGTCTAACGTTACTTACTTACGGTATCGTATACCGTTCTGTATTTTACTATTATGCCGCCTGTTTTTATTATATGGCTACTTCTTCGTTACTACTATGTTATAAGTGTTTACCGGTTCCGCACCGGGTTATCTGGCGATACTGTTATTCTTAACCAAATTTATTATTTGGTACTGTCTATACGATCTTCTATGCTTGTTTTATGGGATATCCATATCCCCTTTATTTTATTAAACCAATACTGGTGCAACATATGGAGCTGACACACAGTATCTACACATTATCTTTTTATTTATGTCATATATCATTCTTCCGCATGGACACTATACTAAGATACTACTGATTAATTATACTACTTAGTATCATCCTGTGATACACTACTTCTCATGGGCCAGACTCGTCAACGGGTCTGTAGCATACCTACTTTCCTTACAAATATCATAACTATACTTTTATACTACTCTGCATTTCTTTCAATAATTTCTTTCTACTATAGCTCAACACGTAAAAACTACTAGCGAGATACGGTAGCGATTACTCACCTGAGTTTGGTGCTTTCCCGGAGTCCTGGCACGGTTCTCGTTCCGGTCTCCCGATAGCTCCCGAGCACCTCAACGCTAGCTACCGCTGACTCCTTGCTTCTAGCCATCATCCCTCAGCGTATTTTCTTACTAGAACTCTCTTCTATAACGTATAGCTGTTTTGTGGGTGTTCTGGGTCGAAATGAGGGCTCTAACCTCGCATTTATAGGCCTCTGGTCATCCCTCGCGTCGCGACCAAAGTGGGGCTCGCGTCGCGATGACTCAGATCGAATGATTGCCTGATTGCGCAATTTACGGCGAAATTTCCGGATCTCGCGACAGCTCTCGCGTCGCGACCACGCCTCCCGTCGCGTCGCGAGGCGCCGACAATAAAATGTCCGATTTTGTTCCGCTTTTTGCTACGTTTTGACTCCTAGGCTTTGATCGTTATATTTTTCTTATCTCATAATGACCTTAACATCGTTATTTGACCACACTAAAGGCCAAAACGTTATTACTTTTGATCTACAGTCCCTCCCGGGACACGGTTGTCACAATCCTTCCCCCTTACAGGATTTCGTCCCTGAAATCTCAGTAATCTCTCAAACTAACGCTTATGTACCTGTGTACACATTCTTCTACATACTTAGGTATTTTTTTACCATACTACATTTATCATTACTTGTTTTCTCTTTCGTTACTCATACTTGTTTGACTTTATACTTTCGGGTACAAGGGTTCCCGTACTTCTTACTCATTTTACAACATACTTTTTATGTTTGTTATATTTTCTACCAGATTACCATGATTTCTTCGTGATTCCATCAGTATCAATACATATCATGTGATTATAATAATACGGGCCCTTATTATCATAATCACTTATACGCACTGATTCTAATGTTACACTAGGTTTCCTGGCTCGCTGGTTCCTTTTACTCATATACTGCATGGTGTAACATACTTATATTCTTTCTCTTTCTATACCAAAACTCACTAATCCCGTACATATTTGCTTTCTCATATACTTACTATTGTGACTTTTATTACCACATAACTACTTTCGTACTTTCCAACTGAAGTTATATTTTGTTACAGTTGGATCTTTCATTATTTAAAAATTGTCTTTTTACTCTTTCTAGTCATATACTTTAAAATAATTTTTACATACTCTAGTCATGAAAATGACTCTTTTAGAAAAATCTCATTTTTACTTCTTGGACATAAAACGACTCTTTTGTTAAAAAAATTTCTATCATAACTTTTGGTCATTTTAAGGACCCTTAATCTTCTTTGGTTATAAAATAACCCTCATTTTAAAAATAATTCTTTCTTTAACTCTTTCTTTCTCTTAGCATAAGACCAACTGATACTCATGAAACTCATTCTACTAGCTCCCCTCGCGGGACAGAACAGATCCGTCCGCTAGGTTATGCTCATTCTGTCTCCCCTTTGTGACTTGGAACGGATCTAAGTGCAAGGGTATACTAAGCTAGACAACTACTTCGCGAAGGGAGGTACCATCCCAGTAGTGTCTTCATGGCTTCCTTAATGGCGAAAGCCTGTCCGGACATCTTTCTCTTCTCTTCTCTAGTGTCATTTGTTTCAAATTGGTCTTAGCTAAACTAAAACATCTTTCGCTTTTATATGAAGCGACTTTCAATATCTTTTCAAATCATATAGCTTTCAAAACATAGTTCAGACTCGTAAAACATTTTAACTCATATGTAGAGCCACTATTTAAAATTTTAGCTTTTCAAACTTTTAGCTCTTTTGTTATCACTTTTATCTTACATTCTTTCTGACTACTTGACTATTTAATCGTACTTTTAAAAATATCTTATGACTAAAAGTCAACTTTTTTTTATGGCCTTCTGGCCAAAACGTATTTTTATCAGACTATTTTCTTGCTCAAACTGTTTCTTTTCTTTCTTATTTCATGTTCTTTTTATTTCTCAACTTTCTTACATTACTCTAGTATACTTCTTATCTTCTTTGGTACTTTATGTATCATTCTCATGTTTTAATACTTTCTTGTAGTTCTTATTTCTCACTTACTTTCTTGTTTATATTTTTAACAAGCTATCTGATCTCCGTTCTTACTATCTTTTTCTCCTTAAATTTCTAAGGAGTTCTTTAACACTCATAGTTACTATGTATAGTTTGCTTTTTACCTTTATCTATTTTCCCATCTCTCTCCTTATCACAATATGTTTGTGATATTTACCTATTATTAGGTAATCTGCATATACCTACTGATTTGAGTCTAGGAATCTTTTCTACTATCACCTAGTTCAGTCAAATCTCGGCTCTGATACCATTTGTAACGACCCGGCTCTCCAAAGCCTGTCTTTTACAAGATAATATCACCAGGGATCGTCCCATGATCCAAGCCGAGCGTTACCTATACCTGCAAAAACCACATAAATAAAGGGGTAAGCGATAAAGCTTAGTGAGTAATCGAATCACAGTATGGCCTAAATAGCCACACTCGTTTCACAGACTTATTTTATTACACTTGACCGTCTTACGATCATATTGTGAAACTACCGTATTACCCGACGGAACTCACTTCTCTCGTACACTCTTACTACACTTTCTTCTACTATCGGGTAACATATAATGTTACTCTTCTACTATTTTCTTTTACTGTCTGGTAACTTATGACGTTACCGTACTGTCTGCACTTTCTTCTATTACTTGGTAACTTATAATGTTACCATACTGTCTGTCTTTCTGTACTTCCTTCTACTTATAGCATTATCGTACTGTCTAACGTTACTTACTTACGGTATCGTATACCGTTCTGTATTTTACTATTATGCCGCCTGTTTTTATTATATGGCTACTTCTTCGTTACTACTATGTTATAAGTGTTTACCGGTTCCGCACCGGGTTATCTGGCGATACTGTTATTCTTAACCAAATTTATTATTTGGTACTGTCTATACGATCTTCTATGCTTGTTTTATGGGATATCCATATCCCCTTTATTTTATTAAACCAATACTGGTGCAACATATGGAGCTGACACACAGTATCTACACATTATCTTTTTATTTATGTCATATATCATTCTTCCGCATGGACACTATACTAAGATACTACTGATTAATTATACTACTTAGTATCATCCTGTGATACACTACTTCTCATGGGCCAGACTCGTCAACGGGTCTGTAGCATACCTACTTTCCTTACAAATATCATAACTATACTTTTATACTACTCTGCATTTCTTTCAATAATTTCTTTCTACTATAGCTCAACACGTAAAAACTACTAGGGAGATACGGTAGCGATTACTCACCTGAGTTTGGTGCTTTCCCGGAGTCCTGGCACGGTTCTCGTTCCGGTCTCCCGATAGCTCCCGAGCACCTCAACGCTAGCTACCGCTGACTCCTTGCTTCTAACCATCATCTCTCAGCGTATTTTTCTTACTAGAACTCTCTTCTATAACGTATAGCTGTTTTGTGGGTGTTCTGGGTCGAAATGAGGGCTCTAACCTCGCATTTATAGGCCTCTGGTCATCCCTCGCGTCGCGACCAAAGTGGGGCTCGCGTCGCGATGACTCAGCTCGAATGATTGCCTGATTGCGCAATTTACGGCGAAATTTCCGGATCTCGCGACAGCTCTCGCGTCGCGACCACGCCTCCCGTCGCGTCGCGAGGCGCCGACAATAAAATGTCCGATTTTGTTCCGCTTTTTGCTACGTTTTGACTCCTAGGCTTTGATCGTTATATTTTTCTTATCTCATAATGACCTT
This sequence comes from Cichorium intybus, assembly GCA_023525715.1. Lineage (NCBI taxonomy): Eukaryota > Viridiplantae > Streptophyta > Magnoliopsida > Asterales > Asteraceae > Cichorium > Cichorium intybus. The sequence goes on along the minus strand of CM042012.1, from coordinate 128,052,011 downwards.
AACATCGTTATTTGACCACACTAAAGGCCAAAACGTTATTACTTTTGATCTACAGTCCCTCCCGGGACACGGTTGTCACATGGCAAATATTTATTATTCTTGGATTATTGATTTAAAATATTAACTATCATATTAAATAAACAAATTTTATTTTTTCATTTGAACCATATATTTTTTATGAGATGAAAAACAAAATATAGCAACAAAACGATCTGATACCTTAAAGACGATTGATCAACGTTTAACAAATTGATATAATTGCTATAATTGTATAAAAAATATAAGCACAAAAATTTGCTTATTCCGGTATACATATTGTTAAGGTTGGTGAAGACTTTTTTCCAATGTTAGGTGATGACTAAAAATTATAGTTAAAATATTAGAAAGTTAGCTAACCAATGTTGAAGACTTAGTGGCTGAAGGAATTTTCATCTCTATAAATATAGAGATGTGCTACTAATCAATATGTACCTCACAACACACAAAAACAAAGATGTAATAAACACTCCTAGTTACCCGTGTGGACGTAGGTCAGTTTTGGACCGAACCACGTTAAATTCTTGTGTTCTTAATTTGTGAGCTGAGTGTGTGAGCTTAGTGTTCGTATGCTAAATGTCTCGATCCTAACAAGTGGTATCAGAGCCTTGGTATAGCTCTAGAGAGTGATTTTCTGTTTTTGGGTCGAACATTTTTTGTCTCAAAAACGATTTGGTTTACGCCGTTGGAAAGGTCTCGTTCCGCAGATTCCGAAAATATATTTTTTCGAATTTTTTGAGCGTCGGAAGACCTCCAAATCACCGGTCAAAGTTGGTCAAAACTCGCCGGAAGGTTGGCCGGAAAAACAAGTTCGTCGGAGAAGACGACACTGTAGCGCCGGAGTTTCGCCGGAGAAGACGACACTGTAGCGGTACTGTAGCGACACTGTAGCGGTATTCTAGCACAGTTTGAAAAACTCAGATTTGGTCCCTGAAGTTCCAGAATTTGCAAAACAGGTCCCTGAGGTTCCAGAATTTGCATAACAGGTCCCTCAAGCCCAAAAAATTGCAAAACAGTCCCTGATGTTCCAGAAAATTACAGTTTGGTCCTTGAACTTCAGAAAAAGTGCAGTTTAGTCCCTGAACTTTCAGAAAATTGCAGTTTGGTCACTGTACTTCGGGAAAATTGCGATTTAGTCCCTGAACTTCAGAAAAATTGCAGTTTGGTCCCTCAACTTTGTCAAAGTCGCAAAAAAGTCACTCAAACATTTGTTTTGGGCAGTTTAGCCAGAAAATAATTTGGGTGGGGATTATTGATATCGCGTAAATTATACACATTTTCCGAGCGATATCAGTGTCATTTTAGTATAGTTTCATATATTTCATGAATAAAACATACCTGATATGCTTAAAAATACATTTTGTAGCTAAAAGACACGTATGGAGCAAAAGATCGGATTTTACAAGAGATTTGAGCTTAAAAAGAAACCAAGTGCAATAGTGAAATCGATCAGGGCGCACCCCGCCGAGACCATAGGCGCACCGCGCCCCTGAAGATGCCAGCTATCGACATTTTTGCTACTTGGCATTAAAATAATGAAGCGTGGGTTCTTCCAATGATTCAACCGGGTTGCCTAACATGTGCATAGGCGCACCACGCCTTACCTTTGGGCGCACCGCGCCCTTGATCCGATCTTAAAAGCAAACTATCACGTAGCCTTTCCAGCGATAAAGGCAGCCAGATCACCTCCACTAGGCGCACCGCGCCCTGATATAGGCGCACCGCGCCCAAGGCTTTCTACAGCTATAAATACAAGGCATTGCACGACCATTTTATGGACCAATGTTAAAAACCAAGAGAGAAATCAGAGAATTGACATTTTAGAGTTAGTATATTTCGTGTATTTCATCATTTCATGTATGATAAGTGTTTTTGAGAGTTATTTACATTACAAGAAGGAGTTAAGATCTTCATTGTAGCAAGGATTCATCGATTATAACCGGTTGGTATCTTTTATCATGTATTCTTCATATTGTTGTTGTATATTTGATACCATGCTAGGCTAGATCCCTGTAGCTTTTGCCTAGGTGATGTTGATTCATTAATATAAATATGTGTTGATCTAGTTCTTGATTCCAGTTAAATATCGGTTAGGATATATAATTTGCATGCTATGCATATTGAATGTGATTAAAGTTTGTATTCTTGATAGCCATCTTCATATGATTAAGTTTATTGACCATTTAAATGTATTGATCATATGAACCATTTTGATGTGTAATTGACAACTATATATCATTGGACTAGTTATTGACCATTTAACTAGGGAAGTTATTTTAGTTATAAACTTGATTAGTAAAATAAAACTTATATCACATTTAGTTGCAACTCATGACCATTGATTGTATGAACATATCACTATGACCATTAGGGTATGGACTATGTTTGCATGCTAGATTATATTAATATTTCATGATTATAAGTTATTTAGTTACTTGACCATTGTGCTATATTAACTTAGAAATCATAGAATTGGTGACTTGACCATATGATCCTACTACTTAATGCAACCTATTTTAACTCATTGCACATAATCAAAACTAGTCAACATAGGTTTATATGAATCAACAAATCCTAGGCGAAAGCTTCCCTTGTTATTATTTGATCATATCATCTCTTATTTGTCGTGTTGTTATGATAGTTGTTATTTATTATTTCGCCTATTTTACAAGCATCCAAAACTTAGTTTTACGAGTTTTTACTAAAACTCGCCTCTAAATTGTTTGATTGATAATTGGAGACGTTAAGTTAGTTAATAACTCCCTGTGGAAATTCGATACCTTTACTTACCCAAACTATACTATTAAATGATCGAGTAATACTTGCTCGTAAGTCTAATAGTCATATAATAAGGTAGATAATTGGATTAAGACTTTAGAAACATAACAACTACAAGTGAGTTGTTTTGAACAACAACAAGTTTTTGGCGCCGTTGCCGGGGAGTTATTTAATTAATTCTATTGTTTACAATTGTTAGTCAATCGATCCTTTTTACGGTTTCTACCGTGGGAAGTTAAAATTTCTAGTTTGTTTCATGTATTTCTCTCTGTTTGTTTACTAAATAATTTTAAGACTCGCTTGCAATTTATTTAGTTGTTTCAAACTAAATTGATTATCAATCCAACTATCATGCTAGTAATTCTACTTACAAGAACGGTGTCAGAATAGACAGATCCGGTTTGGTTGTTAGATTTTCGAAAGGTCATTGACCGAAAGAGTCCTGCCTCCCTACTGTCCTGCCTGGCCGTTCTTTATTTGATAGTCAACGCATTATAGTGGATTTGATAAGATATTCGGTTGTTATAACTGAGTGATTACATAAAGGTTTTAAAAGTTTTAAACTTTTTGTTCAATTTATTATTTGTATAAAAATATATATATAAAAAAATATATTTTATTTTAAATTAAAAAAAAAAGAGAAACGCACCCAACTTGCAAACAGTTTCTAATGTGCATTTTATGACCCGAAGTTCACAACCGAACATCATACCTGCATTGAACGAACCAGAACGTGAATTTAACATCAGGAGAAAAACAAGAAGAAGCATATTCCCAAAAGAAGAACCAATAGAAGAAATGGCAGCTCCAGTTAACGAACCAGAACCAACCTTGAAAGCATACTACAACCGAGCAAGAGACGGAACAGGACCAAGCCTTATACGCCCAAAAATTCCTGAAAATGCAAATTTTGAGCTTAAAGGCCATTACCTTTCCGCTCTAAAAGGCATTACTTTCAAAGGGTCGGAAGAAGAAGATCCAGTCGAACACATCGAGCAAGTCACGGAAATAACTGATTGCTTCAACATTCCAGGAATTTCCTCAGATGCAATCATGTTACGAATTTTCCCAATGACACTTTGTGAAGGTGCAAAGAAATGGTTAAAGAGACTACCTCCAGGTTCCATCACTACCTGGGACGGATTAAAAGAAGATTTTATTGAAGAATACACTCCACCTTCCAAAATCAATAAAATGAAAGCAAAAATTCAAAACTTCCTTCAAGACGAAGATGAAACTTTGTACCAAGCATGGAGTCGATTCAAAGAATTGATTCAAGATTGTCCACAACACGAAATGGACAAACATCAGAAAGTACAGAAGTTCTATGATTACATTAATACACAAACCAGACAATTACTCGACGGGCGAGGACCACTCATAAACCTAACCGCCACAGATGCTTACGAAAGAATTGAGGAACTTGCAAAACATTCCCACCACTACCATTCCTCAAGAGATCCGTCATGTCGAAGGAAGCTAAAGGAAGAAGCAGTGGAAGGAATGTCAGCCATACATAACCGACTGGACCAATTTGGGAGAGACCTCAAGAAAATGAATCAAAACATCCATGCCATCACGGTAGGATGTGACAACTGCAGCGGTCCTCACCTACAAAAAGACTGTCCTTACGATGAAGACGGTAACAAGAAAGCAGATGCTTGTTACTCATCTGGAGACAGATTCGACTATCCGATACGAAGAAACAACTGGCGAGGAGGAAATGATTTTTATAACCAACAAAGGCAACAACCACCATTCGAACGCCAGCAAAACACCTATAATCAACAAAAACAGCCACCACCAGGATTTAACCCACAACATACCCAAGAAAAGAAGCCAAGCTTAGAAGACATATTGGGCAAATTTATGGAAGGATCAGAAAAGAGACACTCAGCAACCGAAGTTCAACTGAGAAATCAAGCAGCCTCCATTCAAAACATCGAGAATCAAATTGGCCAAATATCAAAAGTTTTGCAAGAAATACTACCAGGAACGCTTCCCACCAACACCGAACCGAACCCACGAGCCCAAGCGAAAGCAATCACTACCAGAAGTGGTAAAATCATCCCACCACCAGTCATGGAAAACACCATCAATTCAGCTCCTGAATCACAACAAGGTAAGGCAGAGAAAGATAATGAGCAAACTAAGGGTAAAGAAACATCCTCACCAGAGCCACATCAACCGACCATTCCATTTCCTCAACGGTTGAAGAAAGAGAAAGAAGACAAAGAATTCAAGAAATTCCTTGAACACCTAAAGCAGCTAAGCATCAACATTCCTTTCGTTGATGCAATCACACAAATGCCAAAATATGCCAAATTCCTCAAAGACCTTCTCACTAACCGCAAGAAAATGGAAGAAGTGTCATTGGTCACATTAAGTGAAAAATGCTACGCTATGATGATGAAAAACTTACCAGAGAAAGTAGGAGATCCCGGCGGTTTACATCTTCCTTGCACATTTGGAAACCATGCTAGTAGTTATGGTTTAGCAGACTTAGGTGCTAGCATCAATTTAATGCCATATTCTTTCTACAGGAAACTAAATCTACCAGAACCAAAACCCGTTCGAATGGCAATTAATCTTGCTAATAAGGCGGTAACTTATCCTAGAGGAATTGTAGAATATCTTCTTGTAAAAGTTGACAAATTTGTTTTTCCTGTAGATTTTGTCATATTAGATATGGAGGAAGATGATGAAGTCCCCATTCTTCTCGGAAGACCCTTTTTAGCCACAGCAACAGCTTTAATAGACGTCCATGACACAAAACTAACCATTCGGGTTGGCACTGACGCTATCACCTTTGGCATGGACCACACGATCAAACACTCGACGATGAGTGATGACACAGTCTTCCATATTGACACTTTCGACTTACTATTGGAAGAAGAAGCCAGAGCCATACAAGAAGATAGCCATAGTCACGAAATGCAACTTGCTGAGAAGACATTCGACCCTGAAAAGGATCTGAAGGAGCTAGAAGAACTGTTGAAAGATGAACGACATTTCGCTGAACGGGAAGAAACTGTACTTCCAAAGCAAAAATCTCCAAAGAACCAGAGCATCCCAGAATTGAAAATACTTCCAAACCATTTGGAGTATGCATTTTTGTCTGATACTAAAGAGTACCCTATTGTCATTTCAGCTGAATTGAGCCAAGAAGAAAGAGAAGAGCTTATGAAAGTTCTCAAAAGAAGGAAAAATGCCATCGCATAGAGCATCTCAGACATCAAGGGAATAAGTCCAACCATCTGTTCTCACAAGATACTGATGGAAGAAGATTCAAAGCCAACAGCCCAACATCAAAGAAGGCTTAACCCAAAGATGCAAGAAGTGGTCGATAAAGAAATCATGAAGCTACTCGATGCCGGTATCATCTACCCAATCTCTGACAACAAATGGGTAAGCCCAATCCACGTCGTTCCAAAGAAACGAGGGATAACCGTCATTACCAACGAGAAGAATGAAGTTATACCTACCAGAACAGTGACAGGATGGCGGGTGTGCATCGATTATCGCAAATTAAATGATGCAACACGAAAAGACCATTTTCCTCTTCCCTTCATGGATCAAATGCTAGAACGATTATCAGGAAAAGCATATTACTGTTTTTTGGATGGTTTTTCAGTTTATTTTCAAATTCCCATTGACCCAGAAGATCAAGAAAAGACCACGTTCACCTGCCCTCTAGGAATCTTCGCATACCGAAGAATGCCTTTTGGTCTATGCAATGCTCCAGCCACTTTTCAAAGATGTGTCTCAGCAATCTTCCATGACATGATGGAAAACTCAATGGTGGTCTTCATGGATGACTTCTCGCTATTTGGTGACTCATTTACAAACTGTTTGTCTAATCTAGACAAAATGCTTAAACGATGTGAAGAAACCAATCTAGTGCTCAATTGGGAGAAATGTCATTTCATGGTTAAAGAGGGAATAGTCTTGGGCCACAAAGTCTCGGGTCGAGGGATTGAAGTCGACATAGCAAAAGTGGAAGTGATTGCTAAACTTCCACCACCAACCAACGTGAAAGGGGTCAGGAGTTTCTTGGGACATGCCGGTTTTTACCGGAGGTTTATAAAAGATTTTTCTAAAATAACAAAACCTTTAACACAACTTTTACAAAATGATGTAAAATTTGATTTCAACGATGAATGTGTTAATGCTTTTGAATTTTTGAAGCTTAAATTAACCACTGCTCCAATCATGATCGGCCCAGACTGGAATCTACCATTTGAACTGATGACAGACGCAAGTGATATCGCATTGGGAGCCGTCCTAGGCCAAAGAATCGACAAGAAGTTCAAGCCAATTTACTACATCAGTAAAACTCTGAATCCTGCCCAAGAAAACTACACTACCACTGAAAAAGAACTCCTGGCAGTAGTGTATGCTTTTGATAAATTCAGACCTTATCTAATTTTATCAAAAACCATTGTCTATACAGATCACTCAGCAATCAAGTACCTGTTCAACAAGCAAGATGCCAAACCCCTCTTAATTCGTTGGGTCTTGCTGTTACAAGAATTTGATATCGAAATTCAAGACAAGAAAGGATCCGAGAATTTGGCAGCAGATCATTTGTCAAGACTAGAAAATCCGGAACAAAAGGCGAGAGAAGAAAAAGGAGTGAACGACTCCTTCCCTGAAGAACATGTAATGTCAGTTCATGTTAATATGGAAACCCCTTGGTATGCAGATATTGTAAACTACCTTGCAGCCAAAGTGCTTGTCGGAGGGCTTACTCATCAACAGAAGAAGAAGTTCTTTGCAGACATCAAGTACTACCTATGGGATGAACCATACCTTTTTCGCTCATGTCCGGATAACATCATAAGGAGGTGCGTACACGGGAAGGAAATTCAAGACATACTCAAGCAATGCCATCAAGGACCTACAGGTGGACATCACGGAGCAAATTACACCGCGCAAAAAGTCTTTGAAGCAGGTTTTTATTGGCCTACAATCTTCAAAGACGCAACAAATTTCGTCAAGACATGCGATCCGTGTCAGCGAGCGGGTAATATCTCATCAAAAAATGAAATGCCATTGCATTCTATCCAGGTATGTGAAATTTTCGATGTATAGGGTATTGACTTTATGGGGCCTTTTCCTAATTCCCAAGGAAACAAATATATATTGGTTGCGGTTGACTACGTATCAAAGTGGGCTGAAGCAAAAGCTTTACCCACAAATGATGCTCGAGGTGTGGTTAAATTTTTGAAAACCATTTTTGCATGTTTCGGTGTCCCTAAAGCTCTTATAAGTGATAGGGGTACTCATTTTTGTAACAAACAAATGGAAAATGCTTTAAATAAGTATGGGGTGACCCATCGAATATCCACACCTTATCACCCGCAATCAAGTGGTCAAACGGAGATCACAAACAGGGCTTTACAACGCATTTTGGAAAGGTCAGTGGGAATTAGTCGAAAAGATTGGTCCGAAAAGCTTGACGATGCACTCTGGGCTTTTCGAACCGCTTTTAAAACACCTATTGGCACTACCCCCTACAGATTGGTGTATGGAAAAGCTTGTCACCTCCCAGTAGAGGTTGAACACAAGGCATTCTGGGCCTTAAAATCGTGTAACATGGATTTTAATCTTGTCAGTACTAACCGTTTGTGTCAATTAAATGAGCTAAATGAACTGCGAAATGACGCATACGAAAATTCAGCGATTTACAAAGACAAGATCAAAAGGTGGCACGATTCAAGGTTAAAAGGAAACAAAGATTTCCAACCAGGGGAGAAAGTCTTACTTTACAATTCATGTTTAAGACTTTTCCCTGGAAAGCTGAAGACAATATGGTATGGTCCGTTCACAATCAAAGAAGTGTATCCACACGGGGCTGTGGATCTTTTTAAGGAAGGAGGAGAAAGTTTCAAAGTGAACGGACACCGACTTAAAAGGTATGAAGAAGGCGTTCAAAACGAAAACGAACGCGAAGACATCCCACTCCAAACAGTAGAACCTTAGAGTGGAATGGAGTCCAGATAAAAAGACTCCAAATCTATGAAAAAGAAGCGCTCCCGGGAGGCAACCCGAGTTTTTGTGGTTTGATTGGTATGTGCTATTTATTATTTTTCTTTGTGATTTGCATTAAAAATAATATATATATATATATATATATATATATATATATATATATATATATATATATATATATATATATATATATATATACATATATATAATAATACTAATAATAATAATAAAATAAAATATAAAAATAAAATAAGAAATGAAAATAGAGGGCAACATTTATAAGCACCAAAGAAGGAAGTCAGGCGCAAGGCGCACCCCGCCCAGAAGGAAGGCGCACCGCGCCGGGTCTGAGACAAAACACCAGGGTAAGCTGTCAAACTTCATTATTCTCAAACCTCATTCCCACAAACGCGACCCGCCGCAGAAACCGAGCCAAAACACCAAAAAACTCGATTTTTGATCAAAATTTCTTGGGTAATCTTCAACTATGGGTATGTTTTCTTTGTTTCCTTCTATTTTTTGCATAATATTCTTAGTTTTCTTGCTAGATTACATTGTTTTTAACATCATATTGTTGAATTTCTTCCCAAAATGAGTTCTTGAGTTTAAATTTCGTGTTCCTTGATTATAGTTGAATTTAGGTGTTGTTTTGATAGGGTTATTGATGCATATGACTAGAAGATTGCATTACAAACATCAATTGCACAACAAAACATCAATTTCACACAAAATTGACAAATTGGGGAAGAACAAACCCTAGAAATTAATTTAGTGATTTTCGATGCAATTGATGTTTGTTTTATGATATTTGTGGTCTATTGTATCAGTAAACATATTTCAATTACGCATCTTGGCTGGTTTTTGAGCAAAAACGTGGATTGAATAACATTGAAACAGGCAGTGGCCGAGTAGCCGCAGGGCGCATCGCGCCTGCTCCCTGGGCGCACTGCGCCTGTCTCCTGCCAAGCCAGTTGCCTTGTTTTACTTGCTTGTTTAGCTCATTATTTGAATTGCTATTGCAGGAACCAAATTCAAGACTACAAAAACAAGTCATCCATATTTAAGATTTGGAAACTCGGATGAAGAACAGGATGCGAAATATGTTATGGCCAATTTGCTAAAGAAGGATATGATGGTTGCTCCAGCAGTGGATTGGGACAGGCTGGATGCAATTGGAATATCCGAAAAATTAGCACATTCGATGATCCGATATTTGGAGTGGTGACGGATGAGGCTTGGAACAACATTTTCCGAATAAACGAAAATGTCCATATGGAGCTAACACTCGAGTTTCTTTCTACTTTCAAGTATGAGAAAGAAACAACTGAAGAGGACATTCGTTTCCGATTGATGGGGAATTGGCATGATGTGTCTCTTGCCCGGTTCGCATATCTCCTAGGCCTTTACCCCGAGGAGCTTGCATTTCATCCACACTTCCCAACTTATCTTTCGACTTATGACAAGGGAGAATTCAGCGAAGGCCGATGCGGTTTATTCTTTCAATAAATCACAAATGTAAACAATACCATACCGCGAGACAATAAAGCTTCACAAATCCAAAATCCGATCCACAGAATGCTCCACCGTCTCCTCGCGTTTACCGTGAACCAATCATTCGGGTTTGACAAATGTCCGTACTTAGATCTGCCAGCACTTTGGGGAGCAATTAACCCCGATGTGAAATTCCACCTCCCACACGCAATTGCAGTTTTCTTTAGGGAGCGGGCAAAGGGGCAAAACATGCTTAGCCCACTTTGTGGTGGCAATATGATTACACGGATCGCAAAGAATTTCGGCGATTTTTCATCGATAAACATGCTCACGGTTAAAACCGAACACCCGAAAATCCTATCCGAATCCCATTTTAAAACTATGATTCGGAGGGTGGCGCCAAACACGTTCGATTTCGTCGGTATTACTTCAACCATTCCGCCACCGGGATATGGGGCAGAAGAAGCTCAGCCCTCTGCTTCCAGACAAAGCCGACGCCGCCAGCATGAACACGAGCAGCAAGGACCAGAACAAGAGGTAAACTTAAATTTCCTCTATAACCAAATGGTCCAGATGGATTTAAACAGGCAGGACGAAATGCGCCAAATGGATATGCGTCGCCAGCAAGAGGCGAATGCCATGGGACACTACCTGGATGATACACATCAGTTCCTGGGACACATGTATCAGCAGGCAGGATGGCAGCTGCCCCCGCAATATCCATATCCGACATGGGATCAGAGGATGGGACGCGCAGGACAGTCTAGCGGGGCTCATGGCGATACATCAGGAGGAGATTATCAGCCACACGGGCATGGATTTGATGAGGCAGAGGATTTGGATTGACATTACTGGTATTGTTTGATATATTTTTATTTTGGGTGATTTCAAAAACAAAAACAAAAACTATGATTTGAATTTTTATTTTGATTTTTAGTGTGTTTTTTGTGGTGTGTTTTATTATTTGTGTGTATATCTAACCGTGTTGTTTGAGATATTGCTTGCTTTATTTGATGATTATGCAGAATGACTGACATTCGTTTCAGTCCTTTTAATATATATATATATATATATATATATATATATATATATATATATATATATATATATATATATATATATATATATATATATATATATATATATATATATATATATATATATATATATATATATATATATATATATATATATAATAAGATCGCACTTAAACGATGACATTTCACGAATCTTATTCGATCCATTCCGAGAGCTCCAAGTTCAGCATCTGCAATCACGTGTACTATACCTCAGGGGAGTTGGTTCCAATACTCCTTTTTCTTATGCTTATTTTATAAAATATTTATACAACGGGGACGTTGTATTAATCAAGTATGGGGTAGGGATTGCAGTACTTACACTTGTATTTTATTTGTCTTTGAGCATTTATAGGTTAATTTCGGGTAAAATTTTGAAAAATTTATAAATCAGATACCATAGTGCCAAGTCATAAAAATTGAATCATAAGATTGGTCCCGAGTTTTGTTTGAAATTCTTTATACTGAACAAACAGGTCACACTTTGAGCCTAACGAACCACTTTGAAACTACTTGTTTGGAAGACAGATGCAGGTGCTTAATGAATTAAGATACGTTTAGAGGAGGTTGATTGGGATGATGTGTACACACAAATATTAAGCCTTGCATATTATTTATCAGAAAATTCGCATCTTGGCTTCTGAAAGGATTAACCCTTTGTACTCCCAAGTCTCAACCAACCTTACATTGCCACTTTCTCATCACTATTTTTGATTCATCGCATCTTACAAATGGATTCCTGATGAACTTTGAAGACGATCCCCTATTCTACATCATTGGGATCAAGTCATAAAATTGATCGATAATACCAGCTTGATCACAATCTACTTCCACGCATCTAAGAAATTCTTAGAAGCCAAGTTCTTGAGAAAAGAAAAAGTCAAAGAGATCCAACGATTAATTAAAGACTTCAAGAAAATAAAGAGCAAAAAGACGGAAACATCAAGAAGTCTACAAGAATTAGAGACTAAAACAAACACGAGCTAAAAATTGAAGATATAGAATATATTGGCATGTCGAGATTGAAGATTGAAGTTTTATGATTGGTGATGAGAAAAAGGAAATGAAAGGTTTGAGACGGTAAAAAGTAAAGGACAGTACAAGGGTGAAACTATCGAAACCAGATGTTTGCCCAGAGGACATTTAAAAACCCTATTTCTTTAGGATAAAAGCCTCATCAAAGGTAGATGAAAAGTACCCCCACTGGGTACATCCTCTGTTTCATTTGTCTGATACACACTCCTAATCGCCAAATCTTGACGAGTCTATTCGTCCTTCGAGTAGCAAAAGAAAGTAGTTCACAATGCTAAAAGTGGGTAACATTTGTTCAATATATAGGGTCCTTACAAAACTGATTCTGACCATGTTGACTGACATTGACCTTTTTCTATGGTGTCTGTATTTGTTTATTTGGATTGATTTTAACCTAAAAATTATTCTAAAAATTGCTTGAGGACAAGCAAAGTTCAAGTATGGGGTATTTTGATATCGCGTAAATTATACACATTTTCCGAGCGATATCAGTGTCATTTTAGTATAGTTTCATATATTTCATGAATAAAAGATACCTGATATGCTTAAAAATACATTTTGTAGCTAAAAGACACGTATGGAGCAAAAGATCGGATTTTACAAGAGATTTGAGCTTAAAAAGAAACCAAGTGCAATAGTGAAATCGACCAGGGCGCACCCCGCCGAGACCATAGGCGCACCGCGCCCCTGAAGATGCCAGCTATCGACATTTTTGCTACTTGGCATTAAAATAATGAAGCGTGGGTTCTTCCAATGATTCAACCGGGTTTCCTAACATGTGCATAGGCGCACCACGCCTTACCTTTGGGCGCACCGCGCCCTTGATCCGATCTTAAAAGCAAACTATCACGTGGCCTTTCCAGCGATAAAGGCAGCCAGATCACCTCCACTAGGCGCACCGCGCCCTGATATAGGCACACCGCGCCCAAGGCTTTCTCCAGCTATAAATACAAGGCATTGCACGACCATTTTATGGACCAATGTTAAAAACCAAGAGAGAAATCAGAGAATTGACATTTTAGAGTTAGTATATTTCGTGTATTTCATCATTTCATGTATGATAAGTGTTTTTGAGAGTTATTTACATTACAAGAAGGAGTTAAGATCTTCATTGTAGCAAGGATTCATCGATTATAACCGGTTGGTATCTTTTATCATGTATTCTTCATATTGGTGTTGTATATTTGATACCATGCTAGGCTAGATCCCTGTAGCTTTTGCCTAGGTGATGTTGATTCATTAATATAAATATGTGTTGATCTAGTTCTTGATTCCAGTTAAATATCGGTTAGGATATATAATTTGCATGCTATACATATTGAATGTGATTAAAGTTTGTATTCTTGATAGCCATCTTCATATGATTAAGTTTATTGACCATTTAAACGTATTGATCATATGAACCATTTTGATGTGTAATTGACAACTATATATCATTGGACTAGTTATTGACCATTTAACTAGGGAAGTTATTTTAGTTATAAACTTGATTAGTAAAATAAAACTTATATCACATTTAGTTGCAACTCATGACCATTGATTGTATGAACATATCACTATGACCATTAGGGTATGGACTATGTTTGCATGCAAGATTATATTAATATTTCATGATTGTAAGTTATTTAGTTACATGACCATTGTGCTATATTAACTTAGAAATCATAGAATTGGTGACTTGACCATATGATCCTACCACTTAATGCAACCTATTTTAACTCATTGCACATAATCAAAACTAGTCAACATAGGTTTATATGAATCAACAAATCCTAGGCGAAAGCTTCCCTTGTTATTATTTGATCATATCATCTCTTATTTGTCGTGTTGTTACGATAGTTGTTATTTATTATTTCGCCTATTTTACAAGCATCCAAAACTTAGTTTTACGAGTTTTTACTAAAACTCGCCTCTAAATTGTTTGATTGATAATTGGAGACTTTAAGTTAGTTAATAACTCCCTGTGGAAATTCGATACCTTTACTTACCCAAACTATACTATTAAATGATCGAGTAATACTTGCTCGTAAGTCTAATAGTCATATAATAAGGTAGATAATTGGATTAATACTTTAGAAACATAACAACTACAAGTGAGTTGTTTTGAACAACAACAATTATATTTTGCAAATAACGAGCCAAGAACTGTTGAATCAAAATTCTATTTAATCGGTGAAGAACAGTTGAACTCAGAAGAAATTTAAAGAAATCGAAAACCAGTACCAACAGCGTTTGTCGGGTTTTATCGATTCAGTTTAAATTTTCAGTTTCTGATTCTCAGTTCGGTATTCCGCTGTAGTTTAAATAGGTTGATTATTTAACATAGTTCAGAAGAACAGTCGTTAAGTTCATACAAGGCTTCGTTTAGTAAAGATTGAAAAGTTGGTGGAAGACGCAGATTGAGGCTTTATGTGTCAGAAAGTTCAAGATGTGGTATTGGTAAAGGGAGAAAATTAGAGAATTACAGAAGATCAGACGTTCAGACAAATCCAGCGATGATCAGAGTTTCACAGGTTCAAGAACAGATCATGGGATGAACAGATCAAGTAATTAAGAGAAAATCCGTTTTCGATAGATCCAGCAGTGATTACAAATTCAGCAGACTTAGGTGTAATCACGGGATCAGAAAGTTTGGTGTTATTCATGACGTTGAGGTGTGGACATTCTTTAGAGTCGATGTCCAAATAGAGGAAATTCTGCTTCTGAGAATGTGTCTGGGTTTGATGCATTGGGACTCAGTGGAAGGCAGTAAAGACTCTTGGGTCAAGAATTCTGGTGCTTCATTTCACGCTACCCACAGCAGTAAAGTACTGCAGAATCTGAAAGTTGGAGACTTTGGAAAGGTAAGACTTGTGAACGATGAATGTTCGCTGTATATGGTCGGATTACCGTCTGAGGGAGTGACCATCCCAGTTCAGAAGAGAAACAAAGTCCGGTTCACAGAATCTCATGGGCAGAAGAGGGTGACCTTTTGCAAGTAGGAAGCCGAGAGCTACAAGGATGATTCAGGTTGAACGAGCATGGAAAGGTTCAGAAAAATCAGTCGAAGGATATTGTGGCAATGAGAGCACAGAGTATTGTTTCAGTTGCAGGGTTTTGCAACAGTGGGAGCATAGGTCGTGTTTCAATCATAGGTCCAGGACGACAGTGGATTTAGAACCAGTTTTCAGCTGTAAAAGTCTCTCCGATTTTGATAACTTGCTAAATATGGAGAGTGTTGTTGTTTGTTCTCAGATTGTTCCAGGATTCGGTAGTTCGTTTTTAGTGGGAGCCGATAGGGACAGAGAACGGGTCAAGGGCAGTTTAAGTCATGACGAACATGTTGAAACTCATGGGAGTTTTAACGGGCCTTTCAGGTTAACTGATGAGAAGGCCGGGGTAACTAAGATGGAGTTTACGGAAATACAGATGCACAGTTGAAGCACAGGTGAAGATTGTTCCGCGGCTTCAAGTGAGAGATTAAAGGATTGTTGCAAGATTTGGATGGCAGAGAAAAACTACATTGTTCAAAATCTTCAAGTGGGAGATTGTTAAGGTTGGTGAAGACTTTTTTCCAATGTTAGGTGATGACCAAAAATTATAGTTAAAATATTAGAAAGTTAGCTAACCAATGTTGAAGACTTAGTGGCTGAAGGAATTTCCATCTCTATAAATATAGAGATGTGCTACTCATCAATATGTACCTCACAACACACAAAAACAAAGATGTAATAAACACTCCTAGTTACCCGTGTGGACGTAGGTCAGTTTTGGACCGAACCACGTTAAATTCTCGTGTTCTTAATTTGTGAGCTGAGTGTGTGAGCTTAGTGTTCGTATGCTAAGTGTCTCGATCCTAACACATATGATCATAGTTGGATAATCGTTTAAAAACATTTAGAAAACAAATGGTATATATGGTTATAATAAACTCTCCAAAATCATTTGTATCATGAGATATTACTCAAATCAAAGAGTAAGAAATCGTCCCCATGTTTGCAAGTTCAATATTCTGCATCAATGTCATTATCACATATAACTTATTTTAGAGGTCCCATGTCCCATCCTATTGGAATTTTCTACACCAATAATTTTAACAAACATTTTCTTCACTTGGACCATGGAAATTTTTAAAGACAATGTCTAGACTACACATCACCTCAATACTGCTTCATCTTTTTCTCTTTTAGATATTTCTTAAAATCAAAAATCAACGTTTTGAATGGTTCAAACTTCAAATCATTTTTCTTTGTATAAATTTCGTAAAATGATGAATCATTAGTACGGGTTTAACATTAATGGTAATAACTTTAAGTAAATGGAAGAGAGCAATAAAAATGCAAATTTGTAGTAGTTATGACATAATAACAAGACTTATTTCCTTCAATTAAGTGGTTTTACGATAAATCAAAAATAAATAAATATAAATAATTACAAGATTAACTCACATTTTCGTAAAATATATTACTAGAAAACAAATAAATGCTAAGTAGACTATAGATGACTTCAAAGTCTTTCTTTTGTCCCATTTAAAGGTAGCACTAGACCACCACAAAAGTGTAGCTTTCGAGGTAAAATTCACAACGTCTTGAATGGTTCACTTTATTTCTTTATAGATATTTTTCTAAATCACATTATCAACGTCTTTAATGGTTCAGTCATTTTCTAAATATATTTTGTTAAAATCAGAGATCATTTGTACAGGTTAAACCTAAAAGGAAATAATTTTAATTTTAATATATGAAAATACTCAATTTGTGTTGTAACCTATTTATAAAAGGTCGAGAATGAAGGTAATAGGTATGATCAAAGTATATCAAAAAGGTAGAAAGTGGTATATAGTTGTATTTGAACTCTGATGATCTTAACAATTGTTTAATTCTTTTAGGTAAGTATATTATTATTTCAGCAATATAGTTTGATAGGTAAACCCAATTCGTTTTCGCTTGTACACTAAAGGGGTGTTGCAGATGTTAGGATCGAGACACACACACGACACTAATCACACGCACTCAGCTCTCTCTCTCTCAAGAACACAAAGATGAACACGAGGGATTTAACGTGGTTCGGTCTAATCTGACATACGTCCACCAGGTAACTAGGAATGTATATTTCTTGGTGCTACTCTGCACTCACTCTGTTACATGTGGTGTGTTTTACAAATCGCAGATGAGACTCATATATAGAGTCTGAAATGATAATGTGAACAAGCAAAAAAAGTCCATGAAAAATGCATTCGGGAAAAACTGGATCGCCTATCCTTTTCCCCCTTTTTTGACTTGCTTTTCTGCCACTAATATTGACTAGTGGCTTCACCTACTCAACAATCTCCCACTTGAAGCCACGGAACAATCTTCACCTGTGCTTCAACTGTGCATCTGTATTTCGTAAAACTTTTCATCTTAGCTCCTTCCTAGTTACCCTGCCTTCTCTTCGATTTTCCTGAAGGCTAGTTGAAGCTTCCGTTAGCTCCAACACATTTGTCATGGCTAAGTCTGCCACTGACCTGTTCTCTGTCTCCACCGGCTCCCACTGAAATGAACTGCCCGATCCTGGAACATCCTGAGAATAAACAACACTCTCCATGTGTAGCAGATAATCTGGAGAGAATTTTACAGATGGAATAATGGTTTTCTTAACCCACTGTGTTTTGGGTATTCTAGCTGAGACACAACCCTTGCTCCCACTGCTATGAATGCCCTTGACTGGTTTTTCTAAACCGTTCCAAACACGTTCAACCTGAATCTGACCTGTGACTCTGGGTTTGCCATCTGCAAAGCAAACCTTCTTCTGTCCACGAGACTCTATGAACCGGACTTTGGTCTTCTTCTGAACTGGGACGGTTACTCCCTCAGACGGTAAACTGACCATATATAATGAACCCCTCTTATGTCCACGAGCTATCACACGATTTCCTTTGACTACCTTCCACTGCCCATTCCTGAACTTAACCTCGTGCCCCTGTTCATCCAACTGCCCAACAGAAATCAACTGTTTCTTCAGTCTTGGAATTACTCGGACATCCTTCAAAGTCCATGGACCGACTGGAGTCTTCAGATCTAAGTCACCTATGCTCGTCACATCAAGAACCTCATCGTTTGCTAGTCTTACCTTACCAAAATCCCCTTCTTTCAGATTTCGCAGTGCTTCACGGCTGTGGGTAGCGTGAAATGAAGCACCCGAATCCATAACTCAGGAATCCACATTGCTCTCCACACTACAGATCAAATCATCATCATATGAATGGTCTACTACAACGTTAACTTCTTGCTTGTCTTTTGGACATTGATTCCTAAAATGTCCAACCTCTTTACAGTTCCAACAAGTCACATCATTTCGAGTCCTCGACTGACTCCTTCTTCTGTTCCTGCTCCCACTACCTCTGTTATTTTTTCTACCTCTGACCGTATTCAATTGTTCACTTGATGATTCCCCGAAATTTCTTCTTCTGACGTCTTCGCCTAGAATTAAATCCTGAATTCCCTCAAAAGTGAGCTCTTTCGATCCTGCGGAACTAGTGACAGCTGTAACTGTTCCGGACCAACTGTCAGGTAATGATGATAACAGTAGTAAAGCTTGAACTTCATCCTCGAACTTTATTCCCACTGACCCAAGTCTGGATAAAATCGAGTTTAAATTGTTGATGTGTACTGTAACTGAACTTTCTTCCCTCATCCTCGTGTTGACTAGCTCCCGAATCAGGAAGACTTTATTTGCTGCCGACGGCTTCTCGTACATATTAGACAATGCCTCCATGATTCCTTTTGTTGAGGTCTCCTTCAAAATGTTGAAGGCAACATCCTTTGACAACGCTAGTCTAATAAATGCCTTGGCCTTCTTATCCAAAGTCTCCCACTGTGCCTGTGTCATCGCCTCCGGTTTTTCACCTAAAACTGCATCCAAGTCTTTCTGCACGAGCAAATCTTCAATTTGCATCTTCCACCAACCAAAGTCCTTCCCATCAAACTTCTCAATCTGAATCTTACTGCTTTCTGCCATTATAACGAACAAACTGCACCCTTTTCAGAAATTAAGGGTAAAAATGCAAATTTTCTGAAGTTTAGGGGCTCAACTGCAATTTTCTGAAAGTTCAGGGGCTAAACTGCACCTTTTCTGAAAGTTCAGGGACCTAACTGCAATTTTCTAAAAGTTTAAGAACCTAACTGCAATTTTCTAAAAGTTCAGGGGCTAAACTGCACTTTTCTGAAATTTCAGGGACTAAATTGCAATTTTCTGAAAATTCAGGGGCTAAACTGTAATATTCACTTTTGGAACGTGATTTCCACCGAAAGCTGCTTTTCCCTTTTTGAAAGATGCTGCTTTTTGCTATTTTGAACGTAACCAAAGATGCTCCCTTTTTTTTTGTTTCTTTCTCCTAGAATAAAAGAAAACAACACGGTTTTTTTTTTCAAAAAAACAAAAGTTATGCTCTGCTCTTGGCAATCTTCTCCTGAGATGCAACAACTATCGGAAACCGACAATATTTGATCTCCTCCTGCCGGAAAACGACTCTGACGATTTCTGCTCCTATCGTTGCTACTAAGCTGGCGATTGTTGCCTGGCTAACTGCGTGCAGCCACCTACCTCGGAACAGAAAAAAAACAGTGCAACTGATCTCCGGTGATCCGATCGTTGTGTACGGTGTGTAAGTGAGCCTAAGCTCTGATACCTGTTGTTAGGATCGAGACACACACACGACACTAATCACACGCACTCAGCTCTCTCTCTCTCTCAAGAACACAAAGATGAACACGAGGGATTTAACGTGGTTCAGTCTAATCTGACCTACGTCCACCAGGTAACTAGGAATGTATATTTGTTGGTGCTACTCTGCACTCACTCTGTTACATGTGGTATGTTTTACAAATCGCAGATGAGACTCATATAAAGAGTCTGAAATGATAATGTGAACAAGCAAAAAAAGTCCATGAAAAATGCATTCGGGAAAAACTGGATCGCCTATCCTTTTCCCCCTTTTTTTGACTTGCTTTTCTGCCACTAATATTGACTAGTGGCTTCACCTACTCAACAGCAGATTGTCTTCCAAAATTGTTTATTTACTTATTGACTTTTTAGATAGTAAGCTTTAAAAGGTGTTCAACAAACATACAAGTGTTTCGTAAGTGTTTTTCACTACCCTTTAATAAGTCATTTTTCATAAGTCAGAAATTCTTTACTTTTTAAAACAATTTTTAACCTTTTCAAATAAAAAGACTACAATATCCTTAATGACCTATTTTACTCGCTTTTCCTTTATTTATCTCTTTTCCTCTTATATTTGATCATAGATATAAGCTAATACAAACACTCTTTAAGAGGACTTACCAGCTTATAGTGTTTTTGTCATTACATAAGCTAATCCAAACACTTTTAAAAACTAATTTACATCACCACATAAACTAAAAGCACTTTTATCAAAAAGTGCTTATTTATTTAAATAAAAAAATCTAGCTCGTGAAGTGTTGAATATGTCCTACCCATTGATTTTGTTACCCATTGATTTTGTTGTCTGTTTTAGATACATTCATTAATATAAACATATGATTTGGGACCTAAGAAAATACAACTACATGTATGTCATACTTATTGTCTTTGAGGAAAGATAATGTGTTTCTATGAAAATATTCATTTTAAGTTTATTTATTTACTCTTGACAATTCTTATGAACATTGTTGTAGTTTATGCCCTCATCAAACATATTTCTTCTGAATATGCATAACCTCTCTTCCCGTTTAAGACATATTGTATGAAACTGAATTAGTCATTTATTTTAAAATTATAACTTAATAAAAATAAATCCAAAATCATGCATATAAATTTCAGTGCTTTTGTTGTTTACATTTCAAAAATATACTCCTTAAACTAGACCATAATTGTATTCTTTTAAATATTAAAGTAAAAACATCTATAAGAAATATCATCTTATATAAGTAACTATGTCATGAAGTAAGCCTACAACGTTTGATAGGTTCAAAGTACCAACATAAGCTAGAATGACATCTACAACATAATTTGCAACCGTATGAGATTTGTTATGTTTTAATATGAAATGTGTGGTCGTTAGGATTTTGAACCAAACTAGGGAATTCGGAAGAGTGTGAACTTCGACATAAGTTGTGAAGTGAGTTTATTGGAACCTAGGTACACACTGACTTGAGTTTTTTTCATTTAATTTTGTATTCTTGGTATTTGTTGTGTATTCACACGATTGATTCACACTAACCCTAATGAAACAGACTTAGCCAAAAGATTTGAAACATGGTCGCATAATATTATGACATTTGATTACATGATGACATTATTGTTGATTTTCACAACATTTTAAGTGTAACATCCCGACTTGTACACTCTTTTTGTAATTAGAGTGATTAAGTGTTAGTACCTTGGTGTGTAGTACTAAGGTCAAGAAAACGTATGTTACACGTATATGTTTTGCATAGTATGAAAACATAGTCAAATGGTATTTCTATATGTTATTTAGTTTACGAACTATGTCTCTGAGTCTCCATATTTTTGTTGGTGATTTGTGAAATTACCAATATGTATTTAAGTGTAATGGATTAATTTTGTTGACCAAATGTGATCTTGACAAACATTAAACAAGTAAGGAATGGGTGGAGTAGACACTTGTTTGAAATTGATCAAGATACAAAATAAAAACTGTTATTTTTGGAAAATTAGCCTAACACAGGCCGTGTCAGGATTACAGAAGCAATTTTACAATATTACACGGGCCGTGTCAGGATTACAGAAGCAAGTTTGTAATATTACACGGGACATGTCAGAATAACACGGGCCGTGTTTTCGCGCCCAGTGACAGTTTTTGACAGGTTTTATAGCCGTTTTGGTCATTTTTCAGGGTACGAAAACAATATCTTTCTCTTATTCTCTGGTCTAGAATTCACTCTGATCACTCTGAATCTTATCCAACCAAAGATTTGATTGTACCATCAAAATACTTTGATTTAAAAGTGATTCTAACACGATTTTCAGAGATCCAAGACATTGTTCATCCCCATTTCTAACAAAAATCAAAGTATTTTTCTACAACAATGGCAAATGAAACTTCTGTGAAAGATATGACAAGCAAATTTGACAAGTTAACCAAGTTTGAAGCCAATATTTCCGGAGATGGCAAAAGAATATGCACTTTCTTCTCACAACCCTCAAAGTGGCATATGTTCTAAGTACTCCCATACCTGAAGTTGTTGAAAATGAACCGTTTATATCGTGGTCACATTCTCAATGGTATGTCTGATTCTCTGTTTGATGTTTATCAAAATGTTGAATCCACAAAAGAACTATGGGATTCGTTGGAATCCAAGTACATGGCTGAAGATGCTTCTAGTAAGAAGTTTCTTGTAAGCAGTTTCATGGGATACAAAATGATTGCTTCCAGACCTGTGATGGAACAATACCATGAAATGTTAAGGATTTTGGGACAATTTGCTCAATACAATTTGAAGATAGATGAAGCCATTTCAGTGGCTGTTATCATTGAGTCTGGTTCAACTTGGAAGCCATTTACAGATTGAGGAGTCTTTAAAGACTCAAGAACTCGATAATAATCCTAAAGGCAAGAACCAAATTGGTTCTTCTTCTGTGAACATGGTGGAAGGAGAGGGATCTAAGAATTCCAATAAGTTTAAAGGTAAAAGGAAGTTTAAAGGGAAAGATGACAAGTCTTCAAACAAAAAGGCTAAGTTGGTTTGTTGGGGTTGTAACAAACCGGGTCATCTCAAGAAATATTGTCGCCTCCGTAAGGTGAACAAGGACAAGGATGTGGGTCCAAGTGGATCTAAGGATCCAGACAAGCAACAAGGTCAGAAATATGATTTTATTCAAAATCTTAAATATGTGTAGAGTTATGTTTCAGTGATTTCTGAAGCATTCTATGTGTAGGATGATGATGTTGCATGGTGGGTTGATTCGGGTGCAACAAGTCATGTTTGCAAGGATCTTTGTTGGTTTAAAGACTATCAACCAATTAAAGATGGACCTGTTGTAAAGATGGGAAATGTTGTCAAACCGATCAAGGGACTAGGATCTGTTTTACTTAACTTTACTTCTGACAAATGTTTATCTTTAGACAATGTATTGTATGTACCGGGGATTCGAAAGAACCTCTTATCTGAAATTGTATTAAGTAAGTGTGGTTATAAACAAGTATTAGAAAGTGATAAGTATATCTTGTCAAGACATGGTACTTTTATGGGATTTGGATATGTATGTAATGTTATGATTAGGCTTAATCTTAATTGTCCTTCTTATGATAATTCGATTTGTATGGCTTCAACTAGTACTAGCAATAGTTTGAATAAATCACAATTATGGCATGCTAAACTAGGACATATTCATTACAATATATTAAAAGACATGTCTAAAATGAGTATGATTCCTGCTTTTGATATGAATATTGAGAAATGTAAAACTTGAATGTTGACTAAAATCACTAGACAACCTTTCAAAGATGTTGTTAGGGAAAGCAAGGTGTTGGAACTCATACATAGTGACTTGTGTGATTTCCATGCAACACCTTCCCTAGGAAACAAAACGTACATTGTTACTTTTATTGATGATGCATCTAGATATTGTTATGTCTATTTGTTACATTCTAAAGATGAAGCTCTTGATAAATTTAAAATTTATAAACAACAAGTAGAGCTACATAAGAATGGGTTAATAAAGGTTTTGCGTACGGATAGGGGTGGTGAATATTATGATCCGGTTTATTTTGAATCTACCAGAATAATACACCAAACCACTACTCCTTATACACCATAACAAAATGGTGTAGCTGAAAGGAAGAATAGGGCCTTGAAGGAAATGGTTAATTCCATGTTGTCCTATTCTGGTCTTAGTGAAGGATTTTGGGGTGAGGCTATGTTAACAGCCTGTTATATTTTGAACCGAACTCCAAACAAAAAGAGTAAGGCTAGTCCTTATGAACTTTGGCATAAAAAGGTGCCAAATTTGAGTTATCTCAAGGTTTGGGGTTGTAGAGCTGTTGTAAGACTCACTGAACCAAAAAGGAAAAACGGAGAAAAGGGTATAGATTGTATCTTTATTGGGTATGCTGAGCATTCCAAGGCATATAGATTTTATGTTATAGAATCTAATGACTCGGTGTCTGTAAACACTATTATAGAGTCAAGAGATGTTATCTTTGATGAAGAGAGATTTACTTCTATACCTAGACCAAGGGACTTGATTCAGCAATCTTCTAGCAAGATCATAACTCAAGGAGAAGATGTCTCTACTAGTACAAGTTTTGTACCTGAACCCAGGAGGAGTACTAGGACAAGAAAAGCTAAGTCTTTTGGATCTGATTTTCAACTTTACTTAGTTGAAGGAACAAGATATGAGACCATCTCTGAACATCAATATTGTTATATTATTGAGGAGGATCCAAAGACATTTAGTGAAGCTATGGCTTCAAGGGATGTTCATTTCTAGAAATAAGCTATTCATGATGAAATTGATTTTATCATGTATAACAATACTTGGGTATTGGCTGATTTACCTCCTGGATGCAAGGCATTAGGATGTAAATAGATCCTCAAAAGGAAGATAAAAGTAGATGGAACAATAGATAAGTATAAAGCCAGATTGGTTATCCAAGGCTTTAGGCAAAAAGAAGGCATTGACTTCTTTTATACTTATGCTCCTGTGGCTAGAATATCTACTATTAGATTATTGTTGGCTCTTGTAGCTATACATAATCTTGTAATTCACCAAATGGATGTGAAAACTGCATTTTTGAATGGTGAATTTGATGAGGAGATTTACATGAAACAACCTGAAGGGTTTGTGATGCCTAGACATGAAAACAAGGTTTGCAAGTTAAAAAATCATTGTATTGTCTGAAACAAGCATCAAAACAATGGCATCAAAAATTTGATGATGTGATCTTGTCTAATGGTTTTGCATTAAGCCAATCTGACAAGTGTGTATATAGCAAATTTGATACTTCGGGGAAAGGAGTCATGATTTGTTTATATGTAGATGATATGCTAATTTTTGGTACTAGTCAAGATGAAGTTGACAAAACCAAGAAATTCTTATCATCTAGTTTTGACATGAAAGACATAGGGGAGGCGGATGTGATTCTTGGTATAAGAATCAAACGTGGAAACAATGGTATTTCAATCACTCAATCTCATTATATTGAGAAGATATTGAAAAAGTTCAACTTTGAGAATTGTTCTCCAGTTAGCACTCCTATAGATCCTAGTCTTAAGCTTCTACCTAATAAAGGATCTTCTGTGTCTCAACTAGAATACTCAAGGGCTATTGGTTGTCTTATGTACGCCATGAATTTGTAACGCCAAGACATGTTTTATTATATAATTATAATAAAAGGGCAAAATGGTCATTTTACCTTGGAAGGGTAAATTGGTCTTTTGGACAGAAAAGTATTTGGTTTGAAATAATATTTTGAGTTTTGGACTTAAAATGTTATAAAAACTGATTTTTGGTCGTTTTACCACAAAATGGTAATTTGGTCATTTGACCATGCGAGAGACCAAATATGAAAAATATTGTTGGTTGTGGCAAAAATGTAAGAAATGAAAGTTTTATTGTAATAAAACTTGATTTTGTGGTCAAAGTTCAAGAAAATGAACTTTAGGACCAAAAATGTAAAATTTAGAGGTATAAATAGAGAGTTTGACTCTCTTCTTTGACTAGCCAATTGTGCAGCAACGGGAGAGGGTTTGGAGATGCGATTTCTGCAGGAGATCATGAAGTGAACCAAGAACTTGAATCAATTGTTAATAGATGGTGATTTCCAAGCCAAATGAGGTTAGTAAATTGACTTTTTAAGTCAAATCCTTGAATGTGTTCTTGATGAGTTTTGTAACAACTCAAAACTGCATTTGCAGTGATGATTATGTTGTTAAGTTGATGTAATACTTCCATTAAGTCATGCTAATAAGGACTTAACTAAAGAAAATGGAAGTAGATTGCTATTAGTGATGAATTTGAAGTTTTGGGGTTTTGGAACTAAGAACCCTAATTCTTCATTTTGATTGATTTAGTTGTTTTGAATGGTTGAAAACCTTGTTAAAGTATAAGGTTTTAGCCTAGAAACAAACCCCAAACGATTAAGGACTGAATTAAGGACTTAATGGGCCAAAACTGCGTGCTACAGTGCACAAATCGCGGCTGGACAGGAGACCTGTGCAGGCGCCAGGCGCGGTGCGCCCAAGCCCCTGGCGGGGTGCGCCCAGGCGCAGTGCGCCCACGTCTGGGCGGGGTGCGCCCCTCAGGCAGGGACTTCAAAATGCTAACTTTTGCTTGGCTTGTCCGTTTTAGCTCAAATTTGGACCATAGGCTCGTTATGGTCTGAAAAGTTTGGGAAAATTTTTATATCAAGTTTTCGACCCCTCGGGGGCACTGTAGATCGATCCGAATGCCTCGGTGAATAGTAAAATTCATAAAAAGTTAGTAAACGGAAAGTTTATTAACTAGGCATTGTTTGTAATGATATTGTATTGAACTCTAGTGTATTAGAGTCAATTGGAATGGTTATTAACCTATTATCATTTGGTATATAAATGAGTATATAGGTATGGGACAAAATGGTTGTGGTGCACGCAAAGGCAAGAAACAACCGAAATTGAAACGCAGCTAGTATCCAGGTGAGTAATCTCACTGATACCATATATGATATATGATGATTGGACTGTTACAGGTTGAAACTGATTGTGGGATGAAATTGATGGTCAAAGATACGCTTGAAGAGGCAAGACCAGATAAGCCGTGAGTCTAAAATAGACAAGAACGGAGCTGTGAGTCAAACCTATATAGACAAGACCGGATAAGCCGTGAGTCATTGCGATGACAAGAACGGAGCCGTGAGTCTAGGCAACAGCGGGCTAACCCGTGAGCCAAGGCAACAGCGGGCTAACCCGTGAGCCATAACTAATTCTGGATTTTATATTCAATAGGTGCGGCCTTCGGGCTATGTCTCCGATGCGGCCTTCGGGCTATGACTCCGGTGCAGCCTTCGGGCTATGTCACCGATGCGGCCTTCGGGCTATGATATTTGGTGCGGCCTTTTTGGCTATGATTTTGTTATAGGTACATTGTGCGGCCTTTTGGCTATGATATCGGGTTATTAAACCCAGCTGGTGCGGCCTGCGGGCTATGAATTATATACTGATAATGTTTTGGTACAGCTTATATAGCTATGACACAGGGTGCGGCTTATTTAGCCATGATATATGATGCAGTCCATTGTGACTAAGAAATATGGGACAGAAATGGTTAGACATGATTATAGATGCAAATAACTAACGTGGCTTGTTAATTACAGGTCACTATGATTCAGCCTGTAGGGCTACAGAATAGGATGTGAAATCCTAGAGTATATATGGTCAGCCAGTAAGGCTAGGAGTTTGGATTCAAAATCCAGACAGTTATATGATTGTATTTTGATACATGTTATTTGCAGATTTGATTACTCACTGAGCTTTATAGCTCACGATATTTGTTACTGTCCCTGCAGGTTAGCATGATACTGATAAGGGACAAGATAGAGTCCGTGACTTTGAAGTGGGACTCATAGATGCTGTCAGTAGCAGCCCGGCTTTAAAGGAGACATAGTATTTTATACTCTCCTTGATACACTTGTACCCGTTTTTATTAAAATATACCCCTTTGTTATGGTTTTATGTATTGAAACCTTTGTTTAAAATGAAAAAAAATTTCAGTGGTGTTTTTGTTTTAAAAGTCGGGTGTTACAAGTTGGTATCAGAGCCGTGGTTTAAGTGAACTAGGTGTCTATAGAGTAGATTCCTGGACTTAAACCCTGAGATAGTAGACATGATGCATAGTTAAGTGTATATAGTTGTTATTATCCATATATAACCTAACTGTTGCTAACTTTTGACGTATAAGAAGTATGAACCGTAAATCTTCTTGGAAGACATTTAGGGCGCGAAGCTCTAGGAAATGGACCAGCTCTTTTTTGAGACTCCGTTGGATGAGGAGCAAAAAGGGGATGAATAGCAGAAATCCACATGTTGGGCAATATTAGCTGATGTGGTCAGAAAAAGAAATCGGTTGCTCACCCTGATTGATATTCAAGGTGAAAGAACAGTAGTTGAGACTACAAGAAAAGCAAAAAATATTAGTGGACTTCTCAGAAGAAGTTAACACGATTCAGGTCTAGCCTTGAAGGGAAGAGACCAAAACGAAAAGACGATGTGATGTAAGAAGTGCAGGAAAAGCACTCAGAACATTATAGAGTTGAGACTCTACTGTTGCATAGATGGAATTACAAAAAACGGGAGCATATTGCTCGAGTTTGTTGCATGGGACGGAAGTGGTTCCAGCGTGGAACTACAGATCACTTTCTTATGAAATACTCACATGCTAAATGTGGAGTAACGGGTGATGAACCCAGGAAAGAAAGAAAAAAAAATGAATGGTTAAAAAGGACCAGTGGTACCCTGAGCATTCCAGCAGATTTTGGAATGAGCTCGTGAGGAGACAGATATGATCTCCGATGTAAATGTTTTGAATATAACTTCGTGTATGTTATATTTGATCCATGAAGCTATGCTTTGGATCGATGACACTGGCGTCTTGTTGGAATAATTCATCAACGATTTTAGATGAAATTTTGGAAACAGCTATAGCTGATAGCAAGTATGTTCTAGATATTGAACACCTGGAAGGTAGTTTGCCTAGGATTTATGGGACCATTTTTCCCTATAAATCTGAAGCCGATGACTACCAGTGAATCTGAAGCAATGGAGCTTATGAATTGGTTAGCAATGAATTATGCTAACATGAATTGTAGAAATATGAACATGATGGTTCAGAAAGCAGAAATGAAACGGATGAAAATCCATGATAAATGACCGTTGTTGAGAATACCGGTTATTTTCTTTGCTTAAACTCAGAAAAGGGTTAGTAAAGGAATGATGTTGTAGTTGGCATACGTGGTATTGGCCAAGCTAGATAAAACAGTGATAGTAATTCACTACTTTGAATAAATTCTCGGATGGTTCTTTTGAAAAGAACTTCCAGGATTTCTGCCAGATTGGCGAGAAGAGCTTATGATTAAGCTGGACTTGGGAGCCGTTCCTATTATTTAGGCTCTATATTGATTAGCCTCTGTAGAGATGGCAGAGTGGTAAAACAATTGGAAGAAATTGTTTTTGAATTGGGGTCTCATATGGCCGAATGTGTCATAGTGTGGAGCCCTATCTTGTTTGAAAAGAAGAAATGTAAGTTAATGTGTATGTACATTGACTACCGAGAATCTGATATTCTCGAAACCAGACTGAATATGAGGTACATTTGTACCAGATATTGGAGTTACTTCACTGAGTTAAGTGATATGTAAAATTCTCCAAGTATGAAAATTTGGCTAAAAGAAGTTTCAATCCTTTGGGCATGATAATAGTGCCAAAGATGATAAAATAAATCTAGTAGAATTGATGATGTGATAAAACTGGAACCGCCTGAGGAATCTGGTTGAAATTGTAGTTCCTTGGATTGGCGGTTTATTATAGGAGAGTTGCAGAAAACTGCTCCTCGATTGTTGTTTAGTTGACTAAAGTTGACAAGAAAAGTGAAAAGTTTGAGTGGTAGAAAGACCACAAATATCTTTTCAAATGTTGAAATAAACCTTGTGTGAAACTTCGGTGTTAGCATTATTGCTAAGCGGAGAAGATAAACTGGATTATGGAAATGCATCCAGAGTTGACTTTGGATACATGATATTGCAGTAGCAATTATGACTTTGATATTGAAGCTTTGGAGACAGTACTGATGTGGTGTAAAGCTTACTGTTTATATGGATCATATAAGTTTGAAGTACTTAGTTGATCAAAAGAAGCTAAACATGAGATAGCAAAGACAGATGGGTTACTTAAAGATTTCGGTTATGAAATCTTGTGCCATCTCGGAAAGGCAGATGTGATTATAGATGCCTTGAATTAGAAAGAGTATCTTTTGAAAGATACAACCACATGCGTGAGTGTGGCGAATTGATTTCCTGAGTTAATTCAGGTAGCACAAGAAGAAATGTGCAGATCTGAAAACGTGAAAAATGAATGATTAGCTATTGAAAGAAGCTAGTTAGAAACTCACGGCGATTGAAAACCCTTGGTGGTTGTGTACGTGAGTTCCAACGCAAGGTGAAATATGAAATCTACCTTTAAAGGACTTATATTAGGGTAGATATGTAAAATGCCGGAGCAGTACCAAACCGTGTAGGATGATATAACCTATGTATTGGTGGCCGGGGCTAAAGAAAGACATTGAAAGATATGTGAAAAGTGTTTGACTAGTGTGTAACTACAGTCAAATCAGTAGAAGCAAACGGAAAATTTAGCCGTTGTCGATCCCAAAGAAGAAATGGGACAAAAATATTGTAGACTTTGTAATAAAGTCTTTGCAAGTACCGCATGGGTATGACTCCATATGGGTAATTGCAGGTTGATTGATGAAAACAGTGTAGATTTATACTGACTAAAGAAGAAATTAAGAGCGGAAAAGTAGTGAAAAACTACATAGAAATATAAATATGTCGACATGCGCTACAGGTGTCGACTGTATCGGATCGAAATACTAGAATTATTTGCTGAATTTAGCATTAATTCTTAAAATTGATAGTTCAAAAGTACTAGTAAGTACTGTATAGGGATTGCAGAAATGATAGACGAGGCGAGAAAATGATGCAAACTCTAGAAGATGTACTTGAAAATTGCACAGCAGACCCTAGTAGAAGATGAGAAGATCGCCTATCTTTGGTAGAACCCGTAGATAATAATAGTTTTAGTACCAGCATTTAGATGACTCGTATAATGCATAGTATAGAATACCGTATTATCCTTCGATTTATAGGATTGAAGATGTGGAACAGCCGTTGACTAGATCATAGACGATGATACAAATTAAAAAGAAGACTTGATAAATACGAGAAAATTGAAAAATGGCTAAGAAGCAGTAACGGTAGTACAGGAACCATAGAGTAAAACCGTTGCAATTCCAGATGAGGAATGTCGGGGTAATCAAAAGATCCATTGGAAAGACTAAAAATCTGCTTGGGACAAAAAGGAAAGTTGAGTCCTTATCTATTGGACCTTTCCAGGTATCCCAAAGAGTAAGAAACTGGGGTGTACTGATTGAAGTTTCTTGATGAACTTCAAAATATTTGTAAAGTTTTATATGGGTCTCATGGTTCTGAGAACATAGATTGATAAATTCTAACGAATCCCTCATGTTGAAATGAGGAAGATAAGTGATTAAGGTGCCCGGGACAACCGGAGGAGTGATATGCGAGTGGTGAGATAACCACGAGATAAGAAAACTAGTATGGTTAAGTGCTTAGGCAATACCATAAAGGTTTCCATATGATATGAGAAACTGGAATTGTAAAGAGAAAGAAATACCCTCGCTTGATAGTATGATTTCGGGGACGAAATCTTTTGAAGGAGGGGAGAATTTGTAACGCCAAGACATGTTTTATTATATAATTATAATAAAAGGGCAAAATGGTCATTTTACCTTGGAAGGGTAAATTGGTCTTTTGGACAGAAAAGTATTTGGTTTGAAATAATATTTTGAGTTTTGGACTTAAAATGTTATAAAAACTGATTTTTGGTCGTTTTACCACAAAAGGGTAATTTGGTCATTTGACCATGCGAGAGACCAAATATGAAAAATATTGTTGGTTGTGGCAAAAATGTAAGAAATGAAAGTTTTATTGTAATAAAACTTGATTTTGTGGTCAAAGTTCAAGAAAATGAACTTTAGGACCAAAAATGTAAATTTTAGAGGTATAAATAGAGAGTTTGACTCTCTTCTTTGACTAGCCAATTGTGCAGCAACGGGAGAGGGTTTGGAGATACGATTTCTGCAGGAGATCATGAAGTGAACCAAGAACTTGAATCAATTGTTAATAGATGGTGATTTCCAAGCCAAATGAGGTTAGTAAATTGACTTTTTAAGTCAAATCCTTGAATGTGTTCTTGATGAGTTTTGTAACAACTCAAAACTGCATTTGCAGTGATGATTATGTTGTTAAGTTGATGTAATACTTCCATTAAGTCATGCTAATAAGGACTTAACTAAAGAAAATGGAAGTAGATTGCTATTAGTGATGAATTTGAAGTTTTGGGGTTTTGGAACTAAGAACCCTAATTCTTCATTTTGATTGATTTAGTTGTTTTGAATGGTTGAAAACCTTGTTAAAGTATAAGGTTTTAGCCTAGAAACAAACCCCAAACGATTAAGGACTGAATTAAGGACTTAATGGGCCAAAACTGCGTGCTACAGTGCACAAATCGCGGCTGGACAGGAGACCTGTGCAGGCGCGGTGCGCCCAAGCCCCTGGCGGGGTGCGTCCAGGCGCAGTGCGCCCACGTCTGGGCGGGGTGCGCCCCTCAGGCAGGGACTTCAAAATGCTAACTTTTGCTTGGCTTGTCCGTTTTAGCTCAAATTTGGACCATAGGCTCGTTATGGTCTGAAAAGTTTGGGAAAATTTTTATATCGAGTTTTCGACCCCTCGGGGGCACTGTAGATCGATCCGAATGCCTCGGTGAATAGTAAAATTCATAAAAAGTTAGTAAACGGAAAGTTTATTAACTAGGCATTGTTTGTAATGATATTGTATTGAACTCTAGTGTATTAGAGTCAATTGGAATGGTTATTAACCTATTATCATTTGGTATATAAATGAGTATATAGGTATGGGACAAAATGGTTGTGGTGCACGCAAAGGCAAGAAACAACCGAAATTGAAACGCAGCTAGTATCCAGGTGAGTAATCTCACTGATACCATATATGATATATGATGATTGGACTGTTACAGGTTGAAACTGATTGTGGGACGAAATTGATGGTCAAAGATACGCTTGAAGAGACAAGACCAGATAAGCCGTGAGTCTAAAATAGACAAGAACGGAGCTGTGAGTCAAACCTATATAGACAAGACCGGATAAGCCGTGAGTCATTGCGATGACAAGAACGGAGCCGTGAGTCTAGGCAACAGTGGGCTAACCCGTGAGCCAAGGCAACAGCGGGCTAACCCGTGAGCCATAACTAATTCTGGATTTTATATTCAATGGGTGCGGCCTTTGGGCTATGTCTCCGATGCGGCCTTCGGGCTATGACTCCGGTGCAGCCTTCGGGCTATGTCTCCGATGCGGCCTTCGGGCTATGATATTTGGTGCGGCCTTTTTGGCTATGATTTTGTTACAGGTACATGGTGCGGCCTTTTGGCTATGATATCGGGTTATTAAACCCAGCTGGTGCGGCCTGCGGGCTATGAATTATATACTGATAATGTTTTGGTGCAGCTTATATAGCTATGACACAGGGTGCGGCTTATTTAGCCATGATATATGATGCAGTCCATTGTGACTAAGAAATATGGGACAGAAATGGTTAGACATGATTATAGATGCAAATAACTAACGTGGCTTGTTAATTACATGTCACTATGATTCAGCCTGTAGGGCTACAGAATAGGATGTGAAATCCTAGAGTATATATGGTCAGCCAGTAAGGCTAGGAGTTTGGATTCGAAATCCAGACAGTTATATGATTGTATTTTGATACATGTTATTTGCAGATTTGATTACTCACTGAGCTTTATAGCTCACGATATATGTTACTGTCCCTGCAGGTTAGCATGATACTGATAAGGGACAAGATAGAGTCCGTGACTTTGAAGTGGGACTCATAGATGCTGTCAGTAGCAGCCCGGCTTTAAAGGAGACATGGTATTTTATACTCTCCTTGATACACTTGTACCCGTTTTTATTAAAATATACCCCTTTGTTATGGTTTTATGTATTGAAACCTTTGTTTAAAATGAAAAAAAATTTCAGGGGTGTTTTTGTTTTAAAAGCCGGGTGTTACAATTAGCACTAGGCCTGATATTGCTTATGCTGTAGGAAAGCTCAGTAGGTATACTAGAAATCCTAGTTCACATCATTGGCAAGCCATAAATAGAGTATTCAAGTATTTTAAAGGAACCATGGATTTTGGTTTGACATATAGTGGATACCCTTCGGTGTTAGAAGGTTATTCAGATGCTAGTTGGATTAACAATTTGGAGGATCACTCCTCCACAAGTGGTTGGGTATTCCTTCTTGGAGGAGGTGCTATTTCTTCGGCATCCAAGAAACAGACTTGTATTACAAGTTCAACCATGGAATCTGAATTCATAGCATTGGCTGCTGCTGGAAAAGAAGCAGAGTGGCTCAGGAATTTGATTTATGAAATTCCATAATGGCCTAAACCGATATCTACCATTTCTATCAGGTGTGATAGTGCTGCAACTTTGGCTAAGGTTTATAGTCAAGTATATAATGGGAAGTCTAGACATTTAGATGTTAGACATAGTATGATTCGTGAACTCAAAATGAATGGTGTGATATCTGTGGAGTTTGTAAGAACTCAACTAAATTTAGCCAATCATCTAACCAAAGGGTTAGCGAGAGATATTGTGCACAAGGCGACTGTAAGGATGGGTTTGAAGTCCACCTAAAATCTTTGATATTTAGATACCCAATTCCCATCTAATGGAACATTAGGTGTTGAATTCAATGTGGAAAGCTTAATATTTGAATATTGGAACACATTATTGTTTATATCATCCCAAGGTATGTGTTCAGTACTGCAAGTGAAGGAGGTTGAAATTTATTTTCTTAATAGTTCTTTGAAAAATTGCATATGCAGGTGCAAGAATAAAAGAACTACCTATATAAGCATGAAGTTTAGCTGCTTCAAGAAGCTTCGGACTTACCTTTGATATGCTTATTGAAGGATAGGACACAAGCTAGTAAAAATAGTGTCAAGTTAGAACTTATGAGAATGTAAACTAGTGTGTGTTATTATCTTCCTGTGTTCATTATGAATAGAAAGGGTTGAATCCTTAGTGACACCCTGATATTCGAATATTTGGAATTTGTAATACACTAATGTGAAATTCAATCGTCACGATATTTCATTTATGCATCAGTTTGTTATAGTTAAGTTTTGTTTAAGTTAATCAAGATTACACTTAAATGGGGGAGGTTTGTTCGTGATTTGTGAAATTACCAATATGTTTTTAAGTGTAATGGATTAATTTTGTTGACCAAATGTGATCTTGACAAACATTAAACAAGTAAGGAAGGTGTGGAGTACACACTTGTTTGAAATTGATCAAGATACAAAGTAAAAACTATTATTTTTGGAAAATTAGCCTGACACAGGCCGTGTCAGGATAACACGGGCCGTGTCAGGATTACAGAAGCAATTTTGCAATATTACACGAACCGTGTCAGGATTGCAAGGGCCGTGTCAGGATTACAGAAGCAAGTTTGTAATATTACACGAGCCGTGTCAGGATAACACGGGCCGTGTTTTCACGCCCAGTGACAGTTTTTTACAGGTTTTATAGTCGTTTTGGTCATTTTTTAGGGTACGAAAACATTATCTTTCTCTCATTCTCTGGTCTAGAATTCACTCTGAATCTTATCCAATCAAAGATTTGATTGTACCATCAAAATATTTTGATTTGAAAGTGATTCTAACACGATTTTCAGAGATCCAAGCCATTGTTCATCCCCATTTCTAACAAATTGTTCATCCCCATTTCTAACAATTTTTATGACTTATAATAGGTCTAATACGAGTCTATAATGTATTAAACACTTGCTAACATTAAGGGTAAGATAAATGTATGAAAAAACTGGTTGAAAATGGCAATTTTGGGCCATTTGTGCGACCTGAGCAGCCCCCCAACACATACCAGTATGATAGGAGCAAGAATTAGTATTTATAAGTTTTCATATTGATTTTTAGTGAGCTCTTATTGTTGTTCCTATCCTATTTTGGGCATTATCCGCCTTACCGTAGCCGATGCAAAAGTGGGTTATGTTGTTTTAGTCATATAAAGGGCATGTTTGGATAAGCGTTTTGGAAGTGCTTATTGGCTTATTGGCTTTTCAAAA
Organism: Cichorium intybus; assembly: GCA_023525715.1. Lineage (NCBI taxonomy): Eukaryota > Viridiplantae > Streptophyta > Magnoliopsida > Asterales > Asteraceae > Cichorium > Cichorium intybus. The sequence continues at coordinate 128,015,658 of CM042012.1, read as the reverse complement.
AGTCAATAAGCTAAAAAACGTGTTTGGATAAGGAAAAGCGCTTTTGATCATTGCAAATATCAATCAAAGGTATTCAATCTCTTGTTCTTGGTTCTTGATTTGGTGAAAAAACTGGGGTTTAAAACTTTAATTCGGAATGTTCAAGAGTGGAGTTAAGGTTTTACGGTACAATTTAAGATGAGAACCATTAAAAGATTGAGAACTAAAAGAATTAATCTAAGCCACACATTATTTTGATACAATGGTTGTGGGGTTTGATCGTCTACAACGCGTTCACACTCGTCAACCTCCATATATATATAACCCTCCAATGAATTGCGTCAAGGGCCGAGATTGGTTCTCAATCTTTTAATGATTCTCAATAACCCTTCCGTATATATATATATATATATATATATATATATATATATATATATATATATATATATATATATATATATATATATATATATATATATAGTGGTGAGATCAACATAGAACCATCTTTATAACCATTCGATTATCGCATCAATTTATTAGATTAAAAAGGGTGTAACAAAAATAATATACGCCTTATATAGAGAATCACTTCCAACCAAGGGCATAATGGGGTTTCTGCCTGTTCATATTCGTAACCCACCTTCGTGAGTCGGATTCACCTACCGCCATCATCAACTTCTTCACAGACAACACCATTGCCAACACACCTGCAACTCTAGAAAAAACGAAGCAGAAAAAGGAAAGATGATCGAGATTTGTAAAAGTTATTTCAACGAATACGTACAAAATCTTATCCTAGATTACAAATCGCAACTTTTTAAGTTCATAAATCCATCGTTTAAAATCGTCATCTCATATATAGTGGAGCAATCTCATATTCGCAAAATTGATTTGATTTTTAGCAATCGTGGCTTGTAATTAGTATCTTGTGAATATTAATCGTCCTTTTGTTTGTCGTTGTAATGGTTCTCGTATTTCATCAATATATGTTCATCAATGAACATATGTTCATCTATGAACAAATGCTCATAAGTTATTTCATCAGGTACGTACAAAAGCTTATCCATATATTACAAATCGTGACTATGTGGTTTTTGGTGGAAGAAATTGATTCTAGAAATCAAATTGATGGCATCCTTTTGCTTGTCGATGTAATGATTCTCATACTTCATCAATATATCCATCAACAAACATGTGTTCATCTATGAACATGTGTTCATTAATGAACATTGGTGTATTTCATCAACAACGCAAACAACTATCATAGTTTTAATCCGCTTCTCATTCTATTATATACTTCAGTGTGATGCTTAGTTGTAAATCGGATTCCAAATACGTAACTATGATGGCGCTAATTTTTGGGCCTTTTGATTAATTTTACCATCTTACCCTTTTTCCCCTCAATCTAATCTCATGGTCAGCAATATAGTTCTATAGTTCTATGGATAAAAAATGCTTCTATGTTGATCCTCCCCCTATATATATATATATATATATATATATATATATATATATATATATATATATATATATATATATATATATATATATATATATATATATATATATATATATATATATATATATATATATATCCATTGCAATACATATGGTTCGAAAACTTGTGAAATTGACCTAGAAAGTCAGTTGAAGATGGCTGATAAATAGGGATGGAAACGGGCCGGTTTTGGGCCGGGTTTTGGTCATACTGTCCCTGTCCCCGTTTAAAAATACCATCCCCGTCCCCGCTAAAAAAACCGCGGGGATTTAATCGGGGATCCCCATCGGGTAATCGCGTAAAACCGCGGATAATCGGTATCCCCGTTTAACTTAAACGATTAATTAAATGGGTAATTTTAGACCAACTAACCCAATTGACTTTTATTATCAGGTTTCTATGTACTAACCAATTACAAGAATGCAATACAATTTCAAGGAAAAAGTGTTAAAAGACGCATTATGGAATGTGTTCCAAAAAAAGGATTTTAAATGGGTCATGGGCTAAGTAAAACTAAAAATGCCATATAGTTTTATACTATAGCGGGCCCGTTAATCGGGTATTCGGGTCAGGTAATCGGGACAAGATATACTAATACTATCCCCGTCCCCGTCCCCATATAATTTTTCGGTTTTTCCCCGTCCCCGTTTATCGTCCCTGAAGCAGGCCCATTTATTTTGGTTTTCGATTTTCCCCGTCGGTTTTGACTTTTTTTGCCATCCCTACTGATAAATTGATAAAAGATTAGATTCATTATAAGGTTGTTTATTGTAGTGGTTGATAGTATAACTAAATCATCATATGGATTATAATAAAGAATCATCTTAGACTTATTTGGTAAAAAGTAGCAATATGATCAAAAGTTAGTTGATTAGTTAGTTAAAGGAGTGTTGTCTTTCAATGTGTATTTTATGGATAAGTTTTATATATATATATATATATATATATATATATATATATATATATATATATATATATATATATATATATATATATATATATATATGACTAATGATAGGTGTGGGAGTCACGATACACAAAGACACCAAAGACTTTGTGTAAAGCTCGTTTTCCATGTATGAATTTAAAGTTTTAAGAAATCTAAGTTTTAAGTATTTTTGGTGTTTCACGTCCTTCGCATCGTGTAGAATGAATTACGCGGCACGAATGAGGGTTTAAGTTCCGCATGTAATTTTAGTTTGATAATATTTTCTAGATTTTCTATTTTGGAAAGTGAAATCTCCAATAAAGTCCTAATATTTGGCTCAATTTATGAAAAAATCTCAAATTAATTTTTTTTTTACGAAAAAAGACAGAAGAATAGCTAATGTTTTCAAATCAACCATTTTTAACCTTTTAGCAGCTAACATTGTCATGTGGAAAAAACAACATGTTTTATCTTCAATAAAATCTCAATATTTTGGTTCAGTTTACGGAAAAGTTTCAACATTTGACTCAGTTTATGTGACACCCCATTTCTACTGTTTGCAAATACTATGGTTTTTCATAAAATTTCATGAATACAAAAATACGGTTTATCAAAAACCAATTATTTTCAAATTTAAAACCGTGGGTGTACAAATCTATATCAAAACTAACCATAGTAAGCAAGTAAGGATTTAACCTTAAGTCCAAAATAGGAGCTATGTGGGCTCCACTCCAGCTAAACTTCTTCCAATTATAGTATAGCATTTAACCTGGAATACATGGCATAAAATAGAATACGTAAGACAATAATGTCTCGTGAGTTACATGGGTTTTAGACTCAACCTTTAACTTCTTTACCAACTTATATAAGACTTATAACATAAACTTTTGTCAAATCTTTATATAAATATCATACTATACTTTTACTTCTTGAAAACATTTCATAACCTTCTTTTGAATAATTACATTCTTTCAAAACTTTATAATAGAAACATAGTACAACTCTTTACTTTTCAAGTAATTCATTCTTTAACATACTTTACGAAAATAACATTGTTCTTACTTTCTTTGACTGGTTTTATAAGCTTGCTGGATTTTTATACTTAGGGCGTTAATCACTATAAGTGATACCCCAAGTCTCTATGGCTAGAAAGAACGGATCAATCCTTACCATAGAAGTGCTGAGGCAATCTACTTCGCGATGGGGCTCGCCCCCAGTAGATCCCTTACCTAACCCGGGTAGGTTGGAACATAGTTCCTTTACTAATGCTGCTTGCTACAATTACCAGTCATAAAAAAAATACTTGCTGCTTGCTTAAACATTTCTCATATACATAACTTGTGGCTAGGTGCCAACTTCATCATAATATGTCTTTATGGCTATATGCCAAGTATAGCTTTAATCTTATAATAATCATACGTTTAAAACATATTCTTCTAGCATACTAGGCTTTATGCCAAAACATGCTTTCCACATTTTATGGCTATATGCCATTCATACTCAAAAATATATACACTTTGTAACCCAAACATACTTTTTTATACATCTTGTGGCTATATTCCATTCTTATTTGAAAACACATATAATTGTAATCAAAATATACTTTCACATAATTTGGTTCTTAGACCATAACATACTTTCACATAATTGGTTATTAGACCAATATACTATCATTTAATTTGACTTATAGTCAAAACATAACTTCAAACATAGCATTATACTTTCATAAACGAATCGATAATAGTACTCTTTGTATATAATGTCACATAAAAAGATTGTATAAGAAATCTTAAATATACTTACTTGCCATGTACCCCAGAATGGGTAAAAATACTGCATGTACTCACCTTTTTACTCTTGAAAGTCATTTAGACGTCCCTCGGTTCTTTACCCTTTCGGTGTCCACCTAATTGACTTGCACCTATATATATAGTATTTGATACATTAATTACATTTAAATCGACTCTATAACATGTTAGAGTCCTTTCTAATACTTTTGTTGATCATAATAAGTAAATAGCTTTAAAATGATCAACTTTAAATAAGTCGTATATTGCACGTATTTTGCTACAGTAGTCTCAGGGAATCGTATTCTAATTCCAACACCTTTCCATGAAGTCTTATGCCATTTTAAACCTGTGTTTCAAGTTTGAAGTTTATCGGACCAGTCTAGCTAAAATCTCAAAAATCAAGTTTGGACAATTACTTGATTTTTAGCCACTGCTTGCTACAGTGATTTTCCGCGAGGTCGGATTATTGATTTAACAATTTCCCATATGTTTTTATACCATTTTAAGGCTATTGTATAAGTTACGGGTCGATCGGACAAGTTTAGCATCGAGTTCCAAACTCAAAAAATGGACAGAAGGAATTCCAGGGGGCACACGACTCGTGTGTTTTGCCTTCTATGGGAAACACGACTCGTATGTTTCCTGGGAAATTTTTCCTTGGCTGATTTTTGTGCTGCAGGTCATATGGTCCGAGGATTAAGTCCTTAATATGTACCTTAATCATTTTAAAGTCGTTTTTAGGCCTAAAATAGCAGCTTACTTGTAGTTTTAAACTATGGAATACATTCCAAGGTTTCAAAAATTCCCGTAATGCCCATTTTTAACCCAAAAACCATTTTGTTTGATTTTCAAGTTTAAAACTGATTTATTACACTCTTTATATTCCTTTGAACTTGCTAAAACAATGGAAATCAGTTTCAAACCCATAAACCCAATTTCTAGGGTTCTTGAGCTCAAAAATCCATTTCTAAAGTTTTAATCAAAATTCCAAGGATTCTTTGTAATCTAGGTGTATCTAGTTGTTGTTTAAGCATGACTTAATGAAGATGAACTCCAGGAAACATTCGTGATCTTCATCTCACGAATTTCCAAGTTCTATGTGGAGAAGATGATGAATAGTGGGATTTTCTTACCTTATTTCCTTATAATTCTTCAAAAACTTCTTAAATTTCTTGTAGAAGCTCTTAAATTCTTGCTCCTTCCCGTTTCTTCTTCTCCTCTCTCGATTCCTCTACAATCTTCTGGAGAAAGAGTGGTAATTCACTCTTTTTATGTTTATTTTTATTTATAAAAATTTTGCAATTTGGTCCCTAAGCTTGCATTCTTTGAATTTTAGACACTAACACTTATTTTGGCCACTTGGAACAATAATTCTTGCATTTTAGTCCTAAATCATAAATAAAGTTTATATTAATTTCCTCATTTGGTCAAATGACGAATTTACCCTTTATGCGAAAAAATGACTAAATTACCCTTTATGCGAAAAAATGACTAAATTACCCTTTCAATCATAATTTCTCATAAAAATGCACATAAAGCTTTAAATCACACAAAACTTATTTTACATATTTAGTTTATAAATTTGGGTCGTTACAACTACCTCCCCCTTATTGGGATTCCGTCCTCGGAATCATCGTAACATTACCAAATTAAGGAAATCACTTCCCTTTTCTTTTCACATGTTCTCCGCTAAGTTGGTACCTAATAGGTACTTTCTTTTTACCAATACATGAGCATATTCTTCATTATTTTATCTTTTAATCTTTCCTTCTTTGGTTGCTTTTGATTCTTTAATCAGCTCTTAACAATTCCTGCCTTCAATCCTTTATAGAGGATTAACATAATCTTTTTAAAACATTATATATCTTCCCAGTTAACTAAAATATCACTTTGATAATTTTACTTTCTTGTCCTTATAATATTCATAATGCTTATAAGAAAAATACATTACTTTTATTAAATGACCAAAATATCCCTTTCGGTCATTTTATCTGTTTTCTCATCCTTTTTATTCATTCATTCATATTTTACTTCATTTCGTTTATATACAATTGTTTGTAAACTCATTTTGCAAAATAGCTTCATACTTTTATACTTTATCATTAATAACAATCTACTTTATAATTCTCTTCATATCTTTATTAAAACATGTGAGATTAAACTCACCACATTCTTTTACTTATGAAAATTCTAATACCATTAAACATGAATATATATGTCTCGTATTTTTATAAATTTATAAATACATCAAAAATCTTTTTCTTGTATAAATTTTGTCCCTTAATGGTCATTTTACTCGATCATAACTTCTTCTTCCTTTTTAGAAGTTTTCAACTTCTTATCTTTACATAACTATTCTTTAGATCTTTTAAACTTCACTTTATTATTCTTGTCATCTATTAACAATTCTCGACTTGTCACACACATAAGGAATACATTCCTTTTTGTTTTATTACATATCCTTACTAACTTTCATACATTTATAATCAATTATTACTGTCATTATTTTCTACTCTATATTTTACATGTATCTATTCATACATGTCATGAATCTTTTTTACCTTTTCACCATATTATTGGTCAATGATTATGAATTTACATTTTCATATTCCTCTTAATCACTTCTTGTACATTACATGTACTACTTTCTTTACATATCCTGTATCATTCCATACTTATTTTTCTTTTCATGGTATTACTATCCTGTGGAGCAATTAGGTTTCACAATCATATCTGTTAATTTCTTGATTTCAAATTTAAACTTTCAGTTTCTTGTCCCACCTTAGTCTTTTATAAATAGATACGATCTCTTGATTACTACTTAGCTTCTCGACCTTACCATGCGGATTATTTGGTGTTCCCAATTCATGCCTTCTAGTAATTCATTATTCTAATTTCACTTTCAATTCATACATGCTTCAAATTTTTTTTTTTTTTTTTTTTTTTTAATACACATATTCTCTGTTTGACTCTTATAAAAGTTAAAGCTGTCAAAAATTTCATTTATCAACCTTGTATACATTCAGTCATAACATGATTTCAACTTGACATTATGATATAACCCATTGTCTCAAATAACTTCTTAATACATACATACATGTTCTTAATGTATGTTTTATATACTTAATGTTCTTTTGGTTTAAAAATTCAAATTAGTCATTTTCGTTCCATGACAATTTCTTTTCATAACTTTCAATTACCATTACTTCTTATTACTCTTTACTTTTTATAGCTAGTGCTAAAATAATAATTTTTCTACATCTTTTACCATTTCTGTCATGTGTTATAAGACTACATGTCTAACACATAGCATTGTTCTTTCATTTATACTCAATTACTTTTCACTATATAGTTCTTTACAACATTATATATTTCATGTTTCTTTTTAAACTTCCTTCTTACGTATCTCTAGGCGATACACATTTGCCATTTATTTTCTCATCATTTTTCATTCTTTTGGATTTCGAGGCAATATGCCCAATACTTTATTTTACTTTTTTACTTCATATCTTGCAATATCTTAATTAAAATACTAATTTCATAAACACCTTTATACTTTCTACACATTATTTATACATACATCTCATAACTTTCTCATGCTTTATATTTATAAGCACGTAGAAACATATATACGCTTCTTTGTATTTCATGGTTACTAGTCATGTTTAAACCTTTCTCACAATCTTTGGATACTTTTAACCATATAATATTTCCTATTTCCAAACTCAATTTCATGATACTTCATACTTTGAATATTTTTCTTCGTAAATTCTTATCTGCAGGTACTAAATCTGGTACCTCTTATCTTAATATATTATTTGTACAGAGACAACTTTAATATTTTTCTTGTAAGAATAAATTATCACTTTATACAATTCAAACTGCCTTCCCATGCTTGTTGAGTAAGCATGCTCTACTTTCAAGCTTTAGTTTTATTAACTTTTGTTTTTGGTTAAATTCTAACTTTTGTTATAAAAAAATTCCTTGAAGACAACCAAAAATCTCCATAATCACCTTTCATGTTGTGTTGCCTCACATAACCTACAAATGGTTACTATCTGTTACTGATTTATATTAAGTAATATTCTTTGTGGATAATAATCCACATTTACTTATTATGCCATTACTTTTATTCGGGTACATCATATGCATGCATCTTTATTTGAATACCAATCCTTTTACAAGCCGATTCATGCCCACAACTTTCAAGTCTACATGTAATTATAGCATTCGATTTACCATCTTAGTATGGTTTTTACATTCTTATGATGTAATAAACAAGACATAATATCTTTGCTTTACTTGAATTTCTTTCTTTTCGACTGTACACAACGAAGCTATTGGACTTCTGTACCGATTGTTCCTCATTCTTCATCTTCATTTACTCTTCACTTACCTTGCTGCTTGTCACTTTACGTGACTTACCACTAAATTTACAACTTGTTTACTTGTCCAATATTTGGACATTTCTTCTTTTCTTTTTATAGAAATGTATATATTATTACTACATTTTGCTGGTAATTTACATTCTTTATGTAAGAGTCTTACAACTCTCTTATGGATAATCAGTACCCATGTTTCTTCTCCATATCGCTCTTATTCATACCTCCTCTCGCCTCTACAGGCACATACTTTACTATTTTTTTTTTTTAATTCGTCTAAAATGTTAATTATCACATTATTTCTTTTACTTTACTATACGAAGTGGTATATATCCACCATACTAACACTCAATACTTATAACCTTACTGGTTGTTATTACATAGGCATATAATTCCTATGTTTTACTTATCATTCTCTTTAAAACTTTACCCACCAGATTACCATTATTCCTTTGTGATTCCACTAGTCTCAATACATATCCTGTGATTATGATAATACGGGCCCATATTACCATAATCACCTATACATATTGATTCTGCTGTTACCACAAGGTTTCACGGGACACTGGTTCCTTTATCATAAAACACCATTATAAATACATGACGATCAATACTGAAAATCTTTCTACTTTATAACTATAGTCTTTACTAAATATAGACAGTCACAGAAAATATCTTATAATTTTCCTTACGGTCAAATCTTTGTTCACGTTAAACGTTAACTTAACACTTATTAGTGTTATATATCTACATATTTTACATAATGCATGAGGTCTTAATCATTTAAGACATCATATAGCATACTTTCATAAACTAACATTTTTTATAACATGAGTTTAAGCCTAGGAGTGGAACAAGCCAATCCTAATTCGCTTAAACTATGGCTCTGATACCAACTTGTGACACCCCATTTCTACTGTTTGCAAATACTATGGTTTTTCATAAAATTTCATGAATACAAAAATACGGTTTATCAAAAACCAATTATTTTCAAATTTAAAACCGTGGGTGTACAAATCTATATCAAAACTAACCATAGTAAGCAAGTAAGGATTTAACCTTAAGTCCAAAATAGGAGCTATGTGGGCTCCACTCCAGCTAAACTTCTTCCAATTATAGTATAGCATTTAACCTGGAATACATGGCATAAAATAGAATACGTAAGACAATAATGTCTCGTGAGTTACATGGGTTTTAGACTCAACCTTTAACTTCTTTACCAACTTATATAAGACTTATAACATAAACTTTTGTCAAATCTTTATATAAATATCATACTATACTTTTACTTCTTGAAAACATTTCATAACCTTCTTTTGAATAATTACATTCTTTCAAAACTTTATAATAGAAACATAGTACAACTCTTTACTTTTCAAGTAATTCATTCTTTAACATACTTTACGAAAATAACATTGTTCTTACTTTCTTTGACTGGTTTTATAAGCTTGCTGGATTTTTATACTTAGGGCGTTAATCACTATAAGTGATACCCCAAGTCTCTATGGCTAGAAAGAACGGATCAATCCTTACCATAGAAGTGCTGAGGCAATCTACTTCGCGATGGGGCTCGCCCCCAGTAGATCCCTTACCTAACCCGGGTAGGTTGGAACATAGTTCCTTTACTAATGCTGCTTGCTACAATTACCAGTCATAAAAAAATACTTGCTGCTTGCTTAAACATTTCTCATATACATAACTTGTGGCTAGGTGCCAACTTCATCATAATATGTCTTTATGGCTATATGCCAAGTATAGCTTTAATCTTATAATAATCATACGTTTAAAACATATTCTTCTAGCATACTAGGCTTTATGCCAAAACATGCTTTCCACATTTTATGGCTATATGCCATTCATACTCAAAAATATATACACTTTGTAACCCAAACATACTTTTTTATACATCTTGTGGCTATATTCCATTCTTATTTGAAAACACATATAATTGTAATCAAAATATACTTTCACATAATTTGGTTCTTAGACCATAACATACTTTCACATAATTGGTTATTAGACCAATATACTATCATTTAATTTGACTTATAGTCAAAACATAACTTCAAACATAGCATTATACTTTCATAAACGAATCGATAATAGTACTCTTTGTATATAATGTCACATAAAAAGATTGTATAAGAAATCTTAAATATACTTACTTGCCATGTACCCCAGAATGGGTAAAAATACTGCATGTACTCACCTTTTTACTCTTGAAAGTCATTTAGACGTCCCTCGGTTCTTTACCCTTTCGGTGTCCACCTAATTGACTTGCACCTATATATATAGTATTTGATACATTAATTACATTTAAATCGACTCTATAACATGTTAGAGTCCTTTCTAATACTTTTGTTGATCATAATAAGTAAATAGCTTTAAAATGATCAACTTTAAATAAGTCGTATATTGCACGTATTTTGCTACAGTAGTCTCAGGGAATCGTATTCTAATTCCAACACCTTTCCATGAAGTCTTATGCCATTTTAAACCTGTGTTTCAAGTTTGAAGTTTATCGGACCAGTCTAGCTAAAATCTCAAAAATCAAGTTTGGACAATTACTTGATTTTTAGCCACTGCTTGCTACAGTGATTTTCCGCGAGGTCGGATTATTGATTTAACAATTTCCCATATGTTTTTATACCATTTTAAGGCTATTGTATAAGTTACGGGTCGATCGGACAAGTCTAGCATCGAGTTCCAAACTCAAAAAATGGACAGAAGGAATTCCAGGGGGCACACGACTCGTGTGTTTTGCCTTCTATGGGAAACACGACTCGTGTGTTTCCTGGGAAATTTTTCCTTGGCTGATTTTTGTGCTGCAGGTCATATGGTCCGAGGATTAAGTCCTTAATATGTACCTTAATCATTTTAAAGTCGTTTTTAGGCCTAAAATAGCAGCTTACTTGTAGTTTTAAACTATGGAATACATTCCAAGGTTTCAAAAATTCCCGTAATGCCCATTTTTAACCCAAAAACCATTTTGTTTGATTTTCAAGTTTAAAACTGATTTATTACACTCTTTATATTCCTTTGAACTTGCTAAAACAATGGAAATCAGTTTCAAACCCATAAACCCAATTTCTAGGGTTCTTGAGCTCAAAAATCCATTTCTAAAGTTTTAATCAAAATTCCAAGGATTCTTTGTAATCTAGGTGTATCTAGTTGTTGTTTAAGCATGACTTAATGAAGATGAACTCCAGGAAACATTCGTGATCTTCATCTCACGAATTTCCAAGTTCTATGTGGAGAAGATGATGAATAGTGGGATTTTCTTACCTTATTTCCTTATAATTCTTCAAAAACTTCTTAAATTTCTTGTAGAAGCTCTTAAATTCTTGCTCCTTCCCGTTTCTTCTTCTCCTCTCTCGATTCCTCTACAATCTTCTGGAGAAAGAGTGGTAATTCACTCTTTTTATGTTTATTTTTATTTATAAAAATTTTGCAATTTGGTCCCTAAGCTTGCATTCTTTGAATTTTAGACACTAACACTTATTTTGGCCACTTGGAACAATAATTCTTGCATTTTAGTCCTAAATCATAAATAAAGTTTATATTAATTTCCTCATTTGGTCAAATGACGAATTTACCCTTTATGCGAAAAAATGACTAAATTACCCTTTATGCGAAAAAATGACTAAATTACCCTTTCAATCATAATTTCTCATAAAAATGCACATAAAGCTTTAAATCACACAAAACTTATTTTACATATTTAGTTTATAAATTTGGGTCGTTACAGTTTACTTGGAAAAAATTACGTATTTTTACATGTATTTATGTCTTTAATAACGTATTTATATGTTTGAAAATGTATATTTTATGTATTTATAAAAAATTTGTAAAATTAACGTATTTAATAATATAAAAAAAAACTTAAAAATACATCTTCAATAACATATTTAATAACATAAATATACATAAAATACGTAAAACGGCATGTTTAAATACATTTTTAAACGTATAAAAATGTAAAATACGTATTTATTCATGTATTTATGCCAAATGACGAATATGAATTTTGGTAGGTCTGCTTACTGAGATTAGTCAGAACAGGACTGAAAAGTGACCGAACAAAATTGAATTGCACGGAACTATATACTTATTAAGATAGTGTTTGGTAAGACGTAAATACAAGTAAAAATATGTTAATACATGTAAAAATGCATAAATAAATTTAAACAAATAATATTAAATGATGTTTAAACAAATAATTTTCATATTTCTTGTTTAACATATGTTCCGAACAGCAACGATTTCGTGGTTTCAAGAACGATATTAAATATTAGTTGTTATACATTTTGTTTAGAATTCATATTTTTAGGTAATTATGAAGTTATTATGTTGCTTATTTCGTACGAACCACAATATAATAATTTTAACGTCTTATGTTATGTTGTTCTAGTCTTACTAAACACTATATTAATAATCATCTACTTCCATGCAATTCAATTTTGTTTGATCATTTTCTAGTCCCGTTCTAATCTTGCTATGCAAACTTACTGAAATCTATATTCTTCGTTTGAAATAAATACATGTATAAATACGTATTTTTATGTATTTATACGTTTAAAAATGTATTTATAAATGTATTTTAACATATTTTAAATAAACACATGTATAAATATGTAAAATTACGTTTTTAAACGTATAAATACTTTATTAAAGTCATAAATATATGTAAAAATACGTAATTTGTTCCAAGTAAATTGAGGCAAAACGTTTGGGACTTTTCTGTAAACTGGGCTAAAATATTAAGACTTTATTGAAGATAAAACATGTAGTTTACCTAGTAAAAAGGTTAAAAAAAAAAAAGGCTAATTTGAATACATAGCCGATATTCTGTCTTTTTTGTAAAAATAATTAATATGAACTTTTTCGTAAACTAAACCAAAATATTAGGATTTTATTAGAGATTTCTCTCTTGGAAAAGCAAGGTAAAGGTTTTGTGGCGGTTTTTCTACCAATATTGTAAATTTATAAACTTTTTATACATATTTTTTCAATCGTTTAAGTGAGTATCAAATATTTCCAATCAATTATTAAAATAGCCAAGTTATATGCACTTTTTTTCAGATCATTGTTGTGAGTCTTACGAATTTCCAATCAATTGTCAAAATAGCCAAGTTATATAAAAGCGACAAATTAATTAAAAAATATAAATAAATTCATGAATATGGCTCTTTTATTTTGAAGTTTCTTTAGATTTTTTAGATTGATGAGTTGGTACCTAGATAGTATAAAAAACTTAATAGATAAGTTTCGACCGTCAAAACTGAGATTAAGGGTGGTGATTGTTTTTTGCAAAAACATTTGCATGACTTCTTATGTCTGCGGGTAGGCAAATATTAAGTGAAAAAATGTTTGTTTTTTAGAATACTACATACATAAAATGTCTATTTGACCTCTTTTTCCATAAGACATACAAACTAGTTTTTGATTTTAGAAAACATCTTATAAGTCCTAACACTAATTTGATGTTTCTTCTTTTACATCCACCACCTCCTCCTCGCCCGTCGCCACAACCACCACTACTGCCACCACATTTACGGCCATTACCATCGTCGCCAACAACACCTTTTTCGTTACCACCACCAACACATCCTCTGCTCTGCAGCCACCACTGTCCACTATCAAATGCCTTTAACTGTCATTTGGAAAGCAATGTGATTGATGGGCTTATGCACAGCTGGTTTGTTTGTTTGGTATGATTTATAAGGTTGTAAAATATCATATTACCCCGACCTATTCTCTAAATATCATATATACCATTTATAAGCCTCCAAAATATCACATTTGCCCATATTTTCTTTGTTAATATTTTTAAACATTTTTATAATAACTTATTGTAACTTAAAATCATTATAAATATACATAAAATAATGGAATAGTCGATATACGCCTACTTTTATTTTGTTGGAATACTTTCAATTTTTCAATGGTACTTCTCACATAGTTATGTCGCTGGAAAATGGAATCACAATCATCAACACCGATTTCCATCACGAGACGGCAACTAAGTACGACAAGTCGCAAATAAATACGTGAGACGATGAAAATCGGTGCGAATGGTCATCGCTGAAGATGGAAATCGGTGTTGAACATGATTATTGATGATGACTAAGTATGACAAATTATGTCTACATACGGTGTCACAATGACTATTGACAACGATATTTACGGAGCCACCCTTTCCCCCAGATTGTGTTGCTTGTGTTTCCACTTTCCAATGACATGATTGTATGAGAAGTCATATTGAAATATTGGAAGTATTCCAACAAAATAGTAGGGGTATTTCAATCATTTTAGATTATCCTTATATTTATAATGATTTTAAATTACAAAAAAGGATGCTTATAAAAATTTTAAAACTATTTAAAAAAGAATTTGGGCAAATATGATATTTTCGAAGCTTATAAAAAGTATCTATGATATTTAGATATTAGGTTGGGAAAATATGATATTTTGGAAGCTTACAACGGGTGTATACGATATTTAGATATTCGATTGGCAAATATGATATTTCGATATTTATTTAGAGCATATATGAAATTTTTCCTATTAGTTACATAATAACACAATGTATATGTATCTATCATATTTAGATATTAGGTTGGACAAATATGATATTTTGGAAGCTTACAACGGGTATATATGATATTTAAATATTCGACTGGACAAATATGATATTTCGATATTTGTTTAGGGCATATATGAAATTCTTCCTATTAGTTATATAATAACACAATGTATATGTATAATTTTATCGGCTTACCGATAAACTTTTCTAATATTACAATAAAACATTTTCAGGAATTTTTGAAGTATTTAAAGTTACTAGCAATTTGTCTTCAACAAGACAATATGCTATTTATATAAGTTAGTTAGTAATAAGTTTCTAAAAAGTATAATTTAGGTTATGAGATATTCTCATCACATCATCACATCAAAAGTATTGTCACGTCAACATACTTAACAAGCGGCAACTCATCACTTCTATTTTTTAATTATTTAAATACAAAATAAATTATATTGATTTATAAAAACTAAAATTACATAATAACCTTCAGAAACTTAAAAATTGCATTTTTGATTATATTTTTGTGAATTGCCTTTTATACCACTAACATCGTTTTGAGGCCCTCACCCTCGAGATCATCGATCGATACCTTCAAAACATGCATATGGGGTATGACTTGTTCCCAAGTAATGTTTGTCGTTCACATTTCACTTTTTTATTTAAACTCGATCTTTTGCTTTTGCAGTTGAATAAGCTATGCAAACTTTTCTTTAAAAAAATGTAAGTCATTTGGTTCCGATAAGTTTTACCCCAAGAGGATACAACTCGCTTCCCTTAAAACACACGCCCGCCCCAGCCACACACCAACGAACGCCGGCGTTCCCCTACCCCACCCACAAGCATCCACCCCCACATCCACACCCATCCACCCATACCCCTACCCCAATCCCCACCCCCACCCAACCCCTACATCCACCCCACCTTGCGATCCCTTGCTTTCTAAATTTATATTTATTTTGTGTTTTTTCATTAATCATGATTATAAATTAAAAAACAATTATTTGTTAAAAAGTAATAGAAAATTACATGAATAATTTTTAATTTTTTAATTTTCAGTTATAACCATAAAAATATTTTCATTATTTTTTTTACCGTACTTACTTGAGTAAACTTATGTAAAAGATATTTTAGTATACGGTGTGGGTGTCGGTGTCGGTGCGGGGTGTGGAGGGTCGATGGATGTGTGGGTCGGATGGATATGGGGATGGTGTAGAGAGAGCAATATTTAAAACAACAAAAAAATGAAAATGAAAAGTGATAGAAAATACAAAATCAAATGTATTTTCTAATTTTCTCAAGTGAAAAATAAAAACTCCATCCGTTTCAACCAATGTCTTTTCTAAAATTATCATTGAAAACTGAAAATAAAATTTTCACTTCATTTCTTAAAACGTTTTTTAGTAAACCGAAAATAGTTTTTCCCAACCAAACGCACCCCTAAGGTCATGCAGTGTGGTGGAAGGAATTTCGGGTGCGAGGAGCCTGTCTAATTTTGTATGTTTTATCTCTACTGAATTACAACTCATTTTGCCAACATTTGCTATGGATATTCCTGTTTGATTTGAATCTATTTGTATACCATTACTTGCCATGGTCTATTGTTTTATTATAGTGGAGTCATTTTTTGTTCATATAAATATTCCGTGATCTTAGTAGGCTGAAGTCCGACTTTTTTTGTTTTGGTGTGTATTTGAGATAAATGTAAAAGAGTGACGAGTGTAGACCAGACTAAAACTAAAAAGATTAATTAATGTTGAAGTCAGAAAAGAATGAAATTATGATTTAATATGACAAGTATTATGTAAAATGGAAGTTACAAAAATCACCTCCCAAAGCATCTTAGAATTGAAGAAGTAATGGCAGAAGTGAAGAATTTGACACCAGCTGATCCTCCAGGAAAGTAGGAAATTGCATAATATGACAATGAGATGACCTGCCAAAGTTGGAAATATCATGAGAACATATGACAGAACCAGCATTTGAACTAGGGTAGTGTTTGGTATGATGGAATGGAATGAAGAAAGCTGCTTGTTTTTTACCTAATGGAATGGAATGAATTGTTTGTGAAGGAGTCTGATTGCTTTCATTTAATATAACCCATTTTTATTATGCAACTTTTAATGAGATGACGTGAACTTCTCTTAAATTATAATTTTATTTGAGGAAGTTACATTTTTGGTCTCGAGTATAGCTTTTTTATGCAATTTTGGTCCCAAAAAGTTTTCTCTTATAACGTTTTACTCCCTGGGTATAGCTAATTTTTGCAATTTTGGTCCCACAAATACAGTCATTTTCTTGGAGCAAGTACCAAAAACATTCCAAAAAACCCCAATAAGGACCAAAACTGAAAAAAAAAAAAGTTATACTTATACTTGGTGACCAAAAATGTAATTTACTGTTTATTCTATAAAATTGACTTGAAATGGAAAAAAAAATTATTATAATCTTATTAAGGTTTCAATTACCATTTGTTATGTTAGTTTTTTAGTTAGGTAAACAAAAAATTCTTTAATTATAATTATATAATGTATAGAGTATAGTCAAGTCAAAACTATACTCTGTATTTAAAGAGAACATAAAATTTTAATATGAAATTTTATTCCATTCCTACAGCCAACCAAGCACAATTACGGAATGTAATGACTCATTCCATTACCTTGCTTATTCCATTACCCTCGTCATTCCATTCCATCCAACCAAACAAATCCAACATACCACAGTTCACATACTATAAGCAATAAAAAAAATATAAATATTATACAAAAATACAAAAGTTGGATTTAATACCTGTAAAATAGAGAAGAACACAGAAAGAACGTAACTATGAAGCACCATTGAAACATAAATGGTACCCATCATGCTCCCAATAAACCCCAATGTAATAGGAAGTCTCTGAAAAAAATAAAAGGAATAGCACGTAAGGTTAATTTATAACATAATATTAAATAAAACATTTACATCAAAAGAAATAAAACAACTTTTTAATTTCAGAAAAGAAAAATAAAGGGCCCGTCTGGCGTCTGTTACACAAGACATGACATGTTAATAGGAAAAAACTTCCAATTTTTTGTCCCACTCAAAACATGGTATATGAACTTGCTATGATCAAAAGACGAAAATGCCCTTCTCGTCCTCGTCACTAAAAACAGCCTTACAAAGCTTGTTCATTTCTGTGACTTGTGTCCCGTGTAAGAAAGGGAACAACTAATAGATGGTTGAGTTACTTACCTCTTTAGATGTCATATGTGCAAACTGAGTTTTGTATCCTTTGAGGGCAAAAAAGGAACAGATTATGAGGGCACAGCCGATAGTGAAACATATGGCAAACTTCTGAGGTACAAGCACCATGACTGGTAGAAACACGGTGATTGCAATGAAGACAAGAAATACTCCAACAGCAAGAAGTATGCCAAATGTCATAAATGATTTTCCGGATGGAACATTGCTTGTGGCAGATTGTAAATTTCCAGGTATGTCCCTCACTCCCTTTGAAACTCTGTAACAAGTTGAAACAGAGAGTAAAATTGGTTTTCATGCACTATGATAATATGATACAATGTATTTCATATCTATAAATAACATATTACTCTTATCTTTTTCTTATTACAACAGGAATATTCAAATGCCATAACAAAATGGGGTAAGGGGGAAATATGTAGATAGCCAAAAAGGCAAAATGTGTAATTATCTGACAAAGACACGATTACAAGTCAAATAGATCTTATGTATATTGTACCCAAGGAAAGGATTTATCCAAGTTCCTTGTGTTCCAACTTCCAAGTACAGATGTTATCCCATTGGTCCTTGACAGGAACTTGTATGCAACTTTAGGTTCAACTTTAATCCTAAAGCATCAAGCCTAGAATTCTCAAGGCTTGAGATTTGAGAATAATGTGCATTGTTTCAACCTCAAATGGTCCATCTTAATGTATCCAGGAGTTGCACCTTCAACTATGCGTGTAACGGTTCTGAATATCTTGTGCGTTAACTTTTTGGGTCAAATTATGCAATCTACCGTTTTGATACTTCACACAAATTCGCTAAACCCTGAAGAGATAAAAATTTCTGCCCATTTCAAGTTCTAGATTTCATATGTCAATTATCCAAAGTTAATCATATCAATTATCAATCCTCAGGTTCGATAAATTTAGCCTAAATTACAATGATTAGGTTTTAATACATGACATCTCCCGGGATCAAGAAAAATGCATGCAGGCTGCTGGAACGAAGCTACGAATTCAAAGACATAATGAAGTCTAGATCCAACTGTACAAAATCAAAGTGTGTCACATTAAACGACTTACACGTTGAAAGTGCCGGAAACCTTATCCCTAACTGCAGCTTCGAGATCGAATCCGAGGCTGGAAGAATCTAGATCTTGGTTAGATTGTGAAGATGAGGCGTAGGCATTCCAATCAGCAAGAAGAGAGGGAGGTTGCTTTAGCAGATCGCTGTTCGTCTGGCTCGGCCCTCCGGTGAACCACGATTGCGCCGTTTTATGCATACTCGTCTGATGTCTGTAGAACTCCGAACTACTTCCAGTTACTGTCAGCCGGAGCTTTGCTTGAGAAACTCTTTGTGATTTACGGTGGCGGAGATCCGCTCAAATTCTCGATCAGCGTGAATTATCCCTACTCGACAGGTGAACTACGAAGGCCTTTTTTGCTGAATGTGCGAATGGCATGTTACCTGTTGATTATTATTTTTATTCTTTTAATACGTTCCGAGATACCCTGTTGATTATTATTTTTATTCTTTTAATACGTTCCGAGATACGCAAGTACGCAACATCTCACAAACCGGGTTTTTTTGGATGAAGAACACAAACTGATTCAAAGATTACTAGGAACCCAAGTTTTATTAGGCGTATTTATCTCCCTATTCTAATAAAAGAAAGCAAAACTGCCACATGGCAGATTTTTACATCCATACTTTTACACGTGTCAACTTTCTAAGCTATACATATATTGTTTTTCCCGCTCAAATGTTCTGTATGGGTCATCGGTGGTAATATTCATCCACTTTCTATTAAATAAAAAATTCTATTAAATAAAAAAATGTTCTGTATGGGTCATCCGTGGTAATAACCATCCACTTTCTATTAAATAAAAAACAATGTATATGATCATTCAAATTTCAAATGGAATAGGCAATAAATTATAATATATTATACTTTGTTAGGTAAACTTTATTGGATAGATTGATAATTGTGAGAAACATTTGTCAATTCTTTTTCTAGATTATTCCAATTAACAGGAAAGTGGACAAACATTTGTCAGTTGCTTTTCTATATTAGCACCTAATTTGTCCCCCACTCAAATGTTTACAATCGGCTATATAGGCAATGGATATTCTTATTTAACAATTAGTCAACACTTTCACAGCAACACTTAGTATCACTATACTAGAGTCGCCGGAGTAGGTATTGACAACACCGCTCATATCAGCTTCCCTTTATCATACTTTCTTTTTTTTTCGTTTGTTTTCAGTGATTGTGGATATCTGAAAATAATTTAGAGGATAAGCATAGTCGATAAAATAAACTAACAATACTTTCGTTTTTGTTAATGTATAGACTTTTGACAGATAGCTACCATACTTTCATTCGGAAATTGAGCTAAACTAGGGCGAATTTCAGTATACCACAGGTACCATTTCGGCAGATCCCCACCACATACTTTGGAAAAAATGTGTGTTATAAGATGAATCAGCAAATAAGTATCAGATTAAACACAAGCATCACATTAACATCCAAATGAAATATTATACACTACTGCTCTTCTACCATTGTTATTTTTTTATGTACACTAAGGTTTTCGTCTTTTTAATTTTTTGTTACTTGCAACACACATTGTTATTTTTTTTCGATTTTGCAACACACACAGACTTGCCAATGCCTTTCTAATATGCACAATAAGATCCAAATGCAATATTATAGAAAAGTTTAAAGAATACTTTCATTTTTGTTAATGTATTGACTTTTGACAGATAGCTACCATACCTTTCATTCGGAAATTGAGCAAAACTTGGGCGAATTTCAGTATACCACAGGTACCATTTCGGCAGATCACCACCCCATACTTTGGAAAAAAATCGTGTTATAAGACTGCCCTATGAAACCTCTGTTTCTGCCTCATACGAGCTTCCTTTGATCATACTTTCTTTTGTTTTCGTTTGTATTCAGTGATTGGGGATATCTGAAAATAAAATAGAGGAAAAGTATAGTCGATAAAATAATCTAACAATGGTGTTAACGGTTTAGAATATCAGAATGTTTAATAAAGAAGAAATCTAAATATTATTAGTATTTATTTCCCGCTTCTACGCGATACTAAAACAGAAGAACTATTACCCAAATCGGCTTCAGATCCAGCGTTCAAATCCCTTTTACCGGAACCGTCGAGGTTATCATCGGAAAACCCTCTTTTATCTACGGACAATAATTTTTTAACATGCGATAATTTGGGATTCGCAACGGATGAATCATCTCTAAACGAGAGCAGTAGTTTAACGTCTGAATGTGTGAAAGAGAGTGGTAGGTTAGAAGAATGAAAGAAACTGGTAGGTTATAACTTAGACACACGGACATGGACCTTTAGATTTTTTTTATATATGCAATTCTTTATTTATGTTTTTAAGTTATACTAAATAGTTGTGTTTTTATCTATTTGTAGATCAATGACATCGAGAAAATTAAATAAAAACTTCTATTAAATAAAAAAATGTTCTGTATGGGTCATCCGTGGTAATATCCATCCACTTTCTATTAAATAAAAAATTCTATTAAATAAAAAAATGTTCTGTATGGGTCATCCGTGGTAATATCCATCCACTTTCTATTAAATAAAAAACAATGTATTTGATCATTCAAATTTCAAATGGAATAGGCAATAAATTATAATATATTATACTTTGTTAGGTAAACTTTATTGGATAGATTGATAATTGTGAGAAACATTTGTCAATTGCTTTTCTAGATTATTCCAATTAACAGGAAAGTGACAAACATTTGTCAGTTGCTTTTCTATATTAGCACCTAATTTGTCCCCCACTCAAATGTTTACAATCGGCTATATAGGCAATGGACCTTTAGATTTTTTTTATATATGCAATTCTTTATTTATGTTTTTAAGTTATACTAAATAGTTGTGTTTTTATCTATTTGTAGATCAATGACATCTAGAAAATTAATTACCATCAAAGAAATCAACCCGGTAAACGAAGATGTAATTTTTAAGCTTCATCTATTACGGCTTTGGAAACAAACAATTTTTTCAATCGATTCCATACAAATGATTTTTATTGATGAAGAGGTAAATTTTAATCTTATTTATTTAGTTAACAATTTTAATATAATTTTATTATGTTCTAACATTTGTTATAATTTTTATTTTTTTTAGGGAACAAAAGTCCAAGGAATTGTCGGAAATAAGTATTTTTACAAGTTTGAAAAAATACTTCAAGAAGGTCACTCTTATTATGTTAAATCACCTTCTTTTGGTGCAAATCGATCAAAATTGTCTTATACCCAAGAAAAAAATATTCTTTCATTCTTCCCCAAAACATCGGTCAACGAATGCCACAACTTTCAAGGTTCTAAAACCGGATTTGCTTTTGTGGCTTTTAACTCCATATCGTCGAGAAATATTCCGGTTACTACCTCAGTTGGTTAGTTCGTATTATTATATTAATTAATTAATAGTATTTTATTTGTTTTCATTTGTTGTAATTTATTGTAGCAACGTATTTTTATGTTTTGTGTAGATGTCATTGGAAAGGTGTCAGGAACCCAAAATGTCGAATTTAATTCTCCAAATCAAGATAAACATCGGATCAAATTCGATATTGAAGATTTGCAGTTAATATCTCTTCTTAAATTTATATATTAATTTACTATTTTATTTATATATTTCAACTTTTAATTATCATTTTCCCAGAGGAACTCAATTAGCAGTTACTTTATGGGGTACAAATGCCCACCAATACCATAATTATATAACTGTTAATGGAAAAAATCCGATGGTAGTTGTTGTGTTACAATTTGCCCAGATTAATGAATATCGAGGTTAGTGTTTCTTAATTGAGTATAATTATCTAACTTTTACCCTCTAATAACCTATTATATTATTTTCATTTTATTTACTTTTACCCTCTAAATACCTATCATATTTTTTTCATTTTATTTTACAGGTGATATAGGTGTAACAACATACTATCAGGCTACCAAATTTCTGATGAATCCTGATATTGCTGAAGTTGTTGAGTTCAAAAAGCAGTGCGTTTATAACCAATGTTATTTTTAAAGTCTATAATTTATATATTTTTAATTTGTTTTACAAACTTATGTTAACAGGTTTGTTGCTACAAACGGTGAAAGTGGTACAACTGACATCACCATCATCACCTCTGAAACCGTTTCAGAGTCTGATGATTTCTTAAAAAACAACGACTTCACACAAATCATGAATATTACAGAACCAAATAAATTAAATGTATGTTAATATATTCATATGTTATTTTAATACTAAATATCAATATTGAAATGACTAACGGTGAGGTGTCACATTATTTATACTTATATTGTTGTTATTTTCTCAGGAACAAAAAGTTATTATCCTTGGTACTATTACCGGTTTAATACAAAATAAACCTTGGTATTACCTTGGCTGTACGTCATGTCATACCAAGGCAACTCAAACAACTGTTATCAGTGATCATCCTGATTCTCCAGATAAATACGAAGAAACTACTATCATAGAGTGTAACAATATTTATTGCAAAACCCAAAAAAATCATTTGTTCAAAAGTTTGTTTTCTAGCTATTTCTATAATTATAATTATCTTATTTTAATTATCATCTTAATACTTTATATATAATATGCGTTGTAATGTTATAGGTTTAAAATACCAGTAAAAGTTCAAGATGACACTGGAAGTTTGGAGTTGACTATGTTCGACAAAGAGGCCATGCGGCTCTTGGGGACTTCTTCTAAAGAATTGATAGCAAAAAACACCCAAGTAATTTAAAAAAAAACCTAAATTTAATTTTTAAATTTTTTACTTCTTTTTTTAAATTTCAAAATTTATGTTTTTTTGAAAACTACTCCATATTTATGCAGGCTGGGTTTGATGTGAACCTATACCCTGATGAAATCAATATTTTGAAAAACAAGTATATGGCTTTCATGCTTGACATCAAAAATTATAACATCAAAAACAACTGCAGTATTTATTCAATTTCGAAGACAACTACTGATTCAAAAATTATCAATGATTTGGAAGAAAAACATAATCATCTTCAGGTATAAACAAAATTATGCACAACTATATTCCTATTATTATTCTCTAATTTATTATTCTATTTGACTATTACTAATGTGGTATTTCATTGTATAACATAAATCCTAAGAATGTCTTTTTTATATGTAGACCAGGACGTTTGATGGCAACTCGCAAGATAACGTGAGTCATAAGGTTTTTATACTACTCTTATTTTTTTCACTACGTAATACATATATTACTTAAATTATCAACTTACCATTTTCTTCTTTTTGTACAAGGATGTGGTTTCTCATTGTGGAGAGAATGAAACTCCATCAACAATGGACAAAACAACTTCCAACTTTCCCAAGGAAAACATGTCCACTCCATCCGATCTGAAACGCAACCTTGATGCACTTTATGAAGCGGATGACAATGCGGTTTCTTCCTCTACGAAAACACGAGTTCTTCAAAAAGGAAATCCACTTTTGATTCCAAAACTTGAAAAATAATTCTTAGTTAACCATTGATTTCATTCCGGTTTGGTTTTATTTAGACAATTCCTTATAATTGTTACATTTATAAGGTTCGAACTTTAAGTTTTTTGTTGATATTTACATGCTCCATTGATTTTTACATTTCTTACTTCATACGTTAACTTTTATGGTTATATTTGCATGTTCCATTGATTTCGGTTGTTTGTATTTCATTACTTTTTTTTTTTCCATTTATTACTTAGACATTTCCTTATAATTGTTTCCTTATTTTGACTATGTGTCTACACACACAAACATTCTTTTGTCTGACATTGTCTGTGATTCTTTTCATATTAATAGCTACATAATTCCAAGAATTCTTTAATGCAGTATACTTATTTTTTGGTCCGTTTTTTGTCCCTTTTGGTACCTTTTACTAAAACATTATTCAAATATACTTTTGGTAGCTGCTAATAAAACACCATTTTAGGACCGATTATGAAAAAAAAAAATTAAATAAACGATCTTAAAAGTCAATTAGTGTTTAAAAACCAACTATTGAATTCAAAAGCCAAGAGATGCATCACAAGATAAGATAACTAAGACGATCTTAAATCAATAATAATAATAATATCCGTAGCCAATCGGAAGAATATGCAGACCATCTATCTATGCTCTTGCCAATTTCACTCCTAACAATACTAGAATTTTCCATCAGTTCTAGCACTTCCATATTAGGTTTTCTGATAACCAGACATGTATGTCCCTCCTTACAGAACTACAAATGTTTTGTTTTTACACAATCGAGTTCATGTGGGTCATTATGTTGGTTAGTATTCTCATCTATGACATCAATCCTGATCTAAGATGACCACATTTTCATAAAACTTGACATAAAAAAAATTCAAAAAATCATATTTTCCAAAATAACATTTCTATTTAAATCACCTTTCTAAAACTCAATCTTGCATTGCAGTAAAAAAAATAAACCATATTCACCAAACAGGTGAAGCTGCAAGCAAACAAGGTAATTACCAATTCTTAGTTTTGTGGAATGAAATCGGAGAAGGAATGGAATGGATCAAGAGATTTATATTATGAACCTGACAAGAATGGTATATCCCTCCTGATATCATATTGCTATTGAAAGCATGATTAAAATTCCATAGAATATTATTAGGAATTTCTTTTATATTATGAGAAATTTATTTTGATTATTCGTTTCCCAATCCTAAAGAGAGTCTCAATAACATTTTAAGCCTCCCGATTCATCAAAATATCCCAAACCAAATAACATGTAAGATTAAAAGATGCATGTGAATCT
The DNA here is from genome assembly GCA_023525715.1 of Cichorium intybus. Lineage (NCBI taxonomy): Eukaryota > Viridiplantae > Streptophyta > Magnoliopsida > Asterales > Asteraceae > Cichorium > Cichorium intybus. Next base: position 127,989,434 of record CM042012.1, on the reverse strand, counting down.
AAATTTGAAATTAGTTCAAAGATACCATTTGACCTAACATTTGAGAGGGAAATTAAAAAAATTTAAAAACCTACTAATTTACTTTGAAATCTAAAATCTGATTTGAATGAATTCTTTCTTCACAATTTTGGAGGGATTTTCAAAAATTATTTCACATATAAATCATTTAAACTAGGTTAATTTGGCATAAAAACCTGATATACGTACCAATTAAGTATTCCTTTTCCTCAAAAAATCCCAGTAACGTGTCCAGAAGAATTCATTTGTTCAGATCCGACGGTATTTGCAATCAACCGATTCCATTGACATCACTGTTCCGGTTAGTAATCTGCATACATTCAATTTGTTTCAATTATTTGTTTCAATCTGAAAAAACAAGTCTATAACAGAACTAGAAACAACCCTGCTGGTATACCGATTGCAATTAGTAAATTACCTGATAATCGAACTGCAACGATACGAATTTAGGGGTGCAGTTTGATGAACACGAATTGCAACGGTGTATATCATATTTTGACACATTGGTTTATCGGCTCATTGAAATAAAGCACAAAAACACGGCTTTTACACATGGTTTGGTACTTGGTAGACATGCCACAGGAAATGATTCCAAATTCGGTTTCCTGGTTCATACCACAGTATTCTATTCACTTTCTAAGTACCTTCTTGGCTGGCGGAGACCTGATTTTCACTTTCTGGGTGATTTCGCCTTCATCGTCCATCTCAATTTCATCTTTCTTAACATCCGCCATCGTCGACGTCGTTCCATTAGAGAAGAATTTGTGGGTTTTCTACAAGGATCGGTGGTGAGGTGTTGGGACCGACGGGGGTTTCAGAAAGTAGTTCTTGCCATCTTCTTCAAGAATCCGCGTGTTGAAAAGGGGAAATCGAGAGGTTCATGGGTTGATTTGCGATGGTGGAGAGACTGTTTGTGGTGCTGCATTTGGTGACGGTGGTGGGGTTAAGGGAGAGTGAGAGGGAAGTGGTGGTGGGGTCGTAGTGGATGACGGATAACCGGTGGAGTGGGAGAAGGGAAATGGCAGAGTAGTGGTGGTGAATGGTGAGCAAGAAGGAAACCTCCCGCAGGATGAGATGGCGAAAACGAAGATCGGATGTGTGATTAGGCGGAGGAGCGACGATGGTCGTGGTCGGGGCATTATTTTGATGAGATGGTTTAGATCTGAAGATAAAATCTTGGAGGAGATGTGTGTGTCGAAATCTCGTGAAGAAGGGGAATGTACAGGAACTGACGGTGGGGTTACCGGCTATTGATGGTTTTATTACCTTCTAAATGCCTTAATTGTACAATTAAATCCAAATCATAGGTTTTTTCATAAAAATTTTACATTTAAGGATAATTCCACATATTTCTAATAAATGTTAGAACTTTTATCACAATTCGCCTATATATGATACAATTGGAAAGAAAATGTGAAGGTGACTACAATATGAAATAGATAAAAAATTTAAAAGAGATTAAAAAAGTTAAACTGACGAATATATGAAACAGACAAAAACCATTGAATAAATATGCATTTTAGGTTGAAATCTGTGCTTGCTTTATGAGAATCTCAACTTTAGGGAATTATTCATGTTATGCTTAATATGACATGCAATTAAAATCAATAGGTTTACCTTGAGAACGAATCTTGCAATCAGTCATTTGCAATTTAGATTGATCTATTTGTATTTTTTTTTTATATTCTATTGCATTCATCCCCTTTAAATTTTTTTATTATTCTTTGATTTTGAATTCATTTGATGACCATTAAAAACTCTACTAATACATTTTATGCGTAATTACATATGGTACGATTATCAATGAATTCAAGCATTTTGATATACGGTTGAACATATCCTCTGATACAATATATTTTATGCGTAAATTATATATTATTGTCAAATTTTAAAATATTGTTTTAATTTACATACTCTATTTACAGAATGGAATATAATCACCCTAAAGAGAGAAGAAAATTGAGAAAGTTATATCTCGATAATAGAAAAATTAAACAAAACTCCACTACATCAACAACTCAAAGTTCACTCAATGTTATTGATGCTAACGAAAGGAGACAACTCAGAAAAGCATATTTGAATAACAGAAAATTCAATAATATGCCAACCACATCAACTCCTCATATCTCATCTACGTCTGATGTTCGAAACATCAATAATAAAGGTAATAATGTATGATATCATTTCTATATGTTATTTAATATCTTTTATTTTCTGTTTACTAATTTCCCTATATATAACAGATTTTTGCAATAGTCGTCCAAATTTACAAAGTGGAGATAATTCGTCAACTTTTATGTACGAAGATCATAACGAGAACCAATTTAAATCAATTCCATATCAACATACAAACATCAAGTCTCCTTTCAATATACGTGTTAGAAGTCCTTTATCTAACATTTCTAATGGTGCGTGTATTATCCTTTTCAAATTTATTTATATACATAAGACTTTGGAAACTGTCCATTCCAATGTAAGTTCTTTTTATTCTTCAGGTATGCATATTTCGAATTATAAAATCCGAACACCATTACCAAACAATAGACATAAGTATTTATTTACTTCTTCGATGACATCCACCAATCCATCAGAAATTATTCAAACACCTTCTTCAGTCAAGTTAAGATCAGGAAGTCATAAATTAAAAAGAAAGTTTCTAAACGTAAATGATATTCCTACAATTGATTTGACCGCAGATGATGAAAGTAATCATGAAAACAACCGTGAAGATATACCTTTAGGAATATCAAAAGGTAAACCTCATATTATTCATTTTTATATATTTATTTCTAACCTTAATTATTTTAATCATTTTAATTATTTATTATATTTTACAACCTTCTTATTCAACAGATTACTTTGATCATGGAGATCAAAGTGTTATATGTGAAATGTGTAATGCAAAATTGTGGAGAGACGAATGTGTTAGAAGCAAGAAAATAACCCCTCAAAGTTATTCTATAAGTTGCGGTTATGGCAAAGTTGAATTGCCAAATTTAAAAGAGCCTCCCTCAAATTACAAAAAATTGTATCGTTCGCTAGATTGTAAAGGCAAATACTTCATGAAGAATATTCGTCGCTACAATTCTATGTTTTCATTTACATCAATGGGTGGAAAAGTTGACTCATCAATTAATAAAGGGTAAGCGCCATACATATTCAGACTTAGCGGTCAAAATTTTCATAGATTGGGAAGTCTTCTACCACAAAATGGATCCAAACCAAAATTCTCTCAATTATATATCTATGATACAGAGAACGAGAACTCAAACAGACAGACAACTTTTGGGTAAGCGTAGACACATATATGTACGAAAGTATTATTTTTCATTTAACTATTTATTTAGTTCACTGTTAACTTTATATTTTTATATTATTTCAGGGGATCTAAAAAGCCTTCTACATCAACTACTGATTCATATGATCTTCAGATTATACAAGATTTGAAAGTTATGTTAGATTCAAACAATGAGTTGGTTAAGTCTTTTAGGATGGTAAGAGATTGTATTCACACAAATCCTAATGTTGACCTAAAGTTACGTTTAATAGGAAAAAGAACAAAAGATGGAAGGACATATAACCTACCAACTGCATCTGAAGTTGCCGCTTTAATTGTTGGAGACATTGGTGATTATGAAAACAGAGATATCATTGTAGAAACTTCATCAGGTTATCTTCAACGTATTAGTGAGTTACATCCTTCTTACCTTGCTCTTCAATATCCATTACTCTTTCCATATGGCGATGATGGTTATAGGGTTGACATTCCTCATAGAGGAGTTACAAGTTCAACAATTACTAAGCGTCCTAATTGCACTATGAGAGAATTTTTCGCTTACAAAATTCAGGATAGAGTTGATACATTCTCTTTAATTCTTAATTCAAAAAGGCTTTTCCAACAATTTTTGGTTGACGCCTACACAATGATTGAAAGTGAGAGATTGTATTTCATAAGAAGTCAACAAAAGGTCCTTAGATGTGAAAGTTATGAGAATCTACGCCACATACAAAATCAAGGGAATACAAGTATTTCAAACATTGGTCAACGTGTTATCTTACCTTCTTCTTTTACCGGTGGTGCACGCTACATGCAACAAAACTATTTAGATGCTATGTCCATTTGTAAGTGGTATGGATATCCCGACTTCTTCATAACTGTAACATGTAATCCAAAATGGCCAGAAATGAAACGGTTTCTTAAAGACTCAAAGCTTCAACCCGAAGACAGACCAGATATTCTATGTAGGCTGTTTAAAATTAAACTCGATGCATTGATTAAATGTTTAAAAGAGGATAATGTATTCGGAAATGTTCAAGCAGGTATGTTACAATTGCTTTTGAATTTTAAGAAATTCGTATCTCTATTTTCTTAAATTATTCATAAATTGAATATCATTTTTTATTTATATTTCCTATATGTTTTATATTTAATTTATTAAACTTCAATATACTTTTTTTCACTTTTTTAACTTTAATTGCAGTTGTATACACGATTGAATTTCAAAAGCGTGGCTTGCCTCATAGTCATATTTGTTTGTTTATGCACTCTGATCACAAGCTTCCAACTATTGAACATGTTGATGCGTATATTTCTGCTGAGATTCCAAACATTCATGAAGATCCTGATTTGTATGCACTTGTGAGGGAGTTCATGATTCACGGTCCTTGCGGTGCTGAAAATATGAATTGCCCTTGCATGGTAGATAACAAGTGTTCAAAAAATTTCCCTAAGAAATTTTCAAATCAAACATCAGTTGACGCGAATGGTTTTCCAGTTTATAGAAGACGCGATGATGGGTCTTTCATTGAAAAGTCCGGTGTTAAGTTGGATAACAGAAATATTGTTCCATATAACAAAGAACTATTGAAAAGATTTCAAGCACACATTAATGTTGAGTGGTGCAAGCAAGGTGATTCTATAAAGTATTTATTCAAATATATAAACAAGGGTCCTGATAGAGCTACATTGGCAATTGTCGAAAACAACAACGAAGGTGATAACAACGATACAATCGATGAAATTAAAGATTACTATGATTGTAGATATATATCTGCATGCGAAGCATCATGGCGAATTTATGGATATGATGTTCATTATAGATCACCTTCAGTTATTAGACTTCCTTTTCATCTACCTGGTCAACAACAAGTTATTTATGGTGCAGACGATGATGTTGACAATGTTCTTAACAAGCCTTCTGTTGCGTCTTCAATGTTTTTATCTTGGATGAAGTGTAATGAGATTTATAAAGAGGCCAGAGAAATTACGTATGTTCAATTTCCAACTAAGTTTGTTTGGAAAATTAAACTTCGATCTTGGGAGCCAAGGAAATCAGCATTTTCAATTGGCAGAATACATTCTGTTTCTCCTAAGTTAGGCGAGGCGTATTTCTTAAGGATTCTTTTAAACAAGGTGAAAGGACCAAAATCCTTTGAAGATATTCGTACAGTCAATGGAAACGTATTTCCTACTTTTAGAGATACATGTTATGCCTTAGGCCTTTTAGACAATGACAGAGAATACATTGATGCTATTAAGGAAGCAAGTCATTCGGGTTCTGGTTACTATCTACGTTCATTATTTGCAACAATGTTAATGTCTGATAGCTTGGGTAGACCAGATTTTGTATGGGAAAGTACGTGGGAATACCTGTCTGATGGAATTCTTTACAATCAACGACTTCGTTTCAAATCTCCAGGTATTATAACTATCTTTCATTATTTATCAACTTTTCAATTAAATTTTCTTCATTTTTATTTTAAACTTAATATTTAATATTTTACAGATTTATCAATTACGGAACAACAGCTTAAGAATTTGACGTTGTTTGAGATTGAAATGTTTCTAATCCGTAACAATTCCAGTCTCAAAAATTTCAGAGAAATGCCTTACCCTGATAATGAATATGTGTCTTCTTCAAATAATCGTTTGATTGCTGAGGAGCTTTCTTATTGCAGCACAAGTTTAGAAAGTGAATTTGATAATCTTTTTGTTTCATTAACTGATGAACAACGATGTATTTTTGAAGATATCATGACAGCAATTAATAACAACAAAGGAGGGTTGTTTTTTGTTTATGGTTATGGTGGCACAGGCAAAACCTTTCTTTGGAAGACATTATCTACAGCATTGAGATCTAAACGACAAATTGTTATAAATGTAGCTTCAAGTGGTATTGCGTCATTGTTATTGACCGGAGGTAGGACTGCCCACTCTCGGTTTCACATTCCTATAAATCTTAACGAAGATTCCATTTGTTTTATGAAGCCAAATAGCGATCTTTCAAGATTATTAAAACAAACAGCACTGATTATTTGGGATGAAGCACCAATGGTTCATAAGCATGCATTTGAAGCTCTCGACAGAACATTGAGGGATATACTAACTTGTGATAATGTAAACAACTCAAATTTGATATTTGGAGGAAAAGTTGTTGTTTTTGGAGGAGATTTCAGGCAAATTCTTCCAGTTATTGCCAATGGCAGTAGACACGACATTGTAAACGCCTCACTAAGTTCTTCATATATATGGGACAAATGCAAAGTTCTTAATTTAACAAAGAACATGAGGTTGACTGTTGCAAGTGATCCATCTCTTATTGAAGAAACAAGGTTGTTTGCAAAATGGTTACTAGACATTGGAGAGGGCAAACTTGGTGGTTCTAATGACGGCGATGCAATCATTGATATTCCTCATGATCTTCTCATTACTCAATCATCTGATCCTATCGGTTCATTAATTGAGTTTGTATATCCTTCTTTTCTTGAAGAGTTCAATAATCCAAATTATTTTCAAGATAGAGCGATATTGGCACCGAAAAATGAAGTTGTTCAGCAATTAAATGAACGCTTACTATCATTGTTTCCAGGAGAAGAGAAGGAGTATTTGAGTTCAGATAGCCTATGTCAATCGGAGTTTCTTAACAATACTTTTAATGAGGAGTTATACTCTCCTGATGTTTTGAATGGGCTTAAATTATCAGGATTGCCAAACCATAAGTTATTGCTAAAGGTAGGTGTTCCGGTTATGTTACTAAGAAACATTGACCAGAAAAATGGCTTATGCAATGGAACTAGGCTCCAGGTGCTTTCATTAGGTAATCGTGTCATTGAAGCAGTTGTCATAACTGGAAATAATATTGGCCAACGGACTTTTATTTCTAGATTGTCTTTGACGCCTTCTGATAAGAAAATTCCCTTCAAATTCAAAAGAAGACAATTTCCACTGGCTGTTTGTTTTGCTATGACAATAAACAAAAGTCAAGGACAATCTTTGTCAAAGGTTGGGTTATTTCTTAAAGAACCGGTTTTCACACATGGCCAATTATATGTCGCGTTATCCAGAGTCAAAAGTCGAGAAGGATTAAAGTTATTAATCTTAGATAAAGATGGTCGCCTAACAAACAAAACTTCAAATGTTGTATATAAAGAAGTTTTGCAAAACTTATGTTGATTTTTGTTTGTTTTTATTTCAATATTTTATAAATTAACAGTGAACCCCATTGAATAATTCTGGAATTTGTTTATCTTTTTCACTTTTTGAACATGTACATCTTCATATTAATTGTCATTATCGTTTATGTCATATTTCACTAAATATCGAAGTTTATGATTCAATACAATAATCTCTTGCTAATTATATAAAATAAATATATTTTTTATTATAAAATTTTATTTAACTGCCAACCGTGTAGTACACGGGTCCATAAACTAGTATAGTAAAATATATTGACCGATCAAATATAAATAATAAATACTTTAGATCTAATCAAAATATTTAAAACTAAAAAAATCAATCATATAACATATTCTATTAATAATACTTTTTCATCCAAACATCGAAAAAAACATAGTCATCTTTTTGGAGTCACTTATTATAAATGATCAAATGTTAAAAATATTATAGACAGGGCCGGTCCCGAGATTTCGAAGGCCCTGTGCAATTTAGTAAAAAATAGGCCCTAAAACGTGAAAGACAAAAAAATATTAACAAAACAATGAAATTTTTTCATTTTCAATTGCAATATACTTAAAAGATTAAATTTCTTTCAACAACGGTATACAAAAACTTGCTTCTACTTGAAACTGAAGTAGGAAACCATAGACATTCTGTCTGCTTAAAAATCTGCAAAAATCAGTAACGAATCAGAATTAAAAATCAGAAACGAATAAAAAATATAAAAATATGAACACTTTCTTGATTCTTATATCTTTGTTCTTTGATTTCTGATTTGATTTAGAAAGATAAAAAGTATAACAAAGTAAATAGATAAAAAAAATGAAAACATTCTTAATTCTTGTACCTTTTATGAGTGATTTCTGAATTTTGAGAACAAAGAAGAGAGAACCGAGAACTTTAGTGGGTTTTGTCTGATTTTCAAAGAACTTCAATGTGGTTTGGTTCTGATTTTCAAGAACTACGGTGTGGTTTGGTGAGGGACGTTTACTTCAGATTTTCAAGAACAACAAAGGGAGAAGAATAACTGAAGAAGAAGTGAAGGACGTTTGGTTTGAATGCAGGAAAGAAACCATTGTTGCTGCCATTATAATTGTGTGATGTGTTTAAGTTTTTTACCTCATTCTTGAATCGGTAATCAGCGAAGAAAAAGGAAACGGTTTTGAGCTTTGCGATTCCATTTCCCAAGCAAAATTGTATGCAGCAAAGTTGTGCACCGAAAGAAGTTTTACTCCTTTTTTTTGCTGCAACTCAACTTTAAACCTAACGGGCTAGTCCACATATTACATAAATTTTGGGCCCCTAAGATTGGGTGGGCCTGTTCAGTGGAACTTCTTGAACTCCCCTTGGGCCGGGCCTGATTATAGAAATATATTTACATAAATTATCTCAAATTTTAAAATAAATATAAAATAAAACAAACTAATAATAACAAAAAGATAGTCTATGAGAAGTATATTGTTGTGGATCATTTTCCTTTAGAGTTGTATGTATAAATAATACTTCAATAATATTAACAAAAATAATATTATATATTTTTAAATAAAAACTTTTTAACAGATAAAATTTGGTACAAATATATGAATATGTTTCTATTAGACTTATTATTTAAAACATATTTTTCAATCAGTTTTGAATCTAGTATTCACTTTCATTTATAAAAAAAATTACTTCTATTAGAAAGCTTTATCTTTTTATTTCTTCCTTTAGTAAAATTTTCTCATAAAAACTTTGAAACCCTAAATATATACATTGAACTGAATAATATTAATGAATTAAAATAGGATGAGATAAAGAAAATTGGTTTTATGTATTTTCTCAAAAAAAAATTAAGAAATCATTTAAAGAGTAATGAGTCAAATAAAAACAATATGAATTTGGAATCTGAAATATGATGTGAATCTATTAAAAAGTTAAATATTGTCATAACTTTTAGTTCAATTTGATTAAAAAAGTAAAGAGTAAACTGCAAATTTGGTCCCTGTAGTTTACAAAAAACTGTGGGTGTGGTCCAAAAAGTTTTCAACTTGCACCACTGGTCCAAAATCGAAAACTCTTTGTGGTTTTGGTCCCTGAAAAAGTTGAAAGGACTATTTTGCCCTTTTAATTTCTTTTTAACATTTTTTATATATTTCTTTAATTATTTTAATGTTTTATTATACAGGCCCACCCACACCCTCTTTCTCAGTCTCTCTCTTTCTTTCTCTCGTCCCCTCTTCCTCACCGTCGTGTGATTTCATCGATCTCCCTATGTCCTCTCTACTACCCTCGAATTGATTTTGTTCCACTTGAAGATCTACGACACTTATTCATCCCCATTCCCCACTTATAAAGTTATAAATCCATCAAACAAAATCCCACAAACAGTTCTTCACATCAATGGCGATTCCAATTGCATATTCCTTCTTTACTTCAGCCAATTTTCTCATTAATTCAAAGTAATCTTCACAGTTGACATAAAACTCAGGTTCGAAAAAGTGTTGGTAAAACAAGGGGATTATGAGTTCATGTAGGTACATTCAACTTATGCAACGCTGGCAGATTTGAGAAAACGAGGGGATTAGATCAAACACTGGTCAGAGATTGGGCGGTGGGGGTCGTAGCCGGTGAGATTTAATGGCGGGAAACAGGAGTCGAGAGACGAGATGCGTACCAGTAATTTCAAGGTGGGATAAAGACAAAAATTCTGGGATTTTGAATTGGTGAGATTGTTGAACGCGAGACCGACGACGACTTTTGCCGGAATCGTCTCTGCGAATTTCAGACACCATTAGAAAACAGATCCAAAACCTCAACATAATCAAACCCACCAAGAACATCGTCAGAGAAATAATTATTATTCAACCGAACCCCAGTTAACTTCTTCAAGGAACCCACACTCTTCGGTAGCTTCCCTGCGAACACAGAATCAAACCACTAATCAGCTCCAGGAGCTACTAGGTGATCAGATTAAAAGATAAAGAAAGTGATTGGAGCTTTGAACAGTTGAAAGGTGAATAGGACCAATTCCATTGATTTTAGCAAGTTGGTTTTTTCATAGAAAGGGAGTGGTGGGGAATGGAATGACATAGAAGAGAGAGTGAGAGGGGGTTGGGTGGGTGTTTTAATTCCAATTCTCGCGATTATTGTAACGCCAACACATGTTTTATTATATAATTATAATAAAAGGGTAAAATTGTCATTTTACCTTGGAAGGGTAAATTGGTCTTTTGGACAGAAAAGTATTTGGTTTGAAATAATATTTTGAGTTTTGGACTTAAAATGTTATAAAAACTGATTTTTGGTCGTTTTACCGCAAAAGGGTATTTTGGTCATTTGACCATGTGAAAGACCAAATATGTAACAATATTGCTCCTTGTGGCAAATGTATAAAGAATGAAAGTTTTATTGTAATAAAACTTGATTTTAGTGCCAAAAGTTCAAGAAAGTGAACTTAAGGACTAAATTTGCAATTTCTGGAAGTATAAATAGTGAGAATGTTCTCCCATTTTGTGCAGATTTTAGAGGCTTACGGGAGATGATTTTGTGGATGATTTTCCATAAAATTGAAGAGTTCTTGAAGGATTCAACTTAAAAATCGGATTATAGCCTTGGAATTGAAGAATTTGAAGCTTTGGAAGTAAGTATTTCAAGTTCTAGCTTGTTTGTTCTTAATGAATTTGATAGGAACTGAAAACTGCATTTTCAGTTATGATTATGTAGTTTAAATGGTTTATTACTTCCATTGAGTCATGCTAAATGGACTTAATTCAAGAAAATGGAAGTAGGTTGCTATTGTTGAAGAATTGAGATTTTGATCAAGAACCCTAGATGGTGAATTCTTGTGATAAACTTGATTCTAATGGCTTAAAATGAGTTCTATATGCTATATTGACTGAAAGAAATCAGTAGAAGCAAATAGAATTCAACAATTTCGGTTTTTGGACCAAAATGTCAAAAACGGGAATTGTTGGAAAATGTTGAATTATATGATTTCCATGGGTTAAAACTAGATGTTAATGAATAGTTTTTGACCTGGAACAATCCTCTATCGATTAAGTCATGTATTAAGGACTTAATAGCTGAAAATGGGATTTTTAAGCACAAAATCGGACTTCACTGCCTGGAACTGCGACAGGCGCGACGCGGCCCTTGCATTGGGCGCGGCGCGGGATCGGGCAGAAGCTCTAAAACCCCCTGTTAAAATTTGGTGCATTTTCCAAATTTGATTTTGATGCTAGGGTTATCCGATTGACCTGAAATTTTAAACATAGGTCTAATATGTTGTGAAACTTCATGGAAAATTATTGGAATACGTATACGACCTCCCGAAAGTACTGTAGTAGAATACGCGTATTTCGGGAAGTGTATTAAATTTTTATACCAATGGTTAATGCTTGAAATTGCTCTTATATTAGACTCTTGTGCATTAGAACCAACTGAAATGGTATATTAACCTATAGTCATTTTTAAAATAAATGGAATTATAGGTATGGGACAAAATGGTTGTGGTGCACGCAAAGGCAAGAAACAACCGGGATTTAAATACAGCTAGCATCCAGGTGAGTAATCTCACTAATACCATATGTGATATATGATGATTGAGTTGTTACAGGTTAAAACTGATTGTGGGACGAAATTGATGGTTCAAGGATACATTGAAGAGACAATACCAGATAAGCCGTGAGTCTATAATAGACAAGAACGGAGCTGTGAGTCAAACCTATATAGACAATACCGGATAAGCCGTGAGTCATTGCGATGACAAGAACGGAGCCGTGAGTCTAGGCAACAGCGGGCTAACCCGTGAGCCAAGGCAACAGCGGGCTAACCCGTGAGCCATAACTAATTCTGGATTTTATATCCAATGGGTGTGGCCTTCGGGCTATGACTCCGGTGCGGCCTTCGGGCTATGACTCCGGTGCGGCCTTCGGGCTATGACTCCGGTGCGGCCTTCGGGCTATGACTCCGGTGCGGCCTTCGGGCTATGACTCCGGTGCGGCCTTCGGGCTATGACTCCGATGCGGCCTTCGGGCTATGACTCCGGTGCGGCCTTCGGGCTATGTCTCCGATGCGGCCTTCGGGCTATGATTTGGTGCGGCCTTCGGGCTATGATTCTGGTGCGGCCTTCGGGCTATGATATTTGGTGCGGCCTGTTTGGCTATGATTTTGTTACAGGTACATAGTGCGGCCTTTTGGCTATGATATCGGGTTATTAAACCCAGCTGGTGCGGCCTACGGGCTATGAATTATATATTGATGATGTTTTGGTGCAACTTATATAGCTATGACACAGGGTGCGGCTTATTTAGCCATGATATATGATGCAGTCCATTGTGACTAAGAAATATGGGACAGAAATGGTTAGACATGATTATAGATGCAAATAACTAACGTGGCTTGTTAATTACAGGTCACTATGATTCAGCCTGTAGGGCTACGGAATAGGATGTGAAATCCTAGAGTATATATGGTCAGCCAGTAAGGCTAGGAGTTTGGATTCAAAATCCAGACAGTTATATGATTGTATTTTGATACATGTTATTTGCATATTTGATTACTCACTGAGCTTTATAGCTCACGATATTTGTTACTGTCCCTGCAGGTTAGCATGATACTGATAGGGGACAAGATAGAGTCCGTGACTTTGAAGTGGGACTCATAGATGCTGTAGTAGCAGCCCGGCTTCAAGGGAGATTATGGTATTATATACTCTCCTTGATACACTTGTACCCGTTTTTACTAAAATATACCCCTTTGTTATAGTTTTATGTATTAAAACCTTGGTTTTAAATGAAAAATTTTTCAGGGGTGTTTTTGTTTTAAAAGCCGGGTGTTACAAGTTGGTATCAGAGCCGTGGTTTAAGTGAACTAGGTGTCTATAGAGTAGATTCCTGGACTTAAACCTTAAGACAGTAGACACGATGTATAGTTAGGTGTATATAAATTGTTATTATACATATATATAACCTAACTGGTGCTGACTTCTAACGTATAAGAAGTATGAGCAGCGAATTTTAATTGGAGGAATTTAGGGCGTGCAGCTTTAAGAGGCGAACCAGCCCTTCCTCAAGGCTCCATTGAACGAGGGGCAACGAGACAAGTAGCAGAAAATCCACATTACAAGCAACAGTAGTTGCTGTGGTCAGAGAAAGAAATTGGGTGTTCACCCTGATTGATATCAAGGTGAAAGAAAAGTAGTTGAGACTACAAGAAAAGCAGAAAACGATTAGTGGACGCTTCAAGAGAAGTTACCACAAACTGGGTCCAACCTTATAGGGAAGGGACCAAAACAGAGCCACCATGTATTGTGATCAGTGTAGGAAAGGCACTAAGAAATTAGTAGAGTTGAGACTCTACCGTTGAATTGCTGAAATTGCAGGAACTGGGAGCATTTTGCTCTAGTTTGTTGTGTGGGACGGAAGTGGTTCCAGCGTGGAACTATAGATCACTTCCTTATGAAATACTCACATGTTAAATGTGGAGTAACGGGTGGTGAACCCAAGAAAGAAAGAAGAAATGAATGGTTAAAAAGGACCAGTGGTGCCTTGATCATTCCAACAGATTGTGGAAGAAGCTCGTGAGGAGACTGATATGATCTCCAATATAATTGTTCTGAATATAACTCGTATATGTTATATACGATCCATGAAGCTATGCTTGGGATCGATGACTTGATGTCATGTTGAAATATTTCATCGATGATTATGGATGAAATTTTGGAAGTAGCTATAGTAAATAGCAAATATGTTCTAGATATTGAACACCTGGAAGGTAGTTTGCCTAGGATTCACGGGACCATTTTTCCCTAAAAATCTGAAGCCGATAACTACCAGCGAATCTGAAGCAATTGTGCTTATGAATTGGTTAGCAAGGAATTATGCTAACATGAATTGTAGAAATGAGAACATTATGGTTCTTAAAACAGAAATGAGCGGATGAAAATCCATGGCGAATGACCGTTGTTGAGAATACCGGTTATTTTCCTTTGCTTAAACTCGGAAAAGAGTTAGAAAAGGAATGATGTTGTAGTTGGCATACGTGGTATTGGCCAAGCTAGATAAAACAATGATAGTAATTCACTACTTTGAATAAATTCTCGGATGGTTCTTTTGAAAAGAACTTCCAAGATTTCTGCCAGATTGGCGAGAAGAGCTTATGATTAAGCTGGTCTTGGGAGCCGTTCCTGTTGTTAGGCTCTATAGTGATTAGCCTCTGCAGAGATGGCAGAGTGGTAAAACAATTGAAAGAGATTGTTTTGAATTGGGGTCTCATATGACCGAATGTGTCATTATATGGAGCCCTATCTTGCTTGAAAAGAAGAAAGATAAGTTAATGTGTATGTACATTGACTACTGAGAATCTGATATTCTCGAAACCAGACTGAATATGAGGTACATTTGTACCAGATATTGGAGTTAATTCACTAAGTTAAGTGATATATAAAATCCTCCAAATATGAAAGTTTGGCTAAAAGAAGTTTCAATCCTTTGGGCATGATAATAGTGCCAAAGATGATAAAATAAATCCAGTAGAATTGATGATGTGATAAAACTGGAACCGCCTGAGGAATCTGGCTGAAATTGTAGTTCCTTGGATTGGCGGTTTATTATAGGAGAGTTGTAGAAAACTGCTCCTCGATTGTTGGTTAGCTGACTAAAGTTGACAAAGAAAAGTGAAAAAGTTTGGGTGGTAGAAAGACCACAAATATCTTTTCAAATGTTGAAATAAACCTTGTGTGAAGCTCCGATGGTAGCATTATTGCTAAGCAGAGAAGATAAACTGGATTATAGAAATGCATCCAGAGTTGACTTTGGATACATGATATTACAGTAGCAATTATGACTTTGACATTGAAGCTTTGGAGACACTACTTATATGGTGTAAAGCTTACTGTTGATACGGATCATAAAAGTTTGAAACACTTAATTGATCAAAAAGAAGCTAAACAGGAGATAGCAAAGATATATGGGTTACTTAAAGATTTCGGTTATGAAATCTTGTACCATCTCGGAAAGGCGGATGTGATTATAGATGCCTTGAATTAGAAATAGTATCTTTTGAAAGATACAACCACATGCGTGAGTGTGGTGAATTGATTACCTGAGTTGATTCGGGTAGCACAAGAAGAAGTGTGCAAGTCTGAAAACGTGAAAAGTGAATGAATGATTAGCTATTGAAAGAAGCTAGTTAGAAACTCACGGCGATTTAAAACCCTTGGTGGTTGTGTATGTGAGTTCCAAAGTCAAGTGAAACATGAAAAATCATATTGAAAAGATGTATTTTGTATTAGATATGCAGTATACCCGGAGCAATACCAGATTGAATAGGGCGATAAAACCTATGTATTGGTGGCCGGGGCTAAAAGAAGACATTGAAAGGCATGTGAAAAGTGTTTGACTTGTAGGTAACTACAGTCAAATCATTAGAAACATACGGAAAATTTAACCGTTGTAGGTCCTAAGGAAGAAATGGGACGAAAAATATCATAGACTTTGTAGTAAAGTCTTTGCAAGTACCGCATGGGTATGACACCATATGGGTGATTGCAGGTTGATTGATGAAATCAGTGTAGATTTATACTGACTAAAGAAGAAATTAATAGCGGAAAAGTAGTGAAAAACTACATTGAAAAAGCAAATTGTTGACGTGCACTACAGGTGTCGACTGTATCGGATCAAGATACTAGAATTATTTGTTGAATTTAGCAATAATTCTTAGAATTTATAGTTCAAAAGTACTGGTAAGTACTGTATAGGAATTGCAGAAATGATAGACGAGGCGAGAAAATGATGCAGACTCTAGAAGATGTGCTTGAAAATTTCACAGCAGACCCTAGTGGAAGATGAGAAGATCGCCTATCTTTGGTAGAACCCGTAGATAATAATAGTTTTAGTACCAACATTTAGATGACCCGTCTAATGTATAGTATGGAGTATCGTGTTGCACACCGAATTGCTAGACAGAAGTTGGGGAGAAGCCGTTGACTGGACCCGAGATTTTATCTCAAACAGAAGAAAAGATTAGGAAAATTCGAGAAAGCTTGGAAATAGACCAAAATCGACAAAAGTAGTATGCGGATTGTCGAGTAAAACCATTGAAACTCCAAGTGAGGGAAGGTGGTAATGCTTAAAATATCCCTTGGAAAGACTAAAAATCTATTTGGGACGAAAGGAAAGTTAAGTTCTCATCTATTGGACTTTTCCATATGTCCCTAAGAGTAAGAATTGGGGTGTACCGATTGAAGTTTCTTGATGAACTTCAAGATATTTATAAAGTTTTCTATGGGTCTCATGGTTCTGAGAACATAGATTGATAAATTCTAACGAATCCCTCATGTTGAAATGAGGAAGATAAGTGATTAAGGTGCCCGGGACAACCGGAGGAGTGATATGCGAGTGGTGATATAACCACGAGATAAGAAGACAAGTATGGTTAAGTGCTTAGGCAATACCATAAAGGTTTCCATATGATATGAGAAACCGGAATTGTAACGAGAAAGAAATACCCTCGCTTGATAGTATGATTTCGGGGACGAAATCTTTTGAAGGAGGGGAGAATTTGTAACGCCAAGACATGTTTTATTATATAATTATAATAAAAGGGCAAAATGGTCATTTTACCTTGGAAGGGTAAATTGGTCTTTTGGACAGAAAAGTAATTAGTTTGAAATAATATTTTGAGTTTTGGACTTAAAATGTTATAAAAACTGAATTTGGGTCGTTTTACTGCAAAAGGGTATTTTGGTCATTTGACCGTGTGAAGGATCAAATATGAAAAATATTGTTATTGTGGTAAATGTATAAAGAATGAAAGTTTTATTGTCATAAAACTTGATTGTTGTGGCAAAAGTTCAAGAAAATGAACTTAGGGACCAAATTTGAAAAATTTGGTAAATAAAATGTTGAAACTCCTCCCATTTGTGCAGAAGTTTAAGGCTTACGGGAGAGAGTTTTGTGACTGGATTTTTACAGAAGTTGGAAGAGTTCTTGAAGATTTAGACCTGGAATTCGATTCTTGGATTGAAGAATTGGAAGCTTTAAAGGTTGGTATTCCAAGTTCTAGTTTGTTTGCTCTTGATGGGTTATATAGAAACTGAAATTTGTAAATTTCAGTTGTGATTATGTGGTTTAGATAGTTTATTACTTCCATTAAGTCATGCTAAATGAACTTAACCAAAGATTTTGGAAGTAGGTTGTTATTGTTGATGAATTTGAAGTTTTGGGGTTTTGGAACTAAGAACCCTAATTCTTCATTTTGATTGATTTAGTTGTTTTGAATGGTTGAAAACCTTGTTAAAGTATAAGGTTTTAGCCTAGAAACAAACCCCAAACGATTAAGGACTGGATTAAGGACTTAATGGGCTAAAACTGCGTGCTACAGTGCACAAATCGCGGCTGTACAGGAGACCTGCGCAGGCGCCAGGCGCGGTGCGCCCAAGCCCCTGGCGGGGTGCGCCCAGGCGCAGTGCGCCCATGTCTAGGCGGGGTGCGCCCCTCAGGCAGAGACTTCAAAATGCTAACTTTTGCTTGGCTTGTCCGTTTTAGCTCAAATTTGGACCATAGGCTCGTTATGGTTTGAAAAGTTTGGGAAAATTTTTATAACGAGTTTTCGACCCCTCGGGGGCACTGTAGATCGATACGAATGCCTCGGTGAATAGTAAAATTCATATAAAGTTAGTAAACGGAAAGTTTATTAACTAGGCATTGTTTATAACGATATTATATTGAACTCTATTGTATTAGAGTTAATTGGAATGATTATTAACCTATTATCATTTGGTATATAAATGGATAAATAGGTATGGGACAAAATGGTTGTGGTGTACGCAAAGGCAAGAAACAACCGAAATTGAAACGCAGCTAGTATCCAGGTGAGTAATCTCACTGATATCATATGTGATATATGATGATTGAATTGTTACAGGTTGAAACAGCTTCGAGGGACGAAAACGACAAGTGTTAAAATATGTGTAAAAGACAAGACCAGATAATCCGTGAGTCATTGTGATGACAAGAACGGAGCTGTGAGTCAATACATATATATATACACTATGAACGACAAGACCAGATAAGCCGTGAGTCTATAATAGACAAGAACGGAGCTGTGAGTCAAACTTATATAGACAAGACCGGATAAGCCGTGAGTCATTGCGATGGCAAGAACGGAGCCGTGAGTCTAGGCAACAGCGGGCTAACCCGTGAGCCGCAGTTTATTCCGAGGAGTTAAATTTATATAGACAACAGCGGGCTAACCCGTGAGTCTAGGCAACAGCGGGCTAACCCGTGAGCCACGGCAACAGCGGGCTAACCCGTGAGCCATATCTAACCGGTGCGGCCTTAGGGCTATGACTCCGGTGCGGCCTTCGGGCTATGTCTCCGATGCGGCCTTTTGGCTATGATTTTGTTACAGGTACATGGTGCGGCCTTTTGGCTATGATTTTGTTACAGGTACATGGTGCGGCCTTTTGGCTATGATATCGGGTTATTAAACCCAGCTGATGCGGCCTGCGGGCTATGATTTATATATATGGATATTGTTTTGGTGCAGCTTATATAGCTATGACACAGGGTGCGGCTTGAACAGCCATGAAATACGATGCAGTCCATTGTGACTAAGAACCATGGAACAGAAATGGTTAAATATGATTAAATGTGCAAATAACTGACGTAGCTTAATAATTACAGGTTTTGTGATTCAGCCTGTATGGTTATAGATTAGGATGTGAAATCCTAGAAGATATTTGGCCAGCCAGTAAGGCTAGGAGTTTGGATTCGATATCCAGACAAATACATGATTGTATTTTATACGTGTTATTTGCAGGAATGATTACTCACTGAGCTTTGTAGCTCATACCGTTTGTTAAATGTCCCTGCAGGTTAGCATGATCTTGATAGGGGAATAGATGGAGTCCGTGACTCGAGAAGTAGGACTCTTAGATGCTGTCAGTAGCAGCCCGGCTTCAAAGGAGACTACGGTATTTTATACTCTCCTTGATACGCTTGTACCCGTTTTTATTAAAATATACCCCTTTGTTATGGTTTTATGTATTAAAACCTTGGTTTTAAATGAAAATTTTTTTTAGGGGTGTTTTTGTTTTAAAAGTCGGGTGTTACATTAATTGTACTGAAGAATATATTAATATTGCAACTCTTAAAATTCTTAGCAATTGTTATATAGCATTAAACAACTATAACGCAAAAGTCTTTTTAGTTATGGTACTTAATTGATATTTATGGAATCAATTAAAAATGATTGAAATATTTAAAGTTTTTTTAACTAACTGAATAATGTCTATATGAAAATTAACACTTGCAATTGATACAAAATATTTACACTTTCGTCAATATCTAATTTGTCACACTCTTTCTTTTTTTTGAAGATTTATTTTATACGTTAACATTAAAAATTCATTTAATAAAAACATACACATTCTAACTTTAAAAAATTATATCAAGTGAGACTGAAAATAATAGCGAATACATATGGTTTCGTTTCAACAGTTTTTTAAGTCTGTTTAATAAAAATATAATATTACTTAAATTGTGTGAAATTAAATTCAATGAAAAAACTTAAAATATTTACTTCTTTATTTGTTTCCTTCTTCATCTTCATAATTAATCTCATAGATGTTCTAAATCTATAATTTAATTTATATTATAAATAACAAACGGTTATTTTTGGAAATTGAAAAAAATGATAGTTTGTTGTACGACGTCTAATTTAACATTTGTTATTATCATTTTTGTAATGATATATATCTCTCTATTGTTTTGAGTTTCATCTTCTTAAAAAAATTATTAACGTCATAAAACCTAAAACAATCAAAAGCAAACTTCAATTTAAAGCAATTGCTAGTTACACTAAGAAATATTAGAAACATTAGCGATTTATCTAAAAATAATTATAAAAGAATGACAAAACTTACAATATTAATAACAAAATTATGAGATCAATTGTGATGATATCTTAGTGAAGAAATAATACAACGAAAATCAATTAACTTGTAATGCAAAACATCAACGTATTTTACATCAAACCAATAATTTTATCGTTTAAATATTTGATAGAATTGAAGATCGTATCCTGCTACATATTTCATAATACTTTTTTCTTTTATATATCACACGACTACAAACTCCTATATTTTCACCCACTCTACATGAAAATTGGAAAGATAAGAAAAACAAATGAGACTAACCAAACATGGAAAATAAGATTCTCTAAACATATTAACTTGCTTCCTTTCATCAATGCAATTTCTTTAAAAGTGGCAGTGAGACATTTGTAGAGACGCATCACTTTGTTTTAAACCAATCAAACAGTTCGACCATTCAAATCTTTGATATAGCCAAAGAACAATATATCTCTTGACATATTTCATCGTAGAGCTTTTTCTTTTACACATGAGATGACTACGACCTTGTACTAAAGTTTCATGTACTTTACAAAAAGCAATTGGAAAGAGAATAAAAAGAATTAAGAGTAACCAAACATGGAAAATGATGTTCTTATATAGCCTAAACATTTCATTTAATCAAACCATTAAGTAGAATAAGTTGAAGAGTCTTGGGGGTTTCAAATGAATATGGTGGAAGAATTTGAGTTATATTGATCCACATTCAAGAATGGCCTCTATTATAAGAGTTATATAGATATAGATATAGATAAAAGAGCCGAGCGGGCTCGTGAGTTATTCGGGACCGACTCGTTAAAAGTTCGGTTCGAGACCGATTTTAAAAGAGTCCGAGTCAAACTCTAACTTAATATAAGGCTTGTTTATTAAACGAGCTCGAACCGAGTCTGTGTCACTAAGCTCGATTAAGTTCGCAAGCCTTAAATGAACATATATATGTAATAAACTTTTATTTATTTTTATATAAATTAAAACTAAAACTTATTTGAGGTTAGTAATTGAGAATTGAGATTTAGCCTCTAAGTTGTTTTTTTTTCTTGAATTTTTTTAGTAAACAAGCTCGAATATGATAAGTCGTGATTGATGTCACACCTTTCGTGCCAACCAACCACCATGCCAAAGGGGACGGTCTGCACGTCCTTAATAGCTGTCAAACTCAACGTTGTGTCATGGACATTATTAGTATACCTCATAATCATATACTTTTGACAATTATTGTTTTTTTTCTATTAAATTATCATTAATAAGAAAAAGTTAATGAAAGATCTTTAAAGGATATAAAAAATGTGAATTAATATATTAACTATTTTGTAATCTTGAAAGCTCTTATATGCTTTCATGTTCAAATTGTTAGTTTTGTTGAATAAAATTTGGTTGGCGATTAAAAAAACTATAACTTTTCAAACAAGTTTGTTATGATTGATAAGCAATCGATTGTTCGAAACTAACTATTGGATCATGCATCAAAATACAATACCACATATTAATTATCATGATTTATAGTGACAATAATCTAATTAGTTGTAACAAAATTAAAAAGAAAATATATGATACCGTAATGGTGTAATAATATTGTACCTGGGCCAGGTTCGGGCCTTCTTCATTCAATCAAGGCCCATAATAGCTCAAGTCTAATCCGGATTCAAGTTCCATGTTGTCGTCTTTACATGAGGTCGAAAACCTAATCACCTGTTATAAGACTACAGCTCTCCACCACCGCCGTTTTAAGCGATTCGTCTTAACCCTACCCAATTCATGCTACCGGAGGTTTCAGGTGATTTCGTCAGTTTCGCCATAGGCAGCCATGGCTGCATTTGTTATTCCGCATACAACATCTCTAACAAGATCCGCTACTTTATTCCTGGTCATCTATTTCACCAAAAATAGTTGTGCAATCGTCATTTGATCGGCATCAATGGAGTAATTTCTTCCTCCATATCGTTTTTGAAACATCGAAACACTTTGTCGGTGCTAATGGAGTTTCGAATTAGGTATGTTCTCTTTGATCTTGACTTCTTATTTAATCTCCACTAATTCACATACATAACTAAAATTGAGCGTTAAAGTAATTTTGTCGACTAGCAGCTGGCCGAGCTGACTGGTGCAAGTACTGCCAGACAGTAAGTTAATACAGCTGCAACATGAAATTTGAAATGGCGCAAAACCAGCTCTTGACTGTACAAGTTACACAGGACAAGATTGATAGTGCTATACACTGCTACTTACATAGACTAACATGATTCTTGTGATGAGTATCTTGTTCTACACGTTGACCATTTGGTTTACTTCACAGGTAATATTTGGGAGAATGATTCGAAACTGTCATGTTTTTCTGTAAACCCGAAGGTAACCGGTTTTTTAAAAAAAAAAAGACAATGAAACATAAAATAGTCCAAACGCTAGGAAGGTTTCTAAATAGAAGCTACCTTCAGACAAGGAGGGGCCAAGGATGGCTTACACCCTCAGAACAAACAGGGAGAGAAAAGGATGGCTTACACCCTCAGAACAAACAGGGAGAGAAGAAGCAAGCACAGCAGAAAGAGGAGAAAAAAAGAAAACGACCCTCGAGAAAAAAAGGAAACGACCCTCCACATCGGGGGAGAGACCAGACCCTTTTAGC
Source organism: Cichorium intybus (assembly GCA_023525715.1). NCBI lineage: Eukaryota > Viridiplantae > Streptophyta > Magnoliopsida > Asterales > Asteraceae > Cichorium > Cichorium intybus. The sequence goes on along the minus strand of CM042012.1, from coordinate 127,966,445 downwards.
CAAAAGAACATTAGTGGAAGGTTTCATAGACAGACTTACCAGTCTGTAACGGACATCATCAATAACGGTCTTAACCACAACGTGATATGATCTTCTCTTATTTTTTAAAATCCGGTTATTTCTTTCCTACCAAATGTGGTAGACAGCTCCAGCAAACACAAAATGTGTTCGCTGCAGATGTGTTTGCTGGAGCTGTCTACCACATTTGGCAGGAAAGAAATAACCGGATTTTCAAAAATAAGAGAAGATCATATTACGCTGTGGTTAAGACCGTTATTGATGATGTCCGTTGTAGACTGGCGAGTCTGTCTATGAAACCTTCCACTAATGTTCTTTTGGCTAAAAGGGTCTGGTCTCTCCCCTGATGTGGAGGGTCGTTTCCTTTTCTTCTCCTCTTTCTTCTGTGCTTGCTTCTTCTCTCCCTGTTTGTTCTGAGGGTGTAAACCATCCTTGGCCCCTCTTTGTCTGAAGGTAGCTTCCTTCCGAGCGCTTCGACTGTTTTATTGTCTTTTTTTTTTCTTGATCAATGGGGACGCCCCCCGTTTATCAAAAAAGACCCGAAGGTAACCATGGGATTTAACACAGACAGCAAATGGGAAGCTGAAAGAGACACGGCATAATGAGTTTTTGGCAAGGCTTATTTTAAACTGTGAAGCTGAGGTTTTGATCGAGTTTAAAAAAAATCATATATTTGAATCCAAGTTTGTTAAGACTTGAATTTTGGTTTTTATATTGTTTAAACCACATATGAAAGAGATAGTCATTAAAATATCAATAAAGAGATATCATAATACGAAATGATCACCTTCTAATGTGTGTCTATTTTGCAAAATGATTTTGTCAATTTGATAGACTATGTGAAAGAAATAGGTCCTTTTTGATAGACATATAGGAGTAGTTTGGTATGCTCTTCCATGAAAATGCTGAAAAGGGGAAATAATAAAAAAAACAACCAACCATGGGTTCACGTTACCACAATAAAAATCTTGTGAAAGTTTTGAATATAAAACTCACTTGATCTAAACCAGAAGATCACGTAACTTGAACTTGAAAGGTACTTCATTTGACTATCTTAAATGAGTATAGGCATAATAACCAGGAAAATTCAACTGATTAAATGATATATTATTGTTTTGTTATATTTAGTCAACATTTTTAGTCAAAGTCTTTCTTTTTTGGCTCTATTAGTTCATTTGACTATCTTAAATGAGTCTGCCTTTTATATCGCTGAATTTGGTGACTCATACTTCATCTCCATGTCTAGATTGTTCATTTCTTATCTATTTATATGGCTGAATGTTAAACATAGACACGGTATATACTAAATTATCACCTGTCCACAAAGGATTAATATATTAAACCATCTTTTCATGGCTCAATACTTGAATCACTTCAACATGCTGAAAATCATCTCCTTTCTATACATGTTGGTAACAATCACATGTGTTGGATCATCAGGAAGCCATGATGAAGAAAGCTCAGCCTTGTTTCAGTTCAAACAAAGCATAATTCATCAAGATGATGAGTTTTGCAATGTTAGTTGGTTTCAAACGTTCCACTCTTGGAAGCCCACAAGCAATGCATCAAATGCTAATTTTGATTGTTGTTTGTGGTATGGAGTGGAATGCAGCAACGACCATGTGATCGGCCTTGACTTGAGCGAAAGCTTTCTTTGTGGGTCTATCAACTCCAACACCACCCTCTTCGGCCTTTTTCATCTTCAAAGCCTCAACCTTGCCATGAACTACTTTGATGAATCTCAAATCCCATCTGAGATTGCTCATCTAAAGCAATTAAGAAGCCTCAACCTCTCTCATTCTCGGTTTAGCGGCCAAATCCCCATTGAAATCTCATGGTTAATGCATTTGTCTTCTTTAGATCTGTCGCTAAATCCACTAAAGCTTCAAAGTCCCGGGGGCCTCACGAATCTACTGCAAAACTTAACATGACTCGAAGAATTCGACCTTTCAGGTGTTGACATTAGTTCGTCGGTACCCAATTTATTGGCAAACTTTTCTTCTTTGAGGTTAATCAAGCTAAGAGATTGTTCACTTCGGAATGAATTTTCGACAGCAATACTTGACTTACCAAAGTTAAAAATTCTTGATGTGGCATCTAACATTGACCTCACAGGTTTTTTTCTTGAATTTCATAATAATAGCTTACTTGAATATGTAAATCTAGGTTTCACAAGCTTTTTTTGGATTGTACCGGAATCCATAAGCAACCTAAATCATTTGATAATCTTGCGCCTTAGCAAATGCGCTTTCTCAGGCTGCATTCCAGCTTCACTCTCTAACTTGACCCAATTCACGTACTTAGGTCTACGTAGGAATAAGTTCACTCACGTACTTAGGTCTACGTAGGAATAAGTTCACAGGTACTTTAGCTCCCTCATTGGTAAGTCTTTCAAAACTCAATATTTTGGAACTTACAGGTAACAATTTCGAGAAGGGACACTTGCCCAGTTGGCTAGGCAAGCTGACTACACTTAATGAATTGTATATATCAGATATGAACATAAACGGTGAAGTCCCACCCTTTCTTGCAAATCTAACCAAACTTCGTGTCCTCCAAATGGGAGGAAATGTTCTTACTGGTCATATAACGTCCTCATTATTCAACATCAGCCAACTAAGAGAGTTAGGCCTTCACGAAAACCAATTGGAAGGGCCAATTTCAAGCTCATTTGCTAACTTGAAAATTCTTCAACATCTTCGCCTACATCGGAACAAATTCAGTGGTAGGGTAGACTTAGACATGTTCCTATGACTTAACAAGCTCAAAACTCTCACGTTGGGTTTTAACAGGATATCTTTAATGGCCACCAAGAACTACTACAATAGCACCTTACCAGAATTGAAAGACGTAGAACTTCAATCATGCAACTTGAAGGAATTCCCTTCCTTTTTAAGGTTCCAACATAAATTGAGGATCTTACTTCTCGGCCACAACAAAATTGATGGCATGATACTGGTGTAGATATGGAACAACAGCCAAGATACATTACAATTGATTAGCCTTTCATATAACTCCATCACCGGCTTTCATCAGCATCCACTTTTTCTCCCATGGAGACATTTACAAGGGTTTGACATCTCAAATAATCAAGTACAAGGAAAACTACCAATTCCACCAAAAACCACTGTTCTTTATATTATCTCAAATAATAATTTTACTGGAGAAATACCACCATGGTTATGTGAATTGAAATCTCTTCGACTGCTAGATTTGTCTTCTAACAACTTCAGCGAAACACTTCCTTCATGTTTAGGTAGCTTAAGCAATTCGTTGGTGGCGTTAAATCTTAAAAAGAATAAGCTTCATGGCACAATGATGGATGCATTTAGGCATGGAAGCCTGTTGGAAAGTATTGATTTGAGTCAAAATGCATTTGTGGGTCAGTTGCCACGATCATTGACGAATTGTACCAATTTAGATGTTTTCTCTATTGAAGATAACTTTATTCATGATGTATTTCCTTTTTGGTTGGGAACTCTTCCCAGGCTACAAGTTCTTGTTTTGCAGTCCAACAAATTTTATGGTCCAATTCAAGGTTCGACAACAGTTTCCTCACAGTTCCCTAAGTTGCGGATTATAGACCTTTCTAACAATGGTTTTAATGGTCGATTGCACCAAAAGTACTTCCCGACTTGGAATGCGATGAAATCGGTTTTTCTCGACGAATCATCTGTTATGGAAACAATGATGACCTTCCAATTTTTCAACTCAATCTCATTATACTCGATGACATTAGTACACAAAGGTGTCAGAACAGAGTACCAAAAGATTTTAACCATATTCATGGCTATTGATCTCTCTTGTAACCATTTTGAAGGAGAAATCCCACTATCACTCCAAGATCTTCATAGGCTTGAATCACTTAATCTTTCCAACAATCATTTTACTGGGATGTCTTGCCATCGTTGGGGTACTTAAAGAATCTTGAATCTTAGGATCTCTCCACAAGCTATCTGGAGAAATTCCTCCACAGTTGGTCCAACTTGGCTTTCTATCCATTTTCAACGTGTCATTCAACAATCTTGATGGGCGCATACCCCATGGAAAACAGTTTGATACATTTGAGAACAACTCCTACATAGGGAATTCTCGATTGTGCGGACAACCTTTATCCAAGGAATGTCAAGATTCAAAGGCGTCAAGACTTCCACCAGCAAGCAATATGTCTGAGTCTCTTCTCCCAAGCAAAAGAATTGATTGGATCATTATATTCTGTGGAGTTGGAAGTGGGCTGGTTGTTGGGGTTGTTATTGGGAACTTTCTATATGAAAGGTATAGTGATAGGTTCATAAAGAGGAAGGACAGATGGTTAAAGCCATTTCGTAACAACATGAGAATCCAAGGTACAATAATGATTACAATTTTGTAGCAATTTGCCATGACAATAATTTGATAAATGTATGTGGTCTCAACCTCTCAACCAAATTGAAAATATTTGACGTACGTCATCTACAAAAGTATAATAGTTTTTAATAGGATATTTTATAAACTTCATTTTTTTTACTTTAAATCAATCGTTACAAGATATTTGGTAGATTAATTTTAATTATTTATGTTTCATAACTTTGTCTTATTAGCAAATACTTTTAAGTTTTCATCGTTTATCAAAAACTTTAATTAAATTAGTATGCCAATCCAAATATTCATCCTCACAAGAAAGGCATTGTTAGCATATTTAACTTCAAACTACTAGGGAATATATTCTTTTACTTTAACTTGGATGTGTTTTATGTCTAATTTTATGATGTCTGTCTATGTTTTCAACATGTTATGTTTTACGATATATTTATCACGATGTTTATACAGGCGTGTTTGTTTTGAATATGTTATGGTGCAGTATATGTTGAAAGTATTTTCATATTTAGTGTGTAATTAGTTTTATGACCATGTTTTATGAAGAAAAAAATACATTTTACGAGTGTGGGTGTGGTATTTTCTATAGATAGAAAACATGAATTACCGACATAAAGCTTACGTTAACATGTATCTCAGGAGTGTCATAGCTTCAAGTTCGAAAAACGTGCAAGGAGAAGGTGTAGAAGGCCTTCAAGGAATTTTAGTCTGTTTTACTGTTAAGTATGTGTATTTTAAGTTTAAGATTGTGTCGATTTCAATCAAATATCTTTGCATTAAACATTTGTTGTCAAATTTTTGATTAGGTGTATCTTTAACATGTTTGTTTTAAAATATAATTTACTAAGTTGGACTATATCAATTAACATATATTCTAAAAGATTCCGGTCTCAAGAAGATGTTTCATCTATTTTCTTCCATACTTTTAAACAAATTCATGAGCCTTGATACCTATAAACTCCTTTTTACTAATCAATAAGATTCCAAGGAGAATAATTTTATCATCAACTAATTTGGTTCTTTGAGTTTGTACAACTTCATTTGTATTCTTCATCTCAATCTATTCAGAATGATTTTAGTTTTATGGTTTAATTTCTATTATGAATGAACTATTTGGTTTTCTTTCTTTAAATTGTAAAAATAGGTTATCAAGATGCAAGATAATTGGACATTAATTGTGGTTTTGCATTTTGGGATTTCCTGCTACATATAAGTGGTATTGTCACCATAGCCCCTTATTCTTGTACTGTCTACTGTCATATTGAAGTTTGCAGAAGAAATTGTGAATGAAGCAGCCAAATACAATGGACTTATGTTATGCCAACCGGTTGTTTGTCTAATTTCCTGTTGCGTAATAATTGTTATATTGCAATGATTTGTTATTTTTGATGTTTATGGAGCAACAAGAACCACATTGAGTTTGTAGAAGAAATTGTGAAGGAAGGAGATAAGTAAAATGGACTTAATTTTATCATTGCTAATTCTTTGTAAGTGAATTATAAAGCAAATGAATGTATGGTACAATGGTCATTTACTAGGTTCATTCTATTCAAATAAGATTCATAATTTTGTACCAAACATTGTTTACCCAGTGTCAGAAGAAAAATTTATTATTAAGGTACTAAAACAGACTATGGGGATAAATCCGGTAACTAAAAGAACAGGCTATGGGTATCAAGAAATTCAGACTATGGTGATAATTTCTTATGAGCAATTTCTTATTAAGGTACTAAAACAGAAATCAGGAACTAGTGAACTATATATAACAATTATTGGACTTGATTACCCAACATAAGTGGCAATAAATCAACCTTTAATCATGAAAAACATTATCCATGATAAAGTGATGGAGGAGTTAATCAAAAGATGGCGGAGCATTAAACACATGTTGGATCACCAAAGACGGGGTGGAGCACTTAAGATAAGCAATAATTTCAGAGAATTATTATAAGAAAACCAATAATTTTATAAATGAACAAAGAAAACATATTTTTCTATATTTTCATAAAGAAAAAAGCAGAATTATCCAAAGACAGGAATCCCCGCCAGGGGAGCAACCCCTTGACCCCCACCATTTTGGTCAAACCAAGATCAAACTCGTTTTACACAAGCGTGCACTCCCGCACCTCCTAACTTGTCTAAAAACAATACTTGATTCCATTGGTAATATTGTAGATTCCATTATACTAAGATGACCAGATGATATATCACCAACATGCAACAGTTTGTATCATACAGAGCTTAACTAGAGAAAGAAAGAAGCTGGCCCTTATGAACTTACCCCGCTAAATTATATATATATATATATATATATATATATATATATATATATATATATATATATATATATATATATATACGTTCATATGTGAACACTAAATATTGTGTGAGTGTATGAGTTAATTTCAGCCAATCATTTTTAAGGGGTATATTAGACAATGTAGATTTTCTGATTATATCATTCTTTAAATATAATCCGATTAATATGGTAAGTTACTAAAATTATGGAATAATTTAACCATTTCCCAAATATATAGAGGTTCGGTTCTCCATTCTTAGTTATTTGAGCATGGATTGTTGATTGTTAAGCTAATAGATATCCGATACCTATTTATCGAACCCGCCTGATCGATTTTTGCTCAGTTCATTGAAGGAAGAAGAAGGTTTCAGTATAGGACCGATTATAAGGAATCGTCGAAGGATTAACCTCAGAAATCACCCCTTTGGTGCTGTCAAATCATCCCGTTTGTTGGCGAGAAACAGAAAACAGATCGAGAATGAAACAAATTCAGTCGATCCTTCTAAAGAGGCTTTCCGATCGAGTTTGTTGTTGCAAAATGGCGTTCGTGAAATCAATTCAGCAGGTATAATCCTTCCTAGTGATGCCACTAATTCGATTTACAGTTGCCTTCTATAAATTGATTTCTAATTGCCTTCCACAAATCGATTTCCGGTTACAGATTTCATTTAGTTGCAGCAGCGAGAATCTACTCGAAGGAGTAAGCCGATATGATTTTCAATTGCCTTCCATAAATCGTATTCAGTGATTCGAAATCGAAACTCACATATAATCGAAATCCAAGCTCACGTATAATCGAAGCAATTGGTTCGTGAATTGAAGCAATTGATTCCAGTTTGAAGCAATCGACTCCAATTTGATGTTCCAATCGAATTTCGGTCTGTTGCAGTTCCATTCCGCCAATGACAATCGCTGTGAAATGGTTTAACTCGGTTTTGGCAATATCAAGTGTGTTGAGCACTCGCAGCTGCTCTCGAGCCAGGTGTTGTGCATTCTGACATACATATAAAACACCCAAAAACGGCACCAAGAAACTTGATGTGTTATTAGCGTTTATAAGATTTTCGAAAATGATTTCACATTAGTTTTACATTTATGAACAGGGAAATACCATGTATGAATAGAACAACACAATTAGGCAAGTGTACCTAGTCGATTGTAGCATAGTAATGGTAAATCCGGGTTGTCGACCCAAGGGAAAACGGATATCTTTAAGTTAAGAAAATCAATTATCAATTAACAATTATTCAAGCAAACACTCAGGGGCGAGTTTTAATGAAAACTCGTAAAACTTTGGTTATAAAATAAATGACGAAATAATAAATGATCATAACAAAAATAACAAAGGAAACTTTCGTCTAGGATCTGTTGATTCATATAAACCTATGTTGACTAGTTTTGATTATGTGCAATGAGTTTAAATAAGTTGCATTAAGTTGTAGGATCGTATGGTCAAGTCACCAATTCTATGACTAATAAGTTAAAATAGCACAATGGTCATGTAACTAATTAACTTATAATCATCAAGTATTAATACAATCTAGCATGCAAACATAGCCCATATCCTAATGGTCAAAGTGATATGTTCATACAATCAATGGTCATGAGTTGCAACTAAATGTGATATAAGTCTTATTTCACTAATCAAGTTTATAACTTAGATAACCTTCCTAGTTAAATGGTCAATAACTAGTCCAATGATATATAGTTGTCAATTATACATCATAACGGTTCATGTGATCAATACGTTTAAATGGCCATTTAAACTTAATCATATGAAGATGGCAATCAAGAATACAAACCGTAACCACATTTAATATGTATAGCATGCAAGTTATATATCCTAACCGATATTAAACTCGAATCAAGATCTAGTTCAACACATATTATATTAATGAATCAACATTGCCTAGGCAAAAGTTACGGGAAATATAAATTACAAAATATAAAAGTAAACATTAATACTTAGATTTGAATAAACCATTTAGTTATGTTTGATATGTTATTAGTGCAATGGATATTGAACTTTAAATACCGATTTCTAAAGTGATTAGATGTTTTGGTCCAACTACCTAATCCTATGATTATAAGGTCATTAATGGCAATGGTCATGCGATTATGTATTCCAAATAATCATGTATTGGTTCGTATCATACAAGGTTCATTCGATCTTTTGATCTCAATGGTCATGATAATCAAATTGGTTTGTACAGATTGGCTTTCTAGTACAAACTTTGCATATACATACAAGATTCTACCTTCGTGACTTAATCCTAGGATTTGGTCCATCACTAGTCACATCTGCCTAATGGTCATAGAACAGTTATGATAAAAGTCATATAGTCAGATTGGTCCTCTAGACTAAAATAACTCAGCAATAAGTCCAAAAGGAAGGTTCTTTAACATATCTGATAGTCAAATGAATTATGCGAGATAAAATATAAAACGTTCAATATCCGATAAATAACAATCAAATCATAACCAAACAGTAATCAAATCTAAGTAATAAATAATACAGATAACATAATCTGAAGAATACGGCTTAGGAAATCATAATAGAATGCTAAATATATATAAAGCAAACCGAATGAAGTCCCGGCCGAACATTCTTCAAGCTCTCGATTCCATAGTTTCCCCTTTGATTCTACAAGCCTTCTGGCCGAGTTTGGTGGTGTGGAGGTGCAGAGATATGATCTGGTCTGAAGGTGGTGTGTGTGGTCTCTAAAAGAAGAGCTGAAAGGCTTGTATTTATAGTCGGAACAGCGCCAGGGCGCGGTGCGCCTGAAGAGGGGCGCGGTGCGCCTAAAGTAGATCTGTGCACGTTCGCCAACTGTCGCACGAGGGAGCACGTGGTTTGAAGCTTTAATGTCGGATCTGAGGCGCGGTGCGCCCAAAAAGTAGGCGGGGTGCGCCCTTGCACATGCTCGGCAAGTCCGTTGAATCATTGGATGAACGCACGCTTGAATATTATAATCAAAAGTCTGACGAAAAGCGAGATCTGGATTCCCTTTGGGCGCGGTGCGCCTATAGATGGGCGGGGTGCGCCCAGGCTTCTGGCAGATTTTAATCTTGCTTCTTTTTAAGCTCAAATGCTTGTATAATTCGTTCCTTCGCTCCAAACGCGTATTTTTAGCTTCAAAACGAATATTTAAACATATTAGGTATCTTTTAGTTTATAACATGTATAAAATTAAACTAAAATCACACTGATATCGTGCGGAAAATATGTATAATTTACGCGATATCAAAATACCCCACACTTGAACTTTGCTTGTCCTCAAGCAAACTACAATTTATAACCAAGCCAAAACGTTTTGATGCCCAAACAACTTTTCATACGCTACCACAGATCTAGCGTTTATTACCGATGTTAAGAATAAAGAATTTAAGAATAAACATAGTAGATTATACCTAGTCCTATGTACTTATATTTATTTTTTTCAAAACTTTAAATAAACTCTCTTTCTATAAACGACAAGTCTTTTAGATTGATAAAAACTCATTTTTACATAACATCGAATACACTCATTAAAGATTCTTCTACCTCAAGACTTTTTGTCAAATTTCCCATATTTAGAATAAAAATCATGCTGGACTAAATTTATCAAGTTAAGTTATTATTTCCCTTTTTCCGTACCTTTGAAACTCGTGACTTTCTATGGAACTCTTGATTACAAATTTTCGACTCAAGACTGTACAGAGTCTACTAATTCAAATTTCAAAGGCCACTAAGGAAATTCCATGACTTTCGATGACACCCATGTAGCGAGCTTTCGACAATATTATCCCAAACCAGTTGGTTTTAGGTAATAAGGAGTAGAAATGCCCGTAGGCCCCATTTTATGTCTACTTGCTCGAATGCCAAAGGCCACTGATTGAATTTTCCTTCCTGAGTCTCAATCTTATGGTATAACATTACTTGACTTCTGCTTTTTAACACATCAGATTTCTTGAGAATTTTTCTCATTTTAAGTTCATTTAACGAGGCTTATTTTCCTCAACTTAGTAACAGCATATAATTCGCGCATTTTTGCAAGTAGGGAAACTAACTCAATCTGTTTTGGCAAAAACTCAATTTTTTTAACAACTGATAAATTTTCAATGGGTCTATTTCATTATTTATGCAAAACATTTTGTAACTACCATGCTAAAAACTTGTCCTCTACAAAACTAGACTTTAGATAAAACAATGAAAAACAAAAATACATACATAAAATTAAATGTAATCTACAAATTTATTTTCAAAACATTTTTTTTTCTTAACAATTACCTTTTTAGCGTTCAATTTTGGAAAAGATGTTTAAGATAACAAAAATTTTAATTGGCTCAGTTAATCATTGCAGTATGACGCCTTAACCCTACACTTATATTATACAATAATTTTATTGTATATATAATTCAAAACAGTAAAGGGAGCAAAATGGAACAGACTCCCCTTGGGTATCGGTCGACGTCATATATGAGGCTCTTTCCACAGAAAAGAATTCATTGAACATGCTGCCAGCATGAAATCTTAGCAAATCTGCATATATATCACTCGGACAAAAATTATTCACATACAAATAAACATACATAAATTAAATCACAAAAGTAAAAGTAATAACAACGAAAGAAAAATATCACTCATTTTGTGGTCCCTGAAGTTTCAAATCCGTGGCTACTGGTATGCGGGTGTAGTGTGGCTGTGCGACTTTTGACCGTCGTCAGTATCGCTGCCCCTACTGTAAAGAAGCATCCCCCTTCTCAGTAGTAGCTGATTTTTAGCCATGTATCATTATGTACGACCAGTGTCTGCCTCGGGTGTTTACGCGTCAAGCACGTTTTCGTGTCGCGTAATTTTTGAAGTTGTATCTTTCTCAACGCGATCCAGATTGTCGATGCGTTGCGTCCGGATGGCATACACGTCGCATTGCGTGAGCAGAAAAGACTTCAAATTTTTGTTACTTCATTTTTCCCCAAATATTCACCCCACACTTAAAATATGCTTAAGGTGTGCAAATATCCATTTATGATTAGTGATATGTCAATCAAAACAATAAAAATACATAACACAAAAACAAATTTAAAATCACACAAATATTAACTAATAATTTAATTTTCTATACAAAAAAATAAATCCGAATTCCCCGGCAACGGCGCCAAAAACTTGTTGTGCATTCTGACATACATATAAAACACCCAAAAACGGCACCAAGAAACTTGATGTGTTATTAGCGTTTATAAGATTTTCGAAAATGATTTCACATTAGTTTTACATTTATGAACAGGGAAATACCATGTATGAATAGAACAACACAATTAGGCAAGTGTACCTAGTCGATTGTAGCATAGTAATGGTAAATCCGGGTTGTCGACCCAAGGGAAAACGGATATCTTTAAGTTAAGAAAATCAATTATCAATTAACAATTATTCAAGCAAACACTCAGGGGCGAGTTTTAATGAAAACTCGTAAAACTTTGGTTATAAAATAAATGACGAAATAATAAATGATCATAACAAAAATAACAAAGGAAACTTTCGTCTAGGATCTGTTGATTCATATAAACCTATGTTGACTAGTTTTGATTATGTGCAATGAGTTTAAATAAGTTGCATTAAGTTGTAGGATCGTATGGTCAAGTCACCAATTCTATGACTAATAAGTTAAAATAGCACAATGGTCATGTAACTAATTAACTTATAATCATCAAGTATTAATACAATCTAGCATGCAAACATAGCCCATATCCTAATGGTCAAAGTGATATGTTCATACAATCAATGGTCATGAGTTGCAACTAAATGTGATATAAGTCTTATTTCACTAATCAAGTTTATAACTTAGATAACCTTCCTAGTTAAATGGTCAATAACTAGTCCAATGATATATAGTTGTCAATTATACATCATAACGGTTCATGTGATCAATACGTTTAAATGGCCATTTAAACTTAATCATATGAAGATGGCAATCAAGAATACAAACCGTAACCACATTTAATATGTATAGCATGCAAGTTATATATCCTAACCGATATTAAACTCGAATCAAGATCTAGTTCAACACATATTATATTAATGAATCAACATTGCCTACGCAAAAGTTACGGGAAATATAAATTACAAAATATAAAAGTAAACATTAATACTTAGATTTGAATAAACCATTTAGTTATGTTTGATATGTTATTAGTGCAATGGATATTGAACTTTAAATACCGATTTCTAAAGTGATTAGATGTTTTGGTCCAACTACCTAATCCTATGATTATAAGGTCATTAATGGCAATGGTCATGCGATTATGTATTCCAAATAATCATGTATTGGTTCGTATCATACAAGGTTCATTCGATCTTTTGATCTCAATGGTCATGATAATCAAATTGGTTTGTACAGATTGGCTTTCTAGTACAAACTTTGCATATACATACAAGATTCTACCTTCGTGACTTAATCCTAGGATTTGGTCCATCACTAGTCACATCTGCCTAATGGTCATAGAACAGTTATGATAAAAGTCATATAGTCAGATTGGTCCTCTAGACTAAAATAACTCAGCAATAAGTCCAAAAGGAAGGTTCTTTAACATATCTGATAGTCAAATGAATTATGCGAGATAAAATATAAAACGTTCAATATCCGATAAATAACAATCAAATCATAACCAAACAGTAATCAAATCTAAGTAATAAATAATACAGATAACATAATCTGAAGAATACGGCTTAGGAAATCATAATAGAATGCTAAATATATATAAAGCAAACCGAATGAAGTCCCGGCCGAACATTCTTCAAGCTCTCGATTCCATAGTTTCCCCTTTGATTCTACAAGCCTTCTGGCCGAGTTTGGTGGTGTGGAGGTGCAGAGATATGATCTGGTCTGAAGGTGGTGTGTGTGGTCTCTAAAAGAAGAGCTGAAAGGCTTGTATTTATAGTCGGAACAGCGCCAGGGCGCGGTGCGCCTGAAGAGGGGCGCGGTGCGCCTAAAGTAGATCTGTGCACGTTCGCCAACTGTCGCACGAGGGAGCACGTGTTTTGAAGCTTTAATGTCGGATCTGAGGCGCGGTGCGCCCAAAAAGTAGGCGGGGTGCGCCCTTGCACATGCTCGGCAAGTCCGTTGAATCATTGGATGAACGCACGCTTGAATATTATAATCAAAAGTCTGACGAAAAGCGAGATCTGGATTCCCTTTGGGCGCGGTGCGCCTATAGATGGGCGGGGTGCGCCCAGGCTTCTTGCAGATTTTAATCTTGCTTCTTTTTAAGCTCAAATGCTTGTATAATTCGTTCCTTCGCTCCAAACGCGTATTTTTAGCTTCAAAACGAATATTTAAACATATTAGGTATCTTTTAGTTTATAACATGTATAAAATTAAACTAAAATCACACTGATATCGTGCGGAAAATATGTATAATTTACGCGATATCACCAGGTAACTAAAAAATGAATTCAAAACTCATGTTTCCGAATAATTACAGCTATTGAATATACACGTGATTGCATAGATATATACATGTTCTTGACTTTTTTGTTATTTGGGATGCCTAACAGGTGTTCGATTGAATGCCTCATAGATAAATTGAATGCCTCATAGATAAAAAGGTCTAATTTATGACAATTCTTGTTCCAAAATTGAGTATGTGTTTATTCTTCTTGACATTTGTAACTTTATTCTTTTTGTTGTATAATTGGAATGCCTCAAAGACTATAAGGTCCTCTGTTTCTTATTTCCCCATGTTTTCTACATTAATTCGTTTTTTATTTCCCCCATGTTTTCTACACTAATTCATTTTTTTATTTCCCCCATGTTTTCCAGTAGCTTGAATGTTGAAATTGAGTATGTGTTTATCCTCTGTTCGTTTTTTTGTTTTTTTATTTCCCCATGTTTTACATTCTTTCAGAATGTAGCTTGTTATTATACTCTTGATTCTATCAGAATTTGAAGATTGAGCTAACAAAATAACCAATATTCTTTCAGAATGAATGTGGTGATACAGCAATATTCTTTCAGAATTTGAAGATTGGGCTTAAAAAACAAGATCATCAGAATGCATTTTGAAATTGATGGTTTATGATTCATTCGCACAGAATATGTACATTGTCATTTATGTTTTTATACCTGATATAGACTTTTTGTATATTGTTCAAAAATATTGTATATATAATTGTTTAGTATTAAATGTCGTGTATATTCTTCAAAAATATTGTAAATGTTGTTGTTTATATTATAAGTGGTTCTAATATTCTTTTCAGAATGAAATCGTGGTTTTTTAAAAATGATTCAATGATGACATGTATTAGCATAATATGAGTTTTTTTAATATAATTGTTGTAATTACTAATTAGGTAATAGATTTTAAAAAGTATTATAAAAATTAAAAACATAATTAATTATTTAATGAAATCCCACCAAACTAGGAGATAATAAGTGAACTTCCTTTTTTAATTTTTGATTAATAGACTAAAATACCCTTTTCAGGGGTTTAATTGTAAAATATGATTAATTAATTATTATATATTTACGTTTAGGACCCTGAATCTAGAACCGTAGATCGTTTCGATCTGACACTCCACATTTCATCACGCATTCACACAATACTTGCAATCAACATTTGATCCTAATCTCCTATATATATATATATATATATATATATATATATATATATATATATATATATATATATATATATATATATATATATATATATATATATATATATATATATATATGTTGATATAATGGTAAATTTTGACTTAATATAATGGTAAATTTTGACTTAATTTAAATGGTAAATTACAAGCATGGACATTTTCTACTAGATTGGATTATTGTTTTGAACAAATTGTTTTTGAAAATGGGTCGTAATCATGGAACCTGGTAAGTATAAAAAGTATAACAACTAGGACAAGTATGTGCTCGTTTTTTGTACCGCTATTTACCGCTATTTGCGCTATTTTGATTCTGGTCTTTTTTTTTCTTTTATATTTTTTATATTAACCTTTGTAATTTTTATGATTTGGATTTTGGTTTTGATTTTGTTGTTGTGCTTATGAATACAAGTGTATTAATGTCTAGTTCTAAGAATTTGCTATCCATAACTTGTGTTTTGATTACATTTCGGTCTCATATTCCTTTATAGCCTAATGATTAAATGTCACACCCCCAAACCACAATGGCGGAAACGTCTGAGGGTGGATGACTTCATGAACAGTATCACAACAACGTTTGTACAATAGTGATCAAAGCAAACACATCCACCATATACATAATTGTAAATGTTACAAGAGTTCAAAAGATTGTATGTTTTAAATACAATTACAATATGATATCAAAATACATAGTATGACGCCATAGCGACCCATCGTCAAAGGTTGAAGTTACCTTATCAATTTCCTGAGAATACAAGTAGTTTGAAAGAGTGTCAACATTACGTTGGTGAGTTCTAAGATTTTTGTATGAAAAAATCCATAATCCTTTTTCCTTGTAGAAAGATAGTGTTTGAAACCAGAAAATCCAATATTTTCTTATAAATGAGTAGTAGTCTTAAAACCCAAAGACCGAAAATGTATAGGTATTTGTATACTTGAAAATAGTATTACGTAGTTTTATTCTTGTATAAAACCGTGTAAATAGGCGTTTACTGGTAGTCGAATCGTAGATTTAATTCCACAAAAGTCGTATGTATAAGTAAACCGTACTTATATTTATATCTTTGATAAAACATAGTTTTAATTCCCATAGAATCAGTGTGTATAAGTAAAACCATACTTATATTTGTAACTTGTTAAAATGTAGTTTTAATATCATAAAACTTGTATGAGGAATCTCTTTCCTTGTAAAATGTAGTATTGTAATCCAAGAAAATCCAATATTTTCTTATGAATGTATCCAAGTCCTTAAAACCTAAGGACTAAAATGTATAGCATAGTTTGTAGTATAAAGCCATTGAAAATGTATATTTCCACGTAAACAATTTAATAAAGTTGATTTCCCATGCGAGACGTCCTATAACCATACTGTGACCATGTAGGCCTGCTTCGACGTTCTTCAGGCGTCGGACTGTTATGACATTTGTCACCTCAGACCCGTTGGTCTAGCTGTAGCTAGCAGCTCAGGTGCGGGGTTGTCAATCCCGTATAGATCTATACACAAATATCACGCTCTCTTACCGAGACTCTGGTTATAAATTTCAGGACTTATAATATGTACTTAAATAAGCACTGTGAAGACCCGTCTCACAAAAATGTATGTATCAATCAACTTGTTAAAGTTTGTATATGAAAAACCTTTGTATTTGTCCATTATCATTTTTCCCATGATAATATAGTAATGCATAACAATTATATATTTTATATAATTATTTGTCCTCTTTAAAACGTCATAGTAACATTTGTATCAACAAACTATTCCTATAATAGTTTATTTTTAGTATTCCGTTGTGAAAAGCATATATTTACAAATATATGTGAAATAACTTATTTAGATGGTTATAAAGAACTTCTTTTAAGATATATTCTCCACAATAGTGGTGTAATAAATTGGTTATACCCTTTATTAATTCCAATATAATATTTCATGACTATCAAATCAAGAACGGCCAGGTAGAAGATCAAATGGGGAGGCAGGACCCTTTCAGCGTATAAGCCTTTCGGAAATCCAACAACCTAGCACAAATGATCGGCCTAGACACCGCCCTCGTAAGTAGATCATTCAATATTATTTTTGGAATTATAATTGAATTGCTTAATAATGTTTACAAAATTCACATTTCGTTTACTATTGTTATAAATGAGTATAAATAACTATTTTTATAGTATAACTTGTATTCTCCCCCTTAAAAACTTGAATAAAGATAAAAAGAAGGGGTATGAACTCACCACAATGTCGACTAAGATCTTATCGCCAATTGTTGTTAGATCGCCCGACTCTTCGTGCTTCTAACTCGAACTCACTATATTTATAACTAAAATAACTACTTCTAACGCTCATTCTTCGTATATTTCTATATATATCGAAGAATCTTCTAACAATACTATCTAGTGATATAAAGATCGAGATTTGAGGTGTGAGGAAATGAGAGGATTGAAGCCTCTATTTATAGTAAATTTATTTTCGTATAGCGGCCCTCAAGATACAAATATTTGACGATTATAGCTTTTAAAATTTATTTATGACAAAACATACCCTTAAAAAACTCTTTAAATAGATTTAATAGTTTTTATATAAAATAAATGATTTTTGTTTATAAAAATATAATCTACGAAAATCGTAGTTTAATAATATCAACTTTTTAACTAAAAGTCCTAAACGAATTAACGAAAGGGTATTAGTTGTAAGTTTAATAAAAATATAGGGTTTAAATGTAAATACAATTTCATTTTAAAGAAAAAGAAAATATTAAATATAAAACTAATATCAATAATATTACATTTTGACGTCAAATTGTTCGTATCGACGATACGGTTTTGATGGTAAATTTTGCGTTTTATAAAACGTCATAATATTATTGATAAACATAACAATACGTATTGAATACGTAGTGTTCGAAATGAAAATACGAATTTTTAAGGGTAAAATATGTAAAATTGAATAAATAATGAAGTGGGGCCCACAATAATAATAATAATAAATATAAAAAAAACATTTTTTTTTCAAATCTCCAGCTAACGGTGGAGACTAATCCTTTTTTCAAAAATGTTGACTTTTTTTTTTTAAATATTATATAAATATTTTAATAATCAAATGTCGTTTTCAAGTTAAATTATACGTTTTTCTATCATAACTTTTTATATATAATGTTTGGTAAAAAAATAACTATATATTTGGAACTGTCGTATTTTTATCTATGTTTTGATATAAAATTTGTAATATTCTGACGAGTTTTGAATTTTACCGATCACTATTCACGCCGGACACTATTTACGACGTATAATTTTTTTTTAAAACATCTAACTTTGTAGTGTTTGTTCGCATAATTGATTTGAATTAGTGTATGTAGTATTATAATATCCAATAATACATCGTAGAGGTTATAAAATTTACATTTCAATATATTGAGCTAACGTACGCTATGGTTGACTTGAGTTGACTTTCGTTGACTAATTTGACAGTTGTCACATTAAATAAGTTAATATGGCGATCAATCCAAGATAAAGAGCCAACCAAATAGTCTAATAGATCCAAGTGTGATCTATGGACTATGGAGGTCTAATTCCTAACTCAAGGCTAGTCAAAATTTTCGTTTAATCCATCTCATTTTTAGGTACAACGTATGATCCAATAATATAGCCAAAATAATAGATTTCTTAACATTTGATTAGCTATAATAATCACCCCATTAAATGGGCCAGCTAGATAAGGATAAAGAACCTAAACACAACTAATATTAATCAAATTGGTGAAGGTTGATGTTATTAGCAATAAAGCAACAACACCACGCTAACAACAATCAAGAATCGACTCTTTCATGTATGAGCACTCAAATATAACTTCATTAGAAATTGTAAATTCAGTATCCAAAATATGCATTGCTAATGCTACTTGGAATCTTATATATGGGACTGGACAATTGAAAGAAACATAACTCTTAAAAAATCAAAAAGGCTAAAGAAACGCCACAAGCTCGAAAGGAATTAAGGAGATCTTAAGGAAGCATTAATGCGACTGATTAGGACAAAGAGTTTGTAACCTGGCATAAAATAAGGTTTAACTTAAACTCCTTTGGGTTGCCAAAAAATTATAATCCTCTCTTTAAGTGTTTTGAACCCAAAATAAGAATTTGAATCGAGCCAAATATGAGTTTGAGACATGAAATGCGTTGGTCTTGTATTAGCGATTCACTCAAATGGATGTGAAAAATTCATTTTTAAAATGGTGAATTAGATAAAGAATTTTATATGCAACAACCTCAAAGATTTGTTTTAAAATATTAAGAACACAAAGTGTGTAAATTAATTGAGTCTGTTTACGGGCTTAAAGAGGCTCCAAAGCAGTAGCATGATAAATTGGACAATACATTGTTGTCATGTCACATGGTTTTCATATAAACAAATGTGACAAATGTGTTTATATTAAACAATATAATAATATTTTTTTTATTATATGCTTATATGTAGATGATATGTTAATTATGGGACGCAATTTAGATGTGATCAATTAAAAAAATGTATATTAAGATCCTCATTTGATACATAAGATATGGGTGCAGCATATGAAATATTGGGAGTCAAATTTTAGAGGGATATATTCTTACCCAGTCACACTATGTTGAAAAAATTCTTAGAATATTTGTACATTTTGATGACCAACATGTATCTACTTTTTTTATCCATATACTCTTGTTAAGAATAATCAAGGAGATAGTGTTTCTTAATTGGAATAGACTAAAGTTATTGATAGCTTGATGATTTGATGAATTGTACATGGTATGATTTGGCATATAATGTAAGTCTTCTTAATCAGTATTACAACAATCCATGAAGAGTGCATTGGTTTGCACTCGTAAGAGTGCTTTGATACCTAAAACATAAAATGACCAATGGATTGTACTATACTAAATCTCCGCCTATTTTTGGAGGGATATTGTGATGCGAATTAGATTTCAAATCTATCGGATAGTATATATACAAGTAGATATGCATATGTTAATAAAGGTGTTACGGTGTCTTAAGAATCTTCTAAGCAAACTGTGAATACTAGATTGAATATTAAAGTCTTTTTATATCAATATAAGGCTGTTAAAACAGCAAAAGGACCTTAGGGCTTTTTAGAAGGCATTCCTTGGGTGATGAAATCTGAATATGCCATTTGTATTTGACTATAATAATATGGCTATTGTTACAAGAACGAAGAATCAAGTCTATAATGACAAAATCAAGACATGTAAGACGATGCCATAAAACAATATGTAACTTGCTGAAAAATTGAATCAATTCCATTGATTATGTAAAGTCAAAGGAAACATTGTTGATCATTGACAAAGGGCCTGAATAATAACAAGTGGGATACACATTGAAAGGAATGGTGTTAAAGACTACATAATGAGTTCTCACTCGACGACAACCTAACTTGGCATCATTGGAGATCCCATGGTCTAGGTTCAACATGAAAATGTGTTGAGGAAAATTCAAGAAATTTACACACATGTACGCATGCTCATCCTTTATGATGCTTTTTTCTATGTGTTTATGTTGATGTTTTAGGGCTGAATTAATTCTTAATGTTGTTAATAGCCCTGGACGTGTAATACTAAAAAATGTTCCATATTGCATTACATATATGAACTAGTGTGTCTATGACAATTGATAATGCTATGTCTTTTAAAGTATCTTGAAGTTGGATAATTTCAAACCGAAATTAACACAATCGTAGGAACTGAAATATGCATAAATATGATATGTGTGATATGTATTGTCTAAATTTACTACCTAAAGTGGTAGTTCAAGACTCTTAGCCACTGTTCAAGACTCTTATGCATATTATATATTGTATTATGGAAAATATATGATGTATTTTTTATTCAAATGTGGGGAGTTGTTATTGGTTTGGATAGAAAATATGATGGATTATGTGGAGAATTGTTATGGGTCTGGATAGAAAATATAGGGGATAGTTGGGTGTTTTGTGAATTTCATTGTTCCTACATAGGAGCTAACATGGAAGTCTCATGCCTTTATAAGGTTTTTTATACATTATTAATCAATATGGATCAAGTGCTCAAGTGGGCTTGACATTGCTTGGTGTGCTTTGGACCACTATGGTTATTATAGATATACATACATGTTAATGGGCAAAAGATGGGCCTTGGGTATCAGGGTTCTTTAGGTAATCATAAATCTGAAATTCATATTTTTATCTATATTCTTAATAATTAAAATTGTTATTTAAATTCTCGAATTTTGGATAAGATCAATTTTTAGGAAAATAACTATTATAAAAAGGCATTAAAACCTGTCAAAGTTAGTTCCACATTAACAATATATAAATGAAAGTCCGCTTTTTCATTATCACTTTTCATTTATACATACAATTAAACATTTCAAATCCTCTCATTATTTTATATTAAAGCAAAAACTAGATTCACCTTTCAAGATATCGTGTATAGAATTTGAGTTATATAGTTGTATCTTCAAGATATACGTCCAATACTAATACACGAACAAGGACAAAATTTTGTCTTAGGATATTGCAATACGCAAGACTCTATCTATGTTTTGATTATTTGTGATTGTACATCAAGTAAGATTTTTGTTTGCAAACTATTGCATCTTTATTTATTTTCCATAATTAGTATATTTAAAAAACATTACTTTAACAACACTTGTTCTCATAGTCTAAGACAAATTTTCAAATGATAATGGGTCAATCATCATGGATGATGTCATCGTGATGATGAAATAGAGATATAAAGATCCTAACTCGTATATATAACTGCCTGTGTCTCCGCCTCTCCTTTTTTTGTGAACTCACCCACATTTCAACACCATCTCCGAATGATGCGTTTGATTTTCCCTACACCTTTGAAGCATGTCCCTCACACATTCCTCCCATAATTTATCAAAAAAAAAAAAAAAAACATCATTGTTATTGTTGTACTAAAAGCTGAAATAATAATTATCTGAAAAGATAAAGATAACTTGCATATGCTTCTCTTGACGTAGATGTACAAAACTCCAACCCTTAAATGTCACCGTACACTCCAGCCCAAATTTTTTGTAGGCTATGTAACAAGGTGGGTTAAAACAAAGAGTTCCATATAACCCATCAATCCACCTGTACGCCAAATATTGTATTGGCACTAGCACTGCTCATATGATTGGCTCTCCAGGTCAATAACTTCTTTAGAAAAAGTACTTATAATATGATATAAAGTTAGTATAAGATAATTTTTTCATACCGTTAACATTGTTTTGGGAAAATGAATTATCACGTTTGTCATCAATAAGGCCATCCGGTGTGCATACCCGACGTCTTGCCCGACGCGTGCGAGGCCCCGGGGAACACCGCCCCTCCCATGCGGCGAGCTCGCACATTGGACCCCGTGCGAGCTTCCAGCGTCGTACGGCGTGGGAGAGGGCTGGTCTATTTGCTTGTACTATATGTATTATTAGTTGTACCAAATGTTAGAGGAAGTAAGAGGTGACCATTTCCAGGAGTAAGGGGAGGAGAGAGAGTTGCTGATGTGGAAGATAAAAAGTGAGACTAGTGAGAGGTGCACACCGGATGACCTAAGCAATATCATTAAAGGGTGTTGATAAAGACACTCCACCCTAATGTATAGGTTTATCTTTTGTATGTAATGATTGTGTCCTTATAATCATGTCACTAATAATCATATTATTATTATTACTTTGTCTTTTTTAATTAATCATTACATTCTATTTTAATTATTATATCATTATTTAAATTCTTTTTTATTAGTTATTAAATATAATGCTAATTAATTTTTTTATTTACAAAAAGACCTTACTATTGTAAAATAAAAGTTTTGAATTTGTCCAATAATATAATGACCACAAACGTTCAAATTTCGCGTTTATATGCTCGTGATGTTTGTACAAATTGTTAAAAGCAATTTTTAATCTGATTTTTTCTAAAATAATAATAGAAAAAATAATATAACGTTCAAATTTTGCGTTTTCACGTATCAAACTCGAGAGAGACTAGCCAACACAGCGTCCCTCCGGTCATGGTGACTCCGACGACCGTGCCTTCGTGCGATGGTGGTTCCGGCAACCGGCATTTTACCGACGGTAGCCTCCAGCTTGTCCTCCGGTGCCGATGGCTCCACAGGCGACATGTGATGACGGTTTTCGTGGGTTTTTTTCATGCCGCAGACGACCCTCTTTATTATTATTATTTTTGAACGGCAATAAAAATTTTATTATTATTCCGGCATATATTCCGGCATATTTATTATTATTATTATTTGAACGACAATATAAATTTTATTAAAAAATCCAGCGGGAAGCTGGAATAAAAAAAAATACACCCACTCTAGAAAAGAAAATAATACACGGTCAAATAACAAAACCAGCTACAAAAAGCAACAAAAAAAGCAACCCAAAGAAGAATGAGATCAAATGCACAACCACCCGCAGCGAAGCCACCTGAAACCGGATAAAATGGAACGGCATATTTATTTACTTTAATTGTTTTTATTTTTTGAAAAAAAGCATATTTATTTACTTTAATTGTTTTTATTTTTTGAAAAATAAATTATTTAATGTAAATCTGTAAATAAGTAGAAATTTAATTATTATTGTTTTGTGTGTATTGATTTCTTCATAATTGGACAAACAGTGGTAATAATTTAGGAAACCTAAAAAGAGATTATAACTGCCAATCAAATTTAGTAAAAGTAATCTAAGAATAGAATGGAGTGTTTAGGTAAAATAGAGTGGAGTGTTTAAATAAAAACCCATCATTAAAAGGTAACCAACTATTCCCACCTTTCATTTTGACAAATTTGGCACAAAGTTTTATTTTTGTTATGGATTTGGTTCTAGTTTTTATAAGTTTGTCGTAAATTATTTTTACTTTTACAAATTTTCTTTTTTTACAACTTTAAAAAATTTTAAATTTTTTTTAAGTTTTACAACTTTTTCACAACTTTTTTTAAAACCTTTCTACAAATTGGTCTAAACTTTTGCTACAAACTTTTTAACTATTTACAATTGGTCCAAAGTTTTTTACAAATTTTTCTAATTTTATTTTCTTCATGTTTAACATAATTATTTAGGTAACAATTTTAAACAAAAACAAAAATTCCTATAATAAATGTTTTTAAAAATTACATATTTTTACAAAAAAAAGTTGCATCTGCTAAATTTTATTTTTTAAAATTATAACTACTCTTTTCAAAGTTCGTAAATCTTTCTTTTTGTTTTACAAATGTGATTACAAACATATTTTCATTGCGTTGTTCAATTTAAAAAAAATGTAAGCAGAAATATGAAATAAATAGTTTTTCTAACAAATACCTATATAAATATGCTAAGCATGAAAAACATAAGTACAAATATAAAAACATTTGGGAAAAAATGTAAAAGGTTGTAAAATTTTTTAAAAGTCTAAAAAGTTGTAAAAAATAAATTTGTAACAACAGTTATCTTTAGGACAAGTTTGTAAAAAATGCTTGGACCATAATCATTTAAGCCGTAAAAATAAAATTTGCAAACCATTTAATAGTTGATTAGATTTTGGTAATAATAAAATGGACTAATAACATAAAAACCACTTAAGTTTGGTCACAATCCGATTTAAGCATTATATATATATATATATATATATATATATATATATATATATATATATATATATATATATATATATATAAAAACCACTAATACTTTCAAAAAAATTCATAAAAACTAAAAACCACTTATATTTTCAAAAATTTACATTGCGACCACTATAACAAATAAAAGTCATGATTGTATGCCGCCAGCTCGAAACACTTTTTACCCCCGTCACATTCAAAATTTAGTGGATTCAGTTGACACCTTATGCATTCACAATGTGGCCAAAGAGCTATATTTACAAGACCAAAATTATATGTAGACAACTTTATATATCATTTTCACTGTAATAGAGTCCCATATTTGTTTCAAATGTCGGTATGAAACTTTTCATATAATCTTTCGATGAAAATAATCCTTAAAAATTACAAAATAAAACGATTAATGGTCAATATGAATTTTTTTGAAAGTATGAGTGGTTTTTATGAAACAAAAAGAAATATAATAGTTAAAATAGAATTTTGGCCAAATTACAGTGATTTTTATATTCTAATAAAATTGGCAATTTGTTATACACGTCCAACATGTCATTTGAACTATTCCATAATTATATACAACTTAATATAATAAAATATGCAGTAATTTAAAGACAAATACTTTTTTCAAATGGTTAGATTTTGTTTAGTTACGAAAAACTATTTTTCGTTTTTCGTTTTGAGTTTTTAGAAAAATAAAATGAATTTTCATTTTCAGTTGAAAATTTTGAATACATATTTAATGGGTGTGCGGGTAGGATTGTGTAAAAGGTGGGGGTGTAGTGTGATGTGAGTGGATGGAAGTGTATGTGTTTATATTAATGAAAACTTTTGAAATTACAAAAACATGAAAAACAATAATTATTTAATGAAAGTTAATTATAATTTTTTCAAAAGTTTTCAAGTTTTTGTAATTTAAAAAATTAAATATTAAGCTAAATGCATTCTTAAAATTTTTATTCTTTTTAATTTTATTTTACGAAAACGAAATATTTTTAGTAACTAAACAGACTATTTTCCCAGTTCCAAAAATCAGGAAGGTTATTTTTTTGAATATCCAATATTTATTCATTTACCAAAATTTAAAAGTTCCCGCAAAGATTTCCAGGGAGTGAAGTAGGGAACCCTAGTCCACAATCCCAAATTTTCCCTGAAATCAAATCCACTCACTCCCCCGGATTCCGATTCATCAATGGCGTCGCAGGTGCCCGTCAACGATAACTCCAATACGAAATCCGAGGAGGGAACAATGGCGTTTCATAAGAAGCGGGCTCGGCGCGTGAGCTTTGCGGAGAACACATCTGTACACATATTTGACCGTGACGAAGACTCTGGAACCCCATTGGACCCTAAGCCTCCTAGTTCCCCATCAGATGAACTAGGTTCTGCTGAGCGCAAGTTTGAATCGGGCCAGTTGTTCTGGAATGTAGATGAAGATGATAATGATAACAATAACGAAGATGACGACATGGATGAGCCCGGCTCAAGGAGTCCGTTTCTGCGGTTCGTTGGGTCTCCATCTTCTGGTGGAAGTACGGTCGGTTCTGCTAACTCCAACGATGGTAAGTTTTTTACTGCTTACAGGCATCTTCTTGCTTGTCAAATTTTCCTGATTCTTATTAACCTATAAGTTTCTGATTAAATAGCATATATTTCCAAAAGAATAATGTTCAAGGACAAGTTTTGTGCTTCCAGTTTCCGAATTATTACAAGTTTTGCTGCTTGCTTAGATTACTATTATCCTTATCATCACTGTCGAGGTAATTTCTGCTTGCAGAAGACAACTTTTTTGGTCCTGTATCAGCAAATTTCATCAGACGAGATTTACTGGACTCTTCAGCTTCAGATGCAAATCATGATCAAACAATGGATTCAACAGCCTTCTCAATGCATTTTCGTAGCCTTGCCAGGTCAGACTCAGAAGTAGAATTGAAGACCTCAACTGGGGTCCACCTTTCCTTTGAAGAAAAAACCCCAACTCATGATTCTGTTACCACTAATACAAGAACTCCAATGCTAATGACACTAGCTAAGAAGCAAAATCATCAGCCTTCTATTTCCACCTCCAAATTAAGCACTAAATCCGAGTCAAATGATATGAGTATTGTTGGAGAATATCATCATAAGTATGACTATGGAGAACTATCTCCTACATTTGATGCACTTATGGCCGACCCTTCTAACATTTCTACCCTAAAATCACCAAGAAACCTTGAAGCAACCAAAGAAAATGGGACAAACCTCATGGATTTGAGTTGTGATGAAGGTAATCATGTAGAAGGTCATGAGTTGGTCAATGAAGATGCGTTTCAGATAAAGTCAAACTTGGACTTCTCAACTCAAGTCAACCCTAGTCCTAAAAACACAACTTATATAAACAATGTTATAGGAAAGGAACATAAATCTCCTTTTATAGATGGTGTTATTCCATCTAAATCACCATTGTATGTGACTCCTTCCCATAATCATTCAACTGTTTTTGTAAGAACAGAAAATCAAGAACACGTTTTGAGCATTCAATCCATACAAAAAAGCATCTCTAAACTCCGAATGCTAGAAGCTTCTCCTTTTTCTGCTGTTTTGAATGCTAAACTTCAAGATTCAATCACTAAATCTATCATCATTCCCTCTAAGATGACTCCTTTGAATACTTTGTTGGAGAAAAACAACAAAAGTCCTTTATTCACTTCTATAAAAGATAGTGGTCATTTATCATCTGATGTTCAGAAAAAAAGAGCAAGAGAAAGTTCAACAAACATGGATGATATTCGGTTGGAAACACCAAATAATGTTGTCCCTATGACTCGTATGCAAAATCTTGTTGAAATTTCATCACCATTGTTGAAAAGTTCAACAAAGATTGGTTATAAAGATGATAAAGACACAAATGGTTTGCCTCAAAGTATTGGTTATTCTTCACAAAAAAGGTTAAAGGTTGTAAATACAACAGAGTTTAAAAACAGTCCTTTGAGGATAGAAAAATCTGGTTCATTAGTTTCTAGTGAAGAAGAAATGGTGGATGTTAATTCTACAATCTTATTGAAAAATGAAGAACATGAGAAGTTTCAAGATAAGTTTATGGGAAGTGACATTGTTATTGGAGAGATGAAAGAAGCTTCTCCTGTTTTACATGAAGGGACAGATAAACAATCTTGTAAAAAGGTCAGTGCCTATTTTTTAATTTTTATTAGGGAAATTTAC
This sequence comes from Cichorium intybus, assembly GCA_023525715.1. NCBI lineage: Eukaryota > Viridiplantae > Streptophyta > Magnoliopsida > Asterales > Asteraceae > Cichorium > Cichorium intybus. Next base: position 127,938,313 of record CM042012.1, on the reverse strand, counting down.
TAAAAGAACATCGTATTTTGGACAGTTTTGCGTGTTAATGACTAATCCTTTGTTTTTTCCAATTAAACCGTAAAAAATTTTGAACTTTCTTTAAAATCAATCATTTTGACCTGTTATATTAGGTTTCACTGGTAATTTTGCTTACGTGGCATGTAAATAACATGACATGGTTATTATTATTTTGGCAGTTTGAAAAAAAAAACAATTATAGCTCGGGTAATTTTGCGGTTTAACCATTTATACTTTATTTTATCCAATCAAAATGTAAAAGTTTCAGACTTTTTCTTAAATTGACCATTATTATCTGTCAGAAATATAATTTTTTTTGTTGTAATTTGTTTTAAGAATAGTTGGCATGTCATTTTATGCTTTAAATTCGACTAACATATGAAAAGTCTATTTATTTTTTTACAACTTGAAAGCCGTTAGTTCTGCCTTTTTTATAATTTAATGAAACACACCAAGTTTTTTATAATTGTTGAATTTAGTTTGACTTTTGTAGTACATGGTGTTCAGAATTTGCAGGATCAATTTTGTCAAAGTCCCTCAAATAAACAGCCACACAATACACTTCAAGATGAAGATATGATGGTTGACATAATTGCTAAAACTCACACAAGTCCAAAAGTTAATGTACACCTTGAAACCTCAAGTGAAAATGAAATATCAACAATTGTGCAAAAATTTAAACATCCATCTGAGGTATGTTGTTAGCTGTTTCTTTTCTTTTTTTTTCATAGGATTTTTAATGGTTTGAGTTAATATATATTTCTGATTCTATTTTTCAGGTAAATGCGATTGTTTCTAATGAAATGAAAGAACTTCTATCTCAATCTGTTGATAAGTTTAAGTTGCATACGGTATGCTTCTTTATCTTGTCTTATTATATTAATCATAACTTTGATAAATGTTGATATTTAGTTTTCTTTTTTTTATTATTTTTTTATTTTTTATAATGCAGATTGATCGTTTGTCAGGCATTGTGGATCAACTTTTAATGTCAAAAACATATCAGCTTCTCTCTGATGAAATCCAGTCTCAGGTTGGCAATTATTTATTTATTTATTCATTTTTTTTTACTTTTGGCACGCTATTTTTCCACTAACTTTATAAGAGAAACCTATAATAAAAAATCCGTTTCAATGCAAAAGCTTTTTTCTAATAATTAAACATTTATCCTCATCTAATTCAAATGTTTTATTGATATTCATACTCTAATTCATCTTTTTTTAAGCACTCACCAGATTTGATATTAGTTTCCTTTCAATAAATTATGCAGTTAAAAATAAGAGACCATAAAAATTCATAATACTTGCTATGTTTTTTTATATTTGATATTGATGTCATTTTGATTGTCTGGCAAATGCTTTTCTTTCTCTAAAGAATATTCAATTTTATTTTGCGTAATCAATAAACTAAGATTAAATAGTCAAATACCAATATATAGTAAAATTCAATGTTATTTAAAGGAGGGGGTAAATTTTAAAGAAAAAAAATATATACAATAAGTGGTTGATACAAATTTTATAATAAGTCATGCTCTTCATTCTTCAATAAAAAAAGCCCTATAAAAACTCTTTTAAATAATAAAAAAAATGCTTTTGATTGACCTTTTACATCTGCGACTAATTTTTCACCTGCTAAAACTGAAATTCTTTTTTAATATATACAGAAAAGTGTAGATATCAGCAAAAATTTACAACATAAAAGGTAACTTCACTCTTTCCATTTTGATTTTAATTCCTAAAACTTCAATATTCTTTTTTAACAAATATAAATTACAGAGTCCCAGAGACAAAATTACTATTGTGCAAATTTGTGCATGAGAAAGCAAAGTTACAGTTAATGCAAGTGAAACGAGAGAGGTTACTGGTATTTACAATTTACTACCCTCATCTATCTACCAATATTAATAAACCTCTTTAATTTCTTTATCTCTGTTTATTATGTAGAAAAGGGTAAAATCACTCGCATCTGGAATATCAGAATCTGAAGAATTAAAATCAAAATTCCCGCCAAAAAAACTTTGTGAGTCAATGTCGGTCAATATGAAGAATCTTCAAGAGGTACCAAATTTAATCATGTCCTGTTTTTTTTTTTTAAATTTATGTAATATTTTAAACTGTGAGTTGTTCAAAAGAAGGTAAAAAAGGGTTTTTATTTTTTATTTTTTTTATTTACTTTCTTACCCTTTGTATGGTCTGTACAGAGTCAAACTGAGAGTGAGAAAGTGACTTCAACAAGACAGACATTAGATAATGTTGACCAAAGAATTGAAAAGTTGACCAAATCTTTTCACAAGTCATGTAAGATGAAAGAAGAATTAAGCTCCATTGATACTATCACATTTGTTAATAATCATTTGAGGAAGCAAGCATGCTGTCAGATCATACGGAAAGATATGCAGGTTTTTAAATTTATTAAATTTAATTATGTTAGATCAAAACTTTTCTTAATTCCGAAAATACCCTCCCGATTTCCAGCTCTGGGTTGTAGATAATCTCAAGAATAGGAACGGTTGCCACAGTGTTGATCTCAATTATCTTGACTTAATGACTCAAAGGTTCCTTCTGAAAACTTGTTTTAAATATATATTAATTTTGTTCCTAATTGAATTAATTAATTAATTATTATTATTATTATTTTTTGCAATTTATGGAATGTCCAGGTTAACGGTCAATGATGGTACAGTACCGAGTGTTTCCATTTCACATGAATTAAATAATGTAAATATTAGCAAGGTAAAAGAGTTGTATATTTGGAGATGAATACCACCATTTGTTTTTTTTAATGTTTGTATATTTTGTAATTTACATTTTTATTTTTACATGTAGAATTTTAAAGATATGGAAGCTTGCACTGCATTTAGATTTGTATTTAATGGTGAAATACAGAAGCACGTTGGTTCGATAAATTTGGCAAAAGAAACTCAAGTAAGCATTTTAATCCTAGAAATAAAATGGATTTTCATATAATATTATATTATATGTGAATATAGTTGTAACTATACTATGACTTTTCCTTTTTATGTCAATAAAAAAAACCAGTTAATCGTTATTACATAATCTACATTTTGTAATAATAATTAACTGATTTTTTATTAACAAAAACAAGAAAAATTAAAATTAATAAAATCTCATTGAAACCCAAATAACATTATACTAAAAGTTATTCTAATCTTCATGTTGTTTCAGGTAACTGGTGCCCGTTTTGGTAATTTATTAGATGTAATGGAGGAAATACAACATGCAAGAATCGACCTAAAAACCCTAATTTCTACAAGATTTCACACACCCTTACGTAATTCCTTTTTCTACCACACATGACATCACTTACCTTCCAAGGGCATAATAGGAAAACTATTATTTACATTAAACTCTAAAACTTATATTTTTTAACTTGCAGCTGATCAACTTGACCTAGAGCTCTGTTTCCTTGATCCAAAACATCACAGGAAGGCAACACTCACTTTAAACACTTCATGTTTAAAAAGGTCTAATTTACAAGTTTTTTTATCCCTTACTTTATTTACACCATACATGACTACAAAGGGCATTTACGTCTTTTCCACAAACCCACCTTTTTGGGTCTGTCATGCTATGTTATAGTAGAATTGATGGATTATATAGGTTTTGTGACTTGGTTAATGTAATTTCAACAGGGGTATATATCCGTGTGAGATCATTCCATATAAGATTCAAATTCCAGCCAATGAACCACAAAAATCGTCACCAACGCTCGCGGCTGATATTACAGCTGTACTTGAAGATCTTAAAACGGGTTTTTTAAGGATTCAACGGTTATGTAGTTGCATTTCTAACTTAATTAGCCCTCCAATAAGCTAAATACTAAATTATTTCGAATGCATTGCTTGAAGGTGTCAAATCGGATGACCAACAACCAAAAGAAGTGTATTGATGCAGTAACCCTCACAATTTTTTGGGTTATTTAGAAGTTTCGCATCGATACCATATTCAAAACGGTTAAACCAAGAAAGGCTGTTATTCTTAATTTCCTAGTCACATAATCTTTCTTTTGGCTTGTTAACAGGAGCAATAAATTAAAAATTGATTGGATAGATAGGCTTGAAAACCCAATGTATGCTATAGACTCTTTATAGTTGTTTCTTAGCCTAACACATTGCTAGGCTTTTAATTCAATCTTTTGGTTGTTAAAAAAATGATATATAATAATAATGGTGTTTGAGTTGGAATTATCATAAGGAGTATATATACACACACACAAATAATAGATCTTAAGAGGATACATAAGTAAGTGCGTGTAGGGACGGGGGAAGGGGGGAGGAGATGTTGAAAAGAGTAAACACATAAACATATACTAACGGACACTAAAAAATCTGAAAAAAAAATGTTTTATATAATTTTAATCGTTACAAAAATTTCCAACTTCTTTATCTTTCATTAAAAATACATGTTATATTTAATTGCTAACACTTATAAAATATGAACACTTTGCAAACATTAACTTGTATACCGCCAATAACCTTTGTCATAATTTTGAATTCTTTAAAAAAATAATGAGTTTCTACATGGTTAGAATTTGTAATTATGGAGTTGGTGTGAATGTGTAGCTTGGGTGCACGCTTTGACTGGACTACTAGTGATATGTATACTTATCTATGAGGAATAAATCAGAGTTCTTGTCCAATTAAACACCTTCTCTTTTGCAGTTTACTAGTCTTTTACTCAACTTGACGATGTTTCAATTGCTTTTTTGCATTTGTCATGGAAAAAAAATCCACTATTGTATGCTTTATGATGATTATCATATTAGATTCACATGAACATCTATTGCATCACTTTTTAACTACCCTATAATCCGTCATACCTTTTTCTTCCTTTTGTTTTATGGTTCTCATTGAAACATATGGACCAAAAAGAAGGAACCGCGGACCGTTAAATTGGACTAATAGTTGACTTTACATGTGCAGTTAATGCATTATATGCTACATCTTGAGGTGATCTGATGTCCTCTTGGGGTTACCATTAGAACGTTTGCCAATATGTATCATTAATTATTAGTTGTAAGGCTGTAGACGAACCTAATGAACACGAACAAGGTCTTGTTCATGTTCGTTCATTTAAGTTAGTCGAACAAATGAATGAACACGAACGGATAAACAAACGAGTTTTATTGTTCACATTCGTTCATTTAATAAATTATATTGTTCATGTTCGTTCGTTTATGTTCACGAACATGCTAAACGAACAAACATAAACAAACAAATATAAACCATAACAATTTAACATATATGAACATAAACGAACATATAATATTGTAATTTAATCAAACAGAATGGAACATATATGATCATAAAATGAACTTAAATGAACAAACATAAACACACGTCAACGAACAACATAGACGAACTTTCACGAACATAACTGAACGAACGAGACCATAGTTCATGTTCGTTTGTTTAACTTAACGAACGAGAATTTATGTTCACGTTCGTTCATTTATTAAATAAACGAACTTTCCGTCGAACAATTCACGAACACTTCGCTGAACGTTTAGTTCGTTTACAGCCCTAATTAGTTAAACAAGATAATTATAAGGGGCGATTTATTTTCTAAGATCGACTTCAAACCATATGGGCATATGCCATCAACTAAAGGGAAGCGGTAAAGATGTAGAGAAAACATTAATTCAATCGATATATGGCGGCTTTATATTTAAGAACACAAATAGGAAAATGAAAATTTCAATTTTCGTGTCATCTATTTTATCTTATGTATTAAAGTGTTGTATACTTTAAATCCTACCACCTGGATTTTTCTCTAAAATAATTTTATATTACAAAAAACACTTACAAAATGACAACCAAACAACCTTATTTTTCCACAAATATGAAAAAGAAAAATATTCACTTAAAATAATTTAATAATAATTAAAATAGGACCCCATTTAGCTATTACTATTGAATAATCTGAAAAGCGAGACCTTTACAAGATGGTGGGTCCAAAAAGCACCAAAAAGAAAAGTTTTTTATTTCGTTCAAACAAATTTAAAAGTGAAATATTCAAGGGATGGATAAGATTCTTAATCATAAACTATAGCAGATAGATTTTCAGCACTCGGCAAAAGGGTTTAATTTCATCAGCGATCCTTTTACATATGATAATTTACAATTTTGTCCTTATACATGTGCAATTTTACATTTTGGTCAATCTATTAAAAAAATATTTGTTTGGCTTTCTTTATAAGCTCAAAAGACTCCTATACGTTCCATTACATTCGAACTGATTTTAGTCATTGTTGTTTTTGAAAGACAAAACATGATAACAACTGTAGTATTAGACTTGTAGTGATATAGGCATGATCCAATAGGAACATTGAAATAATATTCCATTTATTTGGTTTAGTATAATATTCTAAAATTATTTTTGTACTCATCGTTATATGTTATAATGCAAGTTCTGAAAAACCATTTGAAGAACTTAAACTTTCATCATACTTTGATTGTTGTAATTAATTCAATGCACAATATGTAACAAAGAGACTGAAAAGGTATTTCAACATGCTATAGACGCAATTACTAAAATTTGAAATAACAACTATTAATATTTCAGTGTTTGATAACCTTGACTATGATTTCGATTTTATCAGAATCATAGTAACTGGAGAAGCAGATTAAAATTGTTACAAAAGACTTATTATTGAAAATAAATACGAAATTACCTAACCATCAAAAACTTTAGTTTAATAATGTATTTCCAAAATAATATTGAAACCTACCACTGCTTATATATACTCATTTAATCATTTAACATGATTAACATTGTCAGGGGCGTCATTGAGGGTGTGTGAGATGGGCGACCGCACAAGGCCCATCTCGTGTAGGGGGTCAAACTTCATCAGGTTAGCATTAGTGTATTACATATTCATATTGACATTCTAAGTTTGTTGTTATTTTTGTTTTTGACTATTAAATGTCTAAAAGTCTATTTCTTAATCGTCTATGGCTGATAATTGTGTAGAAGTATGTTATTGTCATGGATTTATCGTCATAGGTTTATCCATAGGTTTGCTACTATCTTAGTTTCTTATTCTAAATTCTATGAATCTTTGTTAATAACTTAATATTATATGACTTTCGATCCTCCACAATTCAAATTATTGTTATCATAGTATTAATGAAATTTTCTTATATATAAAAAAATTATATCTTAAGGCCCATTTTTTATTTTTCTCACAGAGCGTTCAAAATCAACGAGATGCCCCTGAACATTGTATATATGTTTATTCCGGTTGTTACAAACATACATACACCTTCAAATTCTTCAATACTATATTTCCTATTAAAAATGTGCAACCATTCCGATATGCATATCATACAAAAACTTTTACAAATCGAGTTCACAATAGCCATTATTATAGGAAATTAGGATTAGGAACTAGAATAGGTTAGTCGAATTTCAAAGTTGAGGTACTAAAATCATGTACTATCATATGTAAAAGTACTAAAATTGCAATTGGCCCAATGATTCGGTAAGAGGGCCTAATTTTTCAATGTCAAGAAAGTACCAGGCCCCACCTTTCCCAACCCACCAGACCCCCTACCCCCACCTCTGTGCACTTTTTGCCAATTTCTTTTATGAAAATTTGTGTTGTCAGACATCTTACACAACCAAACAGTAAAGAACATCTAGAACCAACGCCTACCTCACAACACACACCCGCAGAAAACAAGGAGGAAGTCGAGAAGGGTTCGATCTTAATTAGGGTTTTCAATCCTGCAACAGAAACACGTTTGCTTTGGTCCGGCCTATATGGGTTTAAAACTTGGTAAGCTTTCATGATTTTGTTTGTTTTTGAATTACAAAAATCGGTTTTCCTGGATCCCTTCGGTTTTTCTGGATCTATAAGGTGTCGGTTTGATTCATTGATTTGAATTTGATCTCTTTTTGCGGAAATTTTGATACTTTCTTGTTAAAATCTGAACTTTACTTATGGATTTCTGTTCTTGTTCTCCTTCCCCTGATTATTGTGTCGATACGTGTTCTAATTTGGCTCAGAGTTTCAGCTTAAATTTGATTCTTAGAAGCTTGATCTGCCCTGGTTCATTTTTCTTTGACTTTTTCCATCTTTTTTCATATTTATTAAGTTCACACTTATCCATACTTATCTTACACTTATGAAACTTCATGTTGCCATTGATTTTCGTTTTCCATCATGAGTTTTACATAATTTATAGTATCTACATACAATTTTCTCATGTACTTGTGTACTGTAATCCGATTTTCTCGAAATTCTTCACCTTTTTTTGCTACGGTTTCAGATTCTAAAAGAACCCTTTTCAATTTATCCTTTTATCCGTTAGGCATCTTTATTATTCTACAGATCAAGACTCTAATCTTGTAAAAAAATGTTCTTTCCAATCTTTACTAAACAAATGTTACCATATTCGTCACATAAGATAACTTATTCGATTACATCGATAAATTGTTCTTGAATTGACCCTTTTTGGTATTATAGAACATATTCAGAATCAATAAAGTGTCTACTTTTTTGGTCTAAAGCGTACAAATATCTGGCTACATTTCTCATACATCCTATATCTGCAGGTTTCATTAAACATTGAGAAGTACGAGGGGTGAAAAGGGATTTTCTTGAAAATATGGGGTACCAATGTGATCATTGTGGGGAAGCAAGATCAATGGTGTACTGTCGATCAGATGCAGCCTACTTATGTCTATCATGTGATCGTGTTGTTCATTCAGCAAATGCTCTTTCAAAACGACATTCAAGAACACTTGTATGTGACAAGTGTAATTCACAACCCGCAGTTGTTAGATGTGTAGAAGAAAAAGTATCACTTTGTCAAAATTGTGATTGGGTGAGTCACAACGGGTCAACCACACACAGTATACAAACACTGAATTGTTACTCGGGTTGCCCTTCGGCTGTTGAACTTTCGTCTATTTGGTCGTTTATGACGGAATCGCCCTCGGTTATTGATTCGACTTGTGAACAAGGAATGGGGTCAATGAGCATTGCCGATAATAGTCAAGGACCTTCTAGAAGCAACGATGATAAAAATTTAGTTGTGAATGAATCGAATTTGTGGATGGGTTCTTCAAGTGTTGGTGGTGATGATAGGCAGCAAAATGTAGGTCAACAAATTGGACAGTTAAATTCGTCTACATCGAAGGTAAACTGGATAGGTTTTATGTGAAATTACCATTTCAACAAATTCAAGATAGTAAATTGGAAATTCTTTACTGATTATGATTATGGTTTTTTGATTATTTGTGATAAAGAAAAGGGATAATCACAAAAATAACCAAAATGGAAAGGTAATATTACAAAATGACCACTTTTCTTGCGCAATTTGCTTGCCAATAACCTTTTCGGCGATTTTTTTTTTATTTTTTCGCGAAATAACGTCACTTCTCGCAAAAATGATGTCATTTTCACAAAATAAATAAAATTCACGAATTTTCTAATTGGATTTTTTTAGTGGGGACCACAGATAAAGTAATTACAGGAAAATCGCGAAATAGGTGGTTATTTGGCAATAAAAGTTGAAAAGGTGTTTATTTTGTAATATTGTCTTTCCATTTTTGGTTAACCCATTATTATGATTAGCCTAAACTACTCATTTTTGGAGTGCGATTAATGCAAAAAGGTTAACTGGTTTTGATTCTTTAAATCACAATAATTACCATGAAAATGCGCAAGTGTATTTGTATTTTTATTATGTATCGTTTAATGGAGTTTAATTATGTGAGTTGTTTACATGTAGACATCACATTCAGGGAAAAAAGATGCTGAAGCATGTGATGATGGATTCTATGCCGACTTCAATATGGATGAAGTTGACTTGGGCATTGAGAACTACGAAGAACTCTTTGGTGTTGGCCATAATGATCCCGAACATCTTTTTGCAAAAGATGGAATTGATTCTTTATTTGGTGGTGCCGAATCAAATCGTCACGGTGCATACGCCGCTAAGGTATGTATGACGGAATTGAAGAAAAAAAAATATGAAATGTTGATTCCATTGAAACGATAAAAAATGTCTGTTTGTGAATACCCATGAATCATTTAATTCGATTTAAAAAATACGTAATTTTAACGCGTTTTTTTTTTTTTTTTATGTTATTAGGAGTCATCAACCGGACACGCGAATCAAGTACAACCCGCGTGCAGTAACGCAGCATCAGCGGATTCATTAATTAGCTGCAAAACGGAACCAAATCCTTGTTACGCAAGGCAACATTCAAACATCTCATTCTCGAGTCTTACAGGAGAGAGTAGTGCCGGTGAATATCAAGACTGTGGAGCTTCTTCAATGCTTTTAATGGGTGAGCCGCCATGGTGCATTCAGGGCGGCTCTGATCAAACCACCACCCCTATTGGTAGCAGAAGTGATGCGGTTCTTCGGTACAGGGAAAAAAAGAAGATGCGAAAGTGAGTTATATTTACTAATATTTCATTGTACCAAGCACAACCATAACTCTAATTCGAAACCCTAAACCCTAAAATTGAAATTGTATTTTTCGTTTGATAGATTTGAGAAGAGAGTAAGATACGCAACACGAAAGGCGCGAGCTGATGTAAGAAAGCGTGTGAAAGGGCGGTTTGTGAAGGCTGGTGATGCTTATGATTACGATCCCATGAGTCAAACAAGAAGCTACTAAGAGTGTTGACTTGTTTCTTTATGATATGAATAAGAAACGGAATCGATTTCGATTTCAATGTTCATCGGGTTCCCGCATTTTCGCGCCGGTTTTAAGAACAACAGGATTTGTCGTGATGTCAACACCCCTCGGGCTAAACATGGTTTTAGTCTGTTTTTGTTTCTTCAAATGGTAAATGTTTTTGTTGAAAAAACACGGGGTTTATAGTCATGGCGGGCGCGGATTTGTCGGGATCGTGGATGATGATTGTTACCGTAGACTTTTGATGTAATTATGTATGTATCTACATAAAGCATATTTGGATGCATGATGAGTAAAACATGAAGATAGAAAAATTTGTGATAAATGTTGTGTTTTTGTTGGTATGTAAAAAATGGCAGATGTAAATCACAGTTGAATTAGGGTTTGAGTTGTGAACAACTTTTTTAGGATGGGTTTTGATCATTCTTTTTATGTGAAAACGTTTTTTGTTAGTTTTGTAAATGGTGATCGAAATACGATTAACCATCGATTTTGAATTCGATAATAAGTGAAGTATTTGCAATTAGTCTTTGAGTTTCAATTTGTGTATGTTTGATGTTAGTCGCATACAAATTCAAATTCATTTATACATTTGATCTAACATGTTAACCATTCGTGGCAATTCAAGAATAATCATCTAATAAATAAATACTTTGTAACACCCGACTTTTACGAGTGATTTTAAAATTTATCTAAATAAATTAAATAAATAATAAGAAATACTGATAATTAAAATGGATAAAATAATTTTAAGGTTAAAAATAAAAAGAATAAGTTAAGTTTAAAATTTTAAGAGTTTATTTGACTTATGCATATTTAACCATGTTTTGACTTTTATTTAATTGTTATATGACTAAATATGTTAATGTATAAGTCCATTAGCATTGAAATGGTAAAATGAAAGCAATTTGTAAAATTTCGGGTTAATTGGGGGATAAATTAGCGAATTAAGAACTTGGGGGTATCAAAATGTTAAATTTCCAAACTTTTGACTTAAACCATCGATATCCTTTCTTTTCCTTCATTAGCAATGATTTTGAGACAGGGGTAGAGAAGAAATGGCGATTTGAAAAGACACTAAGCACTAAAAGCTTGTTTGAAGTCAAGTTGGATATTACAAGTTTGTTTGTCAAAGAATCTTGGAGCTAGGAAGCTTATTTACGTTTAGACGATAAATTCACGAGTAGGTTGCAAACATAGCATCAATGTGTCATTCATGAGCTTGATTCTCAATTTTATGTGTCTGGGCATCAAGACCTAGAACATGACAAATTCGATTTTCACCATCAAATTACAAATTTGATTGCTATTTTGGTATTGATTTTTATTTTGACCGTTAAAGTATTGTCAAGATTTTGATGGCCTTTAATGAATGTTGATTTTAGTAATTATTTTCTACTAGCACCTAATCAGGACGATTGGTGTAAAATCATTAACAAATATTGGATAAAAAACTATATGACTAAGGGTAATAAATGAAGAACACAGAACCTACTAGTATACCATGCTCGGTTCCTAAAAGTCTTTTACAAAAATGACAACATCTTTTTCTAGTAAAGTTTAGAAACATTTTAAAAATGCAAATCTAGTCATAGTTTCATATAGATGATAACTCCACGCCCAAAAGGAACACAATTTTGTATTAAGAGATCCACCCTATCTACTGTTAGAAAGTGTACAAATCCAAACATCTTACCATTCTTGGACCTCTGTCGAGCAATGTAAACATCCACCATGGTACCATGATTGGCACATAAGTCCCATAACTCACTAATTGTCATAATTGCAGGGGAATTTGTGATGAACATCGTATAAGGAAAAAAGATCCATAACACCTCCCATTCCTTTTCATTGATTCATCCAAGCATTTAATGTACACCGAATCAAAGTATCGTGTTAACAAATATAAATTAAATTATTTAATTCAACTGAGTAATTTTGATCCATTCCTGCTTCTGTTAATGTTTTATACTCATTAAAATCATCGTTTAAAATCAGATTTAACATATGTACTGTTCATATTTCGTGATGCGACGGATGACCCGTCACGATGCTACCGTTCGATTTCACGTGACTTTTAAAAGAATTGTTTCGACCATAGCGATGCTAGAAGCCGACAGTAGCGTCACGAAACAACCAAAAAAAATATGATTAGAATAGTTAAATAGCATCGCAACATCCTCAAGTTGGCGACGTTATGAAAACCCGGTGTTCGTAATTTGTATAAAAGATCGCGACGCTACCATCAACAATAGCAACCCTATTGATGAACATGTTTATCGATTTCAAGAAAAATTCAATTTTTAACCCAGTCAAACTCCCTCTTTTCACCGAGTTGCGATCCAACTGGTTTGACCGGCCGGCCGGGTCAACACAAGTTTTAAAACATTGCACCTAACTGTTTTCGCATGGCATGTTGCGTTTTCTTCATTTTTTACACGCGTCTCTTTTTTTTATATCTAGTGAACAGAAATTACAACTACTTTTACATTTTTTTCAAAACTATATAAGAGTTAATTTTAGAACATTTGTTTGCCAAATGAGGATCTTTTGCCAAACAAATACTTTTAGAAGCATTTAATTTAAATTAAAGAGTTAATAGATACATGATATATGTCTTCTTTTTTCTTTGTAGGTTTAGACCAAGATATTTATGCATAAATCCGGGTACCTAAAACTCCTTTCTTGAATGTGATGCTTAAAGTTCGGTCTTAATACCCAAAAAAGCCCTAGTCTAGGACACTGGTCTCAATAGCTCCTAACTATTTTTATAAATTATTTGTTACAAACATAACTAAAATTTTCACCTATGCCCACAATAGCCACATATTTTTTAGCGTATCTATCAAGGTCGAAATACTGGTGCACTGGTGCCTCTCAAACTTGGATGGCATACGTGCCACATAAATAACATCTTAGCATCCACTCCAACTTGTCAATATATGTTATTATTAGAGAGTGATACCTCTCAAACTTGGATGATATGCTTATATTTTTTCTTATATTAAAAAGCATTATCACTTGTATTTTATGCTGTCATGAGTTGTAAGGAGAAGGAGAGAGACAGCTACAAGATGTTGCCGTTAAGACATACCCAGTGTTGCAAAATACGCTAAGCGCTCCCAGGTCGGTGGACTAGCGAGTAGCGATTACTCGGCTAGGCGGGGAGTACTCGGACGAGTACTCGGATAACGTAAATTATAAAAAAATTAATTTTGGGTAATTATATATATGACAAATATTATAAGTTCATTAGATTTATAACAAAATAGATGAATATCAATAACAATGACACCTGTTTAAATGTTTAAGTGTTACTGAAATCGATTCCTGATAACGGCTGCTTGAAATCGGTCCCTTGAGATGAAGCCATTCGAGAAATAGAGATGAGGGAAAGAGACTAGAACCCATACATGTCATACCCTCGTCGTCGGTTTGCAGAAAAGGTTGCCGGAGAATTAACGCCGACGATTATCAGAAATCGCAGATCGCAAATCGAGAGAGAGAGAGAGAGAGAGAGAGAGAGAGAGAGAGAGAACAGGGGAAGCGGGAGTATTTTTGGGGATGATAAGTTGAAATTACAAAGATGTAGACGAATTTTATTAATTAGGGGTTTATTTTCATTTTTTTAGTCAACAAACCGAGTATAAGGTTTGCCCGAGGAATTTTCGAGAAATTTTCGAGGAATTCCGAGTAATAGCCAGTCCGATTTATTATACCGATTCTTGAAAAATCACCAAGGTACCTAGTCGAGTCCGAGTACTCGGCTGAGTCGGCCGAGTTTTGCAACACTGGACATACCACAAGATGCTGTCCGGTGGTATGTCTCTTGCCACCTCAGATGTCTCCCCCCCCCCCCCCCCCCCCTCCCCCTCCCTCAACACTTTGTATAGCCTAAGAAATACACTATTCATTATGAAATGGTCCTTCATATTTAAGGCATTTTTCTTTCACTTCGTATGCGCAATATGAAGCTCTCATTTGCCGCGAGAATCGTTTTTAAAGATCTTTTCCACAACAAAAAATCGTTTTATTTTATAAAAATCATGATTATGAACAAATTCATAACAAGAAGAATGATTATGTAGTAAATTTCACACTACTTAAATAATTTCTAATATTTCTTTGGGGGACCATACAAAATGTCATTTCATAGTGACCCATTTCGTAATCCAAACATATGTCATAGTATTTTTTTCAGCTCCATTCCATATATCATTTCGCATTTCACAGTGCTCACTGCATTTTAAAGATACGTCAATCTAATCAAAGTAGCTCCACGCTTAGTGTAGCTAGTTTTTAAGACATGAAATCAAAATAAAATCAAGAGATTCGAACCTAAAAAACTACATATGCGGTGATGACCACACCGATCTCCTGTACGGCGTCGGCATGCCATGTTCCGGCATGTGAAAGTTGACAGCTTTACATGTTGTTGACAACTTGACATGGGCTTTTAGGCCCACATATCTTCATTCACTGTCATGGGCTTTTCTACCTCAAAAACGTGATTGCCTTTTGCATCGCTTTCAGTTTTGATTCACTGAACTTATTTATAAAGATTTCCAAGATCAAAATATCTTTCACTGATAATATAATAATCAATAAAATTGGTTGAATACAACGAATCTATTTTACTATTTATAACAATTACAACATATAATATATACATAGATAGCTACGCTTTTTCGTGTTTAAATATCTGGACACGGACCGAGAATGATAATGATAATTATATTTAACAAAGGTATATTATTGGGATACAATGAAATTTTCATGAGGAAATCATTTCCCAAATTGTAAGTCTAAATTCATTAGTTCTTTTTAAAAGACTTGTGATTTTCATTAAATGATAACATGTAGAGTATGAGTACATATGTTTTGGTTCTTTTAGTTGTCTTCATTCTCAACCTTCATTTTTGTCAAATCTTCTATCCAGCTGTATTGTTTTATAAACCAAAGTCATACACATGACTAAGATCCTAAAGATATTATTATGTTCCACAAAGCCTTTTTTGATCTATTTTTTAATAAATATTTTCGAGAGATATTCATGACAATGATCATATTTGGGTGTTGAAGACCATCCATTAACCTTCTTTTTAAATAGTCATATAATTATTTTCTCAACTACCCTAACAGTATTCTCACAAGTAAAAATATTCGTGAACCATGAAATAGGTCTATAAGTTGATCACTATTAACAAACTCTTGATCACTATCATATATCTATTGACATAAGAAGTTTTACCCCAAACGTTATTGTTTGAAAAACCGCTAGACTATCCAAGAAGTCCGAGAAATAGAAAGGAGTTGCACACTCATATTATACCAGCAATGGTGGTTATCAGTATTAAGAAGAGTAATGTCATTGTTTGATGCTTATTTATCTGGTGATGACTGTTCAAATCATCCAAACTCTTATCGTGGTTATCTATTTCCACTATAGATATCTAATTTTTATTTTTGAAGTTATGTAGAGCTGTGTAGAAGTCCAAGAGATGAACTTAAAAGGCGTAGGGAAATAAGTGTACGTATATGCATTATGCTAAAAGAGATCGATCCAAACAAAAAGAAATAGATTGTTGATGTTAAAAAGGAATTAAAACTTGTGAAAAATGGATATTTGATGTCAATATCTACACTTCTCAACTTCTCTAAGAGTTACACCATATTGAATAAGAAACTTAAATTAGGCAATGATTTATTGATGGTGAAAAATAATTCTATGCATTGTAATATCCGGAATTATGAAGACAAAATTACTTATTATATAGTTATTACTTAGTTAATGTAACATATATTACAATATTTAAATCTTTGTACATTAGCACTAATCATAACATGCTACAGATAATTTGTGTCATACACCTACGATACTCAATACAAAAGGCCCTAATACAAACAAAAATGCCACAATCAATGTTATCTTGTTAGGGTATACCTTCGGAAAATTAAATATTCAACTTCTCGTGGGCAACTCTTATCCATTTGTCTCATAATCTATCGACTGTAAGAACTGATTGCTATGGGCATCAAAAGCTACTAATTTTTCCATGATCCATTCATTATGGACTTCTAAAAATCCGATGTTATATATTATTAAAGTCCATGTCTTCAGTCCTAAATTAACAGTCAACCAAAAAGTATTTCTATTGTTAATGGGAAACAATACTTGTACAATGATGTGAAAACTAAATTTTGAAATCCAAACTGATATATTAAACTTTGTGAATTTAAAAATACACTTACAAAATCAACATTAGCTTAAGCTATATTTAGAGGCTTAGACCCATATGCAAGTGACAACATTGTATCTGTAACACCCTATCTTTTCTCATTGAGAACTAGCATAAGTAAACGACATTATTTGGATTAATTTTGGGACAAAAAATAGGGTCCACGTAACACAATATTTACATAACCATATTCCCATTCTGGGTTTACAAAATATCCAAAGCCATAGCAAACACTAGATATACAAAAGAATTCTAATGTTCAAAATAATTGTCAACTAGTGTTCGCTTCATGTTAATCCAGATCATGTAAGTTCATCAAAAGAGTATCCTATCTAAGGATAAGTCCATAACTGCTTCATCTTGGAACCTGGAACATGTCATAAAAAGGTTATACATAAGACAACAATGTGTTGTGACTACATGGGTTTTAGACACAAAATAGCATTTCCAAAGCATTATAGTACACTTACCAATAATAAAAACATTTGATAACCATAGTACTTTATTTCCAAAGTAATGACAATATAATGCAAGTGTTATATATGCTTTTAATCACAATGAAATGCATGGAACCCGTCAACACCGATTTTGCCCCACAAGTAGACACTTGGTTGAGTTTTTATGACAACAACAAACATAAAGGCAACGAAGGCATAAACAATGATCAAACAAAACCAAAAAATAGAGGATCACATGCAGCAATTCAAGCAACAAATTAAACCTAATAAGAATGTTAGGGTTTTTCTACCTTTCTTGTAGCTTGTATGAACATGGTCCAAAGTAGCACCCCTCTAATGAAAGACGCACCCCAAGACAAGATCAAGGACAAAGTGAGCAACAATCCAAAACCTGGCCAAGCTCCTCAAAATAGTCGGCAATAAG
This sequence comes from Cichorium intybus, assembly GCA_023525715.1. Classification (NCBI taxonomy): domain Eukaryota; kingdom Viridiplantae; phylum Streptophyta; class Magnoliopsida; order Asterales; family Asteraceae; genus Cichorium; species Cichorium intybus. The sequence continues at coordinate 127,920,504 of CM042012.1, read as the reverse complement.
AACACCCCCATGGTGTTCATGCACTGAAAGAAACCTCCAAATATATCCATTCATTTTTTTATCTATAGTAGGCGTAAGAAGTTCAATTTAAACCACGTTAGTTGGCCTTATGATCCTAGATTACTTTTCTTGTAATGTTTTTAGCTAGCCCCTACTAGCTCTACTTAATATAATTTCGTTGTTACGACAAAAAATAATATAAAACAATGTAACAAAAAATTGTTTTCCAATATAATACATGTTCAATGCCTCCAAATCGCGCAGAGCCAACAGGCTCCTTGGTTTAACCCGTAAAGTGCCTTGTCATCCTATAGATCCGCACTCTAGTATATAAAGATGACAAAAAAGGATAGCATCCTCGTCTAATATGTAATGAAATCTTAGCTTGTGAAACAACTCAAGTAAATCATTACCATATAACCGCTTTAAAGGGGGAACTAACGCTTTCTAAAGGGGGGGGGGGGGGAACTAGTGAAGCACCGAGTATTAGACTTGCTAATATCATCTCCATCTCTAAATATAACACTCCCAAATCGAAACGAAAGATAAATCAAAACTCCTTACATAAAAAATGTAGCTAACTAGCTCATACCCTCCATCATGAAACCATAACAACCAGTTATCATGATCACAACGTCCCTGAGACATGAGGATATCATGGACGACTTGTGAATCTGCGGTTGTTTTTAGGATAAATAACCACAACCATAAATATGATCTCCTAAATATAGCTTCATAAGAGCTCAAGAATGAGATAATTTCTCTTTTATTTTCTAGCAAAGCACACCTCGGTCTTGATAGTGAACAAGGCCATCCTGATTGAAATCACGTGTTAGAAGTGTGGCTAGATATTGAAACAATCGTGAAAATACACTTACATACTCGAGCATATACAGTTACATCCTGGCACGTCATTTAAAGCACTCGTGTACGTGTTCCTAATTCGCGTACCAACATATAGACCAAGCTCGTGACTAATTTCAAAACCCCATACATGATTTTAAAACTTACGAGTGTGTCCTTCATTAAATTACACATGACCACGCATTCGTGAGCCTATTTAAAAACTCATGAGTGTTTTCTTCATTCGCAGATGAACGTGCTCTAAATAATACTTTTTTCATTTACGACATTGTTAATGTAGGCTTATGGTACGAAAACGAAATACATGAAATAACCTAAATCACAAAGCATACTAGACAATATTTTCTTGAAACGTTGTTGATTGTTAAATGTACTCGAATTAGAAAGATTAATAATCACATGTTTGCGCCTGTGTCATTTACGATGATCTCCGAGCACTTTTCGCGGGAAAGCGACACAACAGGAATGATAATGACCTTTCATGTGTAGAGACCTTTTGTCCCCCGTTCGTAAGTTGTGGTATAAAAGTCGTGCCGAACGTATTTTATGCAACAAGAAAAGTTGGTTATGACCAAAGTTCTAAATAACGTGAGGTGTTGCATGACAACAAGATCAAACATCAAGCCTTGCAACCACAACGAGCATTTTAAAATGTGGCTTGAGGTAACAATTTAAGGCATGACTTAAGTCATAACGTTAGAGACAAGTAATGGAGTCATGACATGTCATGACCCCACCATGAGGAGTTTTTTAGAACAATGTTTAGGGGAAAACATTCATCATTAGTGAATATGTTTATTATAAAATTTTGAATGGTTAATCATTCGGTTCTTCCTAATTACTCAATAAATTTGAAACAAAGAGACTAAAGAAAATACTAAAAAACTATTAATATGTGGTACAATTTTTATAAAGGAGCACGATTTGTACTATTCAATAGAGTTCCGTCATCATCAGCCATTATCAGCACATACCCCACCATACCACCACCCCCCCCCCCCCAACCCCATCCTCCCAGGTTCTTTCTTGCTGGAAATTCATAAAATCTCATCTCGATTCAACAATTCCAACCACAGTCCGCCTCTGAGTACGTTTTTTCCTCCCTTTCTTTCTCGCTTTCTGCTGTAGTTTATAGTGTTTCAACTTCAAGTGACTATCTGCTTAGAAAAAGCATTTCGATCTGTTCTAGATAACCTTACAATTGAATCAGTTAACTGATAAATGTTTTCTCCAAGTATGAAGTTGAATCTAACTTCGGTTTTTAGTTTCGGAAGTGGTTTTGCGATGTCTGATATATAATAATCATCAACGAATCACTATAATTATAGCGATTCTATATACACACCTTTTGTTAGGGTTTGCTTGTTAGTCTGAGGACCAGATTCAAATTATATGCCATTGTGCTTCAGAAAGTATTAATAATGATTCTCACGATTTGTGTTTGTTGTCTGTTTAGGTTAAATAACGAAATGGGTCTCTCGCCGTACTCAAACCCATCGGATGCCGGAGTATTGTGTATAATTCTGGTTAACACGGCGATGTCGATATCAATCATGAAGGAAATAATTTGTTCAATTCTTCATACGGTGGGCATCCGTGTAGCATCGTCGGTTCAAGCATCGCCGGAATCATTTAACCGCCGTGGAAGCCCGTCGGAAACTTATATGGATGAGTTCAGAAGCCGGACGCCGTCACTCCGTTACATCTCCCTCCGTCGTGCCGCTAAACAAGAATGCTCTGTTTGCTTATCGGAATTCAAACCAGATGCGGAGATAAATAACCTTTCGTGTGGGCATGTTTTTCATAAATCGTGCCTTGAAAAATGGCTAAAATTATGGAACATTACTTGCCCTCTATGTAGAAACCACATGATGATTTCTAAAGAAATGGAAGAAAACACTTGCCCGATGTGAAGAATCGCAATCAAACTTACACTTATTGTAGATATCAATTGTGTAAGGTTTCCGGTGGTTCATTCATCTGAGAAACTGAAAAACTTTTCTTCTTTTTACTCGTTTATCGAGTTTTCTTTGAAGAAACAGATTATGTTTCTTCATCATTAATCAATTTATGCCCCAATATTGAATGAACTACCGATATCTTAATCCAAGTTTTTAGCTTCTTTCACCTAAATGTTGCCAAGAATATTAGAGTTGTTTCCATACAATTGTTTTCCAATATTTAGCATATCGTTGAACATATTACACAAGTAAGAATATGTTACTTGTGATGAAGATATAAAAAAATTTACCATATTATCACTTTTTCCAGTATCTTTTTGCAATTAAAATAAAGCCATCAATGGCAGAATCTTTTACTTGGCCTGGTTTAAGCTTGAGTTCGTTTCATGGGGCATAGCCTTCTTTTTCAAGCTAAGTTTGTTACATGTCAAACTCGACAAGTTTGATGAACATGGTTTGGTTGGATTTGGTCTTTACCTAAAACCGAAACCAAAACAAAAAATGCGTTTTTGAACGTCGATTTTGGTTGTTTCGGTTTTTGGGTTTTCCGATTTTTATTTTGACTGGGGTTTGTTTTCATCAACCATCTAAAATTTACCAAAAACAAGTTACTAAAAAATTACAAGACGAGTGTGTATTATTATAATTTTTTTAATACTAACCATAAGCGCATAATAGTCTTTTTAATCTTCAACATACTTAATCAATTAAACATATCCATATGATAACATCATTTTGAGTATTTCTTTTTTAGGTTTTTATATATACAAACGTCAAACCAAAAAAATCAATTCTTCTAAAACCCGAGAAATCAAACAATCGGTTTTCAAAACGGTTTGTTTTTTCGGTCTCTTGTTTCACTTTCTTTGCACTACTCTAACTTTTTATAATGATGATGAAAAGGGTACTTGTATACTTTGCATTTAACAAAATGCTTAAGTGTGATTCCTTATCCCACTTTGTTCCCTACTTTGCATTTAACAAAACAACTTAAGTTTGATTCCTTATCCCACTTTGTTCATTCTTTTGGGGATGAGACAAAAAATTACAATTTTAGTCTTTATAACATCATATATGTGTTGTCATAGTTTTGATGCAATGTGTAATAACACAAGTTTGTCAAAATGGGATACTAAATATACTTGGAATTTAATTGCAAAAAATTTCATTCCACCACTACCTTAAAACTTGAGATAAATATACAAGTAACATGACTTTCTCCAAACCTCTTTATGAAAGATTTACAATCCCCTCTAAAATTAGTTAAAATCACCTCATCTTTTTTCAGCATACCATAACTAGACAACCAGACAAACTTTCCAGGGCTATTTTTTATAAGTATGACGAGGCCATTCACATCTTTTGCACAGACAAGCCATCAACAGCAAGTCCTGGTCCCACCTTTTTAGGTGGGACAAAAGTAGCAATTTTTGTCCCATTGACATCAGTCCAAGTCCAAACACAGTACAACTTAAAGAACGCGTCAAATAGTTCTTCAAACGGTAATTTAATGATATTAACTTGACGAAGAAGAAGACGAAGCCCTTATTTGTATCTCACTCATTTTAACTTCCATACTTCTTTGAACCATATCTTGAAGTAAACTTTTAGCGGTTTCCACGGTTTTATCGGATCCATCAACTCTCGCAGCAATATCATGAACAATCTTCTCAAGAACAGAAGAACTCAATCTCTTTTCATTAGAAGACTCTCTAAGCAAATCCAAAAGTGTTCTTGCTTTTTCTTGTGCATCTTCACTTCCATAAACAGTTAACCTCAACAAACCAGGAATCGCGCCTTCATTCAATATAAGCTCTCTGTATTTACTTCTAGAGCTTACACACAATGTAAGCAAAGTGGTAACCGCGTGTTCTGTGCTAATTAAAGATCCGTCTTCGATTGTTTCCACTAATGTTAAAATCCCGTCTTGTGTATTTGTGATCGCGGATTTTCCTTCTTCGGATTGTGAGATGATTTGGATTAAAGATGTGGTTTTTTCAGCGAATTTGGAGGATTTTTTGCATTCTTTTAGGAGGTTGATGAGAGGGGGGATGGCTTTGGAATCAGGGATTAGAGGTGGTTGTTGTGAGGTTAGGAGGTTGTGGAGGGCGGTGACTGAGTCGACTCGGCCTTGAACGGTTCCACAACTGAGGATTTGAATGAGTAGTGGTATTACTCCTGAGTCTATTAAGGTCTTTTTGTTTGGTGGGGCGGTTGATAGTGTTAGAATTGCAGCAGTTGCTAGTTCGCGTAAGGTGTTGGTGTTTTGAAACTTGAGAAGGTCCACAAGAGGAGGGATTGCACCACAGGTCACTATTTGTTCTTTGTTTCTGGAGATTAATGGGGATTTAGAACTTTTTAGATGAAGAAACAACGAGTAATCATAAGAGAAGAAGTTGGAATCTAGCAATAAGTGATCTAATATATGTCGTATCAATTTATCAGAGAAAGATTGAGCTAGATTGTTGAAAGTACATCTGTAATTAAGCAGAACTCTATTGAAATTTATGAAGAAAAGTCTTGGTAATGGTTGTGTTCATCTATTTCTACAATAATAGCTTGATTAAACTCGTAACCTAATCCAGAAGACTACATTCAATACGATTTTACTGAAACCCTAACATGTGAGTACTACAGTAACCGGAGAATTTATAGGCCTATAGCTCTCAACTATTCGCATTAAAAAAGAATTAGCAGAGATCAAAACATCACACATCACAGTTACTTCAAATTGCATACCAACGCACACCTTCGCACCGTAAAGTGTTCATATCAATTGCAACTTAAGCAGACAATAATAAATCGTGAACAAAAAGGCGAAAATCCTCTCTGACTCGATTAATTTCATCTAAACCCCTAAAGCGACCAGACGTTCAGATAACACAGCTATTGGAAGCCTTATATCGAGATAAACACATATGTAGAGATGAAATTCTAACCGTTCGTTTCTAGAGGCGAGATTGAGAAGTGCAAGTAAGGAAACTTCGCGAGCATCGTGATTTCTGGAGTAGAGCATGAGGACAAGTGGCTGAATGACGCCGGCAGCAGCGAGCTTAGTACGAATCTTGTCGGAGGAATTTCTATTCCGAATCATGCTCCGAATCTCCCTTGCGGCCTGAATCTTGGTGAGGAGATCACCGTTGATGATCTTACCGGTGATTTCATCGATTAGTGTTTGTTTCTTGTGATGGAATAGCCCTGGCCCATCTTCTTCCCCCATCTCTCTCTCTGTCTATCTTCTTTCTGCCTTCTCTCTGGAAATCGATTCAGCTTCGGGCCATGGGATTTTTACTCCACGGCTATTCTGGTCACCACTACTTTCATATATTCTTACAGTATAAGATACTTTCGCTAATTTAATAATTCTTACAATATGTTTAACTAAAAAATAAAGATGCTTTTGTTATTTTAATAATTAATAATCTTTAATCATAAAATTCTTTTTATCCGTTTCATATAATTAAATATTATATATAACATTCCACATCAAATTTATTAAAAGATAGTAAAGATGTTATATTAATTAAGAACATGCTGAAAATTGAAAAATACCATATATATATTTTACGGTGAACTCTCTCGCTATATATACACACAACACATTAACAAAAAAATTTCTAAATATAGTGTTTGAGTTGCATTATCCATTAAGAATAGTCGACCATCTAAATATTTGTTTGCGATGAACAATTTATTATGGTTTTATAGTTTTATAATCATGTATTAGCATCCATATATGTATTTTTGTATGGATAAGGATATATGTATTTTTGTATGGATAAGGTACCGGTATTGAAAGCACCTTAGCAGTGGCGGATCTTGGCAAAACAGTTCGGGGGCGGGAATTACTCTAACATATATAATGAATTAAAACATAAGAATTTAAAGACCAAAAACGAAATATACTTTATTAATCAGAAAGTAAACTAGCTAAGCAATTAACCAAATACAAAAGATTGTATTGTTTGTTGAAACAAAAGTAGAACAATTGTACAAGCCAATTCAAACAACGGCCTGTGCATATGATTATGAATAAATGCAAAATAGGCCAGGCCACTTGGATTGAATTTGTCAACGGTGACTCATTTAAATAAATAGCAATTGTATTGTAAAGCTAAGCAATTAATCAAATACAAAACAAAAGCACTAAAATTGAAATTTTGACAGCCAATTACCTGATCGTGCGCTTACTTTGGGCTGCCGGCTCCTCTGATAATGCCACAAATCCAACAAAACTCAAAGGATTTAGGATCAAGAGAAATTTGTTAAGAACTAAGAAGCAGCAATAAGTGTTCGATTACTTGATTATCAACCGAGGCGTTAGGGACTAAGGGTTTTCCGATCTTTGGCTTCGTGCGTTCTTCTGTCGTTTCATATGCCGAGTTCTTTTTTCTTTTTATTTTGGGGGTCAATAAAATACAAGTATATTTTTTTACACATGTATACTAAAAAATTTACACTTATCACCAAAAATTTGGGGGGGGGGGGGGGGGGGGCACAGGCCCCCCTGCCCCTATAATGATCCGCCCTTGCACCTTAGCCATGTACGCCATCATCTTGACATTACTGTTGTGGTTAACATGAAAACAGGTAAAAGAAGGACTCGAAGAAGAAAGAAGACAGAAGGATAAATGGGCTTGCGTGGTTAATCATCAACGGGGTCATGGGCTCCACAACATGTAGGGGCCATTCTCTCCCGTGAAAGGGTTCCACATCAGCATCACGCCGGTTGCGTGATGCCTATACTGTGCAGCCTAACAAGTTTGCAAAAGAAATTATAAGTGTGATTATTGCAAAATTTAATTATCTATATATAAGGATATAATTTAATGTGATTATGCTTATCAGCAATTGGCCACAACTAATTTTTTTTTAAACATTTTTTCATCCATCCACTTATACAACCAAACCAATTCAATTTTTTTACTACTTATCAACAATCTAACATTGCCAAAAATAAAACTTTTAGAATTTATATAAAAATATATGTCAATATTATACTATATTTATACAGAACGAAAACCATGAATCTTTATATAATGTTTATAGTTTTTCAATAAACATCTTGATAAATAAAAATGTATTAAAATAAAAATGAGAAAAAATTAAATCATTATCAATCATATGTTGTCATATGGATTGGTCATGGTTGTGACTTGAGTTTGTCATCCGCTTTTTCATGTATTAATTGTAAGTATTCTTGGATTAAAATCTTTTTTGGTTCTATACATGGCAACCGGTTGTAGTTGCATCTGATAAACATAGTTTTATATCATGTTATAATTACAAATAAATAAGATATGAAATTGATATTAAACTTAATTTACATTCAGTGGCAAGAAATGATATTTTGGTTTTTTTATTACACAAATTATAGAAAAGTCAATGAGTTTTATATGTTTTTGGGTTAAGTATTAATTTTTTTGCGGTAATCAGCCAATGACACGCAAAATAATTGAATCAATGTCACATGGATATAAGCAATGTTTATTGACACATTTTCTATAAACATTTCGATAAAGATCAAATATTCTTCCAAAAAAAAAATTATTGTTATATACTAAAGATGTTTAGTCATTACTTGATGACATTTTTAATGATGTTTTTTTGGATCGTAAAGTAGAGAAAGACTTTACAACAAACAACTCTAAGAATCTTTTTTAAATGCATTATGTGAAGGAACTTAATAAGTAACTAAACTTAATACAACTGATGAATCAAAAAATGAGTCAAGTGCTGAGAATAATAATGATAGGAATGATGCATATCCTTATGAAGAAGAGATTGACGTAAGCATGGAGTCCAATGTTTGTGGCTCATGGGTAAGTGAAAGAATATGAAAAAAAATGTTGGGAGATCTACGGTCTCATGAACAGCTTAAGTTATGTCTAACTAATTATGAGGTTTCACACATGTAATGATTAAGATTTAATAAGTGTGATAGCAAGAGACTACTACTACGATTTAATAAGTGTGAAGTACACAGGAGGTAGCTATCATCACATGTATGTGAGGCATGTCTAGAATGTTGTCACATCATTACAATGTCACCATTCGGTATCCGAATCATAATTGGTCACACAAGTCATCAGCGCAGCCTAAGTGAATGCACATGCTTATGATCAAAAATTGATTTTAAAACAATAGTATTGTCCCTATTTATAAAACTCTTTAAGTAATTCATTTCATGAATGCATATGTATTACATATAGTATACACAAATTTTATACATATAGAAATACACAAGAAAATATCAAAGTACATGATATACACTGGAGACATGTAATTTTAGGTAATAAACTCAGCTCAACTATTGTAGATACAATACACCACTTCAAGTGAAGTGTGTATGTCTAGTTGTCACCTAAACATCATCATAGTTTAAATAATTAGTTTCTAATTACATTCTAAACATCCAAATCAAAGTATCTTGACTTAAACACCTCAGTTTATTTGTTACATAACATACCTAAGTTCATGGTGGGGTATTTATATCATAGCATGCTACAACATAATTGATCGATTAAAATTTCTAGGCATGGAAAAACATCCATACTATATGTTGAAAGAAAGAAAGCCAAAAACATCAAAAAATTGAAAATGGCAAAAAGATCTATAAAGATATATAATTATCTTTTTGATAATTATTACTTTCTTGTGTTTTGTGATCATCAAATAGGGGTTTTTTTTTGTCACAACTCACAAGTCTCTTTAGTGATTTGATGTTTGATTATGACAACTTTTAATGATTGTTTTTAATTATGTAAAAATGGATAACTTATATGTCTAGCAAAATGTGTGTCAACATTAGATGTTTCCTAAATTATTACCACTGTTTGTCCAATTATGAAGAAATCAATACACACAAAACAATAATAATTAAATTTCTACTTATTTACAGATTTACATTAAATAATCTTTTTTTCAAAAAATAAAAACAATTAAAGTAAATAAATATGCATTTTTTTCAAAAAATAAAAACAATTAAAGTAAATAAATATGTCGTTCCATTTTATCCGGTTTCAGGTGGCTTCGCTGCGGGTGGTTGTGCATTTGATCTCATTCTTCTTTGGGTTGCTTTTTTTGTTGCTTTTTGTAGCTGGTTTTGCTATTTGACCGTGTATTATTTTCTTTTCTAGTGGGTGTATTTTTTTTTATTCCAGCTTCCCGCTGGATCTTTTTAATAAAATTTATATTGTCGTTCAAAAAAATAATAATAATAAATATGCCGGAATAATAATAAAATTTTTATTACCGTTCAAAAATAATAATAATAAAGAGGGTCGTCTGCGGCACGAAAAAAACCCACGAAAACCGTCATCACATGTCGCCTGTGGAGCCATCGGCACCGGAGGACAAGCTGGAGGCTACCGTCGGTAAAATGCCGGTTGCTGGAACCACCATCGCACGAAGGCACGGTCGTCGGAGTCACCATGACCGGAGGGACGCTGTGTCGGCTAGTCTCTCTCGAGTTTGATACGTGAAAACGCAAAATTTGAACGTTATATTATTTTTTCTATTATTATTTTAGAAAAAATCAGATTAAAAATTGCTTTTAACAATTTGTACAAACATCACGAGCATATAAACGCGAAATTTGAACGTTTGTGGTCATTATATTATTGGACAAATTCAAAACTTTTATTTTACAATAGTAAGGTCTTTTTGTAAATAAAAAAATTAATTAGCATTATATTTAATAACTAATAAAAAAGAATTTAAATAATGATATAATAATTAAAATAGAATGTAATGATTAATTAAAAAATACAAAGTAATAATAATAATATGCTTATTAGTGACATGATTATAAGGACACAATCATTACATACAAAAGATAAACCTATATACTAGGGTGGAGTGTCTTTATCAACACCCTTTTTCTAAATGTTTTTGGATAGCAATAGTTCTCCACGGAATTTGTGAAAGACTATGTTAGCCAAAATTGTCACAACTCTATATATTGAAGATTTAAAGTCATGAGTTATGTTGATCAGGAAAAAAAACAACACCAAGAAGCTTTCCCATAAGATATACGAAAGTTCTTTGTAAGTCAAATAAATATATCATATGAATTAAAGATTCGACGTCACAAGTTTTGCTATCAAATTTAAAGCAACACCAACATACAAAAAGAAGAAATTGCATCCCCCAACAAAAGAAGAAGATAATTAATGAGTATCTAGCAAGACAAAAACTCAACCTTCTTTTCTATAAAAGATATCGCATACTCTTCTTTTGTTCCTCCAATTCTTGTTCCTCTTCAACTTAATGTGCACTTTTATGTACCATTTGTTTGTACGATTGATTTGATAGGGGTGGGTTAATCCTCTTGAAAATATTACAATATTACAATATTTGGATGAATAATAGAAGAACATGTAAAAGATCAACTTAATTTATACTTTTAAATGCGTCAACTTGAAATTTTTTACATGAAAATTAGAACAACTCATAAATCTACTTCATGGGTTATTCGAAGTCCGTGATATCCAACTTTTTTGCATTAACCAAACGAGATAGTGATAGGTTGTAAAGTTGAAAGCCATTAAACGGGTATTTTATGCAATTTTAACCATATTAGGAAATAAATTGCTACATAAGCAAGCCTACTCATCAATTAAGTCATATCATTACTTCAATACTGACAAATGATTAAAAAAAACGGCTAATTGAATAATTAGATTAGAGCTTTAATGGCCATTTGAAGTTTTTATGCTACACAAAAGAGTCGTGATTATTGGTTTTTTTTATAATTTGTCCTTTTTGACTTTTTCAAAAAAGTTATAATTCTTCCTCATTCCCACAAATTGGGGACCACATCATGTTTACCGATTGTCGAAATGACAATATTTTATTTTATTTTTATTCTTTAGTTAAAGCAAGTTGTGTATGTATATGGTTCTCATGCCGGTTTTAGGGTCGTATCTGTTTAGATTTGAACATTAGTTTTGTCTAGAAAAACAAATATCAAGGCTTATAAACCAGAACTAAATAAAAAATATAGTTTAATATTTATAGATGCTTTAATAAAGATAAATAAACAATTGTTTAGACCCAAATCCACAAGAGGAAAATTGGGAATTGTGTGGGAATTTGGGATTTAGAAGAACCGAATAATGTATGAGAATCCAAACAAGTGACATAAATCCATTTAAGATAAAGACAAGACATGTATATTTACTTTTTAACAGACAACATGACAACAAAATCATTATTATATACGTCCAATTATATTATATTACATTTTTCTAAATGTTTAATCAAAATTATTGTATTTAAAAAACAAACAAAGAAACTACAAAGAAAAAACTAACAAAATGCAAAATCAAAACAGGTCCATTTCTCACCTCAGAGTTTAATACATTGGGTTCTTTTTCAATAATAATGGGGGCTCTTTTTAAAATTTATTAGAGATTGTTTCTTTTTCAATAATAATGGGAGCCCTTTTTAAAATTTATTAGAGTTTGTTTGATACTTACTGATTGAGTAAAAGCTGACTGAATCAATGTCTTATTCAGTCAAACTCATCATAAAGTTGACAGAGTAGGAGGTAATTTTAAGGCTTAGAACCGAGTCAGATAAATTTTAGGGTTATCAAACGGTCTGCCTCAAACCGAGTCAGACATAAAACCTCTTATTGAACCGGTAAGAGTCAAATCAAACAGCTCCGGTGTTCTTTTCTTCATTTCCATTATTGGCGAAACTTTCTAAAGTTATTCATAATGATCAAGATGATAACAGTATTTACTTATTTCATAGACATAAATTTCAACTTTTGTCTAGTTGTTATTAGTATCCGCCAAAATCCAATGCATGTTAAATACAATACAACATGTTATATCATGTCATGTCATGTCATCATATCTTGCGTAATGATGAACTAAAATACGAAATCAACGATTATGAATGATGTTTCCGATTATACCCAATACCAATTACAACAGTTCAAATACATCTTTTCTTGCTATCAAAATTCACTTTACATGCAAACACCAAAAGGGTAATAAAAAAAAAAAAAAAAAAAACAAGAAGCAAGACATAAAGCCTCTAACCCTAAATCCATGAGTCGTATAAAACCTCAAATTTCAAAAACAGAAAAATAGAAGATTACCCACCGCGACTCACGGCCAAAAACCATATACCACCACCAGCAAGAAAAAGACACGACTGAATAATAAACCAAACCACCCCCCACTAAAACTTTTAAAAAATGGTCATTTTATCGGTTACAAGAGGATTTTTCATCTTTTTTTTTTTTTTTTTTTTTTATATATCCTCCCAACATAATCTATCAAAACTTCCAGCCTCCTATAATAAAGATGATTTACACTCATATCTGCCCATTTATGTATCCATGGACCTTTTTGGCTTTTTGGTTTTGGTGGTTTTGATAGTTGAAGTTTGTTTAGTAGTTATTGGGCCAGTTGATTTGAGTTGGTTGGGGTTGTTGATAGACACTAGGTGCGGGTCCCACCATGTCGACACCGGGTCCAGCCAGCGGGTGGACCCCACCGGTGGTTACGGGTTGAGCCGGGTGGTAAATGTTGGCAAATGTCGGGTGGTTCGGTTGTGTCGGGGTGTACGTGACTTGACCGCCTTGTGGGAGATTGTAGAAAGAACTAGCCATGTCTCGACCGGGCCCCGCGATCCATACACCTGGACCTTCACTCTACAAATAAATATAAAATTCACACCAAGTTATTTTTGGAGAAATAAAATAAAAAATGTAAAGTATGATAAATGAAACTAACCTGCTGTCCAGTGATGTAAACATTACTTTCCTTAAACTGGGACCCACCATGGTCTTCATTGGAGGTCGAATTGCCAGCTGTAGTACCCGAACCAGGGTTATAACCTGCAGGGGTTGCCCCATACGGTCCATAGCTTCCGATATGTCCCGAGTTCCCAGTATTATTTCCCGGTTTATATTGCGGAAGCGGGTATTTGGAGGCGGCCACTGGCGGTGCTGGATACATCCCGCCACCTTGCGGTTGTTGCGGGAATGTCCCGTTGCTTAAAAACTGATGAATCGCTGGCGGCGGGACATAAAACGGGGAAAAATACGGACCGTACGGGATGTAATTCGGAGGAGCGTAATGAGGTAAATGAACCCCGGGCGGCTGCCGGAAAACCGGCAGTGGTTGTTGAGTCACCGCTATGGAGCTTTGCATGACTCCGGCGGTTTGTGTGGCGGCTACCGGTGTCGAACCGGTGGTTGATAACATTAGCGAGTTCCCAACCTGCGGTAAAACAAAATTGGTGGTTTATTCATTTACTCATTTGTGTCCTATTCGACATGATTATAATAAATTCATGAAAGTAGGTTGCCATTATATGTTATATTATACAAATACAAACCTCTTGAGAAGATTGAGAAGCTTGTGTAGATAACACGGGAACATTTCCATTGTACTTAGTCGAGTGAAAAGGTGACATGCGACCATCACTATCAGCATTAGCGCGATACAAGTGAGCATAATAGCTTGCGGGATCAAACGGTTGTTGAACCTGTAACATCATTTATCCAGACATTACTTAATAAATAAACAAATAAACAAATAAAGAAATAAAAGAAAAAAAGGCCTTACTACAAAGCTCGGGACGTGAGAGCCATCGCGCGCCTGAGACTCGTTGTTTTCAAAAGATGTAATCGGACTCCCGATCATCGGTGGCATGAACCCGAAACTGAAGTTTGGAGACGTATGAACAACCGGGTATTGATGACCTGGCGTCGGGAGTGAAGAAGTCTCTTGTTTGGAGTCTCGGTACTCGGGCCCCACGTTCGATGACATGTCACCTTCGGTTGGTACGTTAGATGAGGATGTTGGACGGTCAAGATGGTCTCCTTCATCGGTAGTTGGTAGCGCGTTTTGATTTCTAAACCAATAACAAATTCATCAGAAAGTGTGTGCGCGCGTGTGTGTTTGTTACAGAGTTTGTTACGGGGTTTGTTACAAACCTGGAGTGGTCCTCGATACTTTCGTCCACGTCATCAGATGCTTCGGAAGTCTTGTCACTAACGGGACCATTAGAGGAGGTTTTATTGAAATCAAAAGTGGCATCGAAACTTCCGAAACAAAACCCGAGTTTTTCGGTTTCAGGAACGTGAAGGTGATTTGGGATGATGACGTGTTGGTCATGTGAAATGTGTGACTCTTTTAGCTTTTTCTCAAGTTCATGGGTGGTGTCTTTTGAATCAAGATTAGTAGGTGGAGTGTGAGTTTCAATTGGAACTGCGGGACCCTTGGTTGACTCGGTTGACCCGGTCACTTGAGTAATTACGGGGTTTGTTGGTTTTGGTTTCCATTCCATACTGGGACCCACTGTGGGAATTTCATTAAGTAGTTTTTAGACATCATTGATAGTAGTTAAATTGAGATTTGAGAACAGAAAAAAGAATACCTTTTTGAGGTCCAATTGTTTGTTGCAGTCTATTGTTGTAGTTTGAAGAAGGTCTGGAAATTGAAAATGGTGGGGCCCGTGAAGACTCTGAAACCAAATTTTTCTGAACCTCACTAGGTGTTTTCTCTTGAATGGAAACAGCTGCCATGTAAGCGTTTC
The DNA here is from genome assembly GCA_023525715.1 of Cichorium intybus. Lineage (NCBI taxonomy): Eukaryota > Viridiplantae > Streptophyta > Magnoliopsida > Asterales > Asteraceae > Cichorium > Cichorium intybus. The sequence continues at coordinate 127,905,115 of CM042012.1, read as the reverse complement.
GTTAAATAGTTTAGATTAAATCCAGTTTGAAAATCTCACACATGAAAAAATAAGTGAATTAAACTAAAATAGTTCATTTATCTTAAAGATCACGTTTGTTATACGGGACACGGCTGGAAAAGCTTTCTAGGGCTACTTTCGACCATGAGGATCAGAAGGGCATTTACGTCTTTTGCACAGACAAAATGACAAATGCAATATAGCCTGTTATTAATTACAAACGAGGTTTAAAAAGAATTATAAAAAAGGTTCTTACATGAAGTTAATTTGATCTCAATGGGGGTGTGAGTTTCTTGAATTTGGTCAACCGGGGTTCTTTGACTCCCAACTTCACGTTTAATTGTACCCACGGGCAATCGTGAATCTTGTGAAGGCATCAAAATGGGATCTTTTTCGGACAAATATACCCCTGATGAAGGTGATGGTGTCTTAGAAGCTGATGTGGCAACAGTTGGGATCTTACTTGCCTCAATAGGAGGGACTTTTGGCTGTGGGCCCTCCAACTTACTACTAGAAGTAGTTAAAGTCACTTCAGATTGCTTTTTATCAGTTTCTACAGATGTCTCTTTATTCTTCTGACCCTGAGGAATTGACTGATTTGCCCCTTCCTCTGCAGCTTTATTGATTATTCCATTTTCCTTTGCAGAAAGAGCTGTTCTACCACCACCAGTATCTGGGAAAAAGTGATCATGGAATTCTTCAGATTTACACAAGTTTAAAACATATTAAAATAATCAAGAAAATCAGATTAAATAATACAAGTGAATTACCATTAGTGATGTGGCGAGATGAGTAGTTACCCCGCCCACCCCTATTACCCCGCCCCTGCATTCCAGGTTTCCATCTAGGCTCTGTAGATTCTTTATTCAGATTCTGTAAAAAGTGAGAGTATTTTAACTTTTAAATATTTCCAAGATTTAAAGAAAAATGATGCATTGTGAGTTTGTAACATTACCTCCTTCTTTCGATCACGCTTCCTTTTAACTTCATGAAACGGGTCTGTGTAAAAATGAGTTAGATTTATCATATTTATTTTCAAATTTCAATAAATATATAATGATACCACTGGATATTAAGTCATTCTTTCTGCATTAAATAAAAAGGAAACACCCATATATAGCTTATAGGATTAAGTCGTATCTTTTTTAAGACCATTAAGTCAACTATGATGGAAGCATAGTAGAATACTACCTTATTATATTCATAGTGATAGTGGTATAATTTTCAAGGAATCAAAATACTAAACTCGTGCGATTTATTAGGCCTAAGTTATGATCTAGAAGAATGTGTTGACAAATCAAATTAGTTTCATGTCAATATGATTAACATAGTCTATTTCTTGATTATATGACTAGATAAGATATATAATGGTCATGAAAGAGAATTGCATATGGTGTTTATTAATTGAGAGAACAAATATGATGGCATGACAAGGAAACTGTAGTGGTCCTTCACACGGTCTATTGAGAAAAAAGGATTGTTGTAAGTGTATTTATTAGGAATATCCACAATGAATGAAACGATTTACAGCAAGAAACATATTTTCCTATTAAGTAAAAAAATCTAACTTTGTGTTGCATATATGGCTACAACATGAGGAATAGCGTTTAAAGTTTATGATACATGGGAGAAATTTTGGTCATACTGCCTGTAAAGTGGTTCACCTCTTTATAGTTTCCATTAAATTCCATTATTTTGGCCCACCCTTCTTTGAATAAAGAGTTTTTGCCATGACAAAAACATGTTCTGCACTATCTGGTTACTGTAAATTTCAAAGTTTTAGGCTTAAATCAAAGAAGGAAACAATAATGGTACATGGATGATATATCTAGTTCCTATTTGAGTAACTACCGTAAAACTTTCTACTATAAAGTGAGAATTTAGGTTAAAAACATTGAGCTCCCAGTTTGTAAATCAAGGATCACGAAAGCTAGCATCAATCAGCTATACAGAAACATGAAAACAATAGATATACATAAAACTTCAAGAACAATGATAACCAATCTAACGAGCAAGCTAGGAGCTAAAAGAGAGGTTAAGAAACGAAAAAAAGTCCCAAACCAGGCACATAGAACACGCAATTGCAAAAGCAAATCCCTAAAATTAACAAGCACGTAAAAGCGCACAAATCGAACCAACAAAAATAGATCCCACGATGAAATTAAGAAAAGGGGAAGAGTACCCTGTAAGAGGAGCTTCTGAGCGGTCTCGTTTGGATCCATGGAACATTCTTTAAGCATTGCATATATCTCATCTTCACTGTGATTACCTGTGATCTCCTTGATGTTCTGGATCGTCTTCCGTACATTGTTTGGAATGGTAACCCTACCCCCACTCATCTTTTTCTTCTTGGCACACAAACAACAATAATGACTCTCTAATGTTTATGTATCTATGTATAGAAACAATTTCTGCATATGTATCTCTGTGTGCCGAAAGAAATAGAGAGAGAGAACGATATCATACAAAAGGGGTTGAATCTTTTGATATAAATTAGATAGATTGTAAAAAAGATGGATGAAGAATAATGGGGAAAGACTTTGGCAAGGGTTTTGGATTGATCGAATTTTTGTTTATTTTAGAGAGAGAAACGGAGGGGAAACCATACACCGAAACGGAAGTCTGTGTGTGTTTGGAGTGTAATGTTTTCTTGTTTCTTTTTAGAGCATAGTACAAGTTCGGTACCTTAACTATTTATAAACCTACAAGTTTAGTTTATTGAGAAATTCCTTACATTTTTAGTCCACAATTGTCATTCTTAAGTTGTCATTTTTCATCCAAGACATTTATTTTCATCCCTTTGATTAGATGTGTATTAGGGTGAGGGTGTCATCTTTTTCATTCCGCTGGTCTTTAATCATCTCTCTCTTCGTATTTCATTTATAAATCACGTTAAAGGTGAAATTGGTAGATTCAATTAATACATTTGTGATGGTATATACTTTGCGCAATAAAAGATGTATGTCTGGTTGTGTACCAGTTAAAAAGAAAAGGATGTTTGGCATAGAGACACCGACTCGGTGTGAATTTAAGCGCTATCGCACGGCTACATCAGCCATGTTGCATGCATGTCGACTTCACTTCCCTCACTCTTATAAAGCAAGGTTCTCGGCATGAAAGTTTGAATATGTTTAGGTTCTTGATTTTTGTGTTTTCAATATATTATATAGGCTACGTAAAACTCACTCCCAACAAAATAACTAAATTAGAATGGGATATTAGTCAAACCATGACAAGTTATATTTGGTACAATTGTTGTTTCTATCATTTTTAATTATTGTTCATTTATATGTTCTATAATTTGTTTAGACATTGATTTACTTCTATTGTAATGTTATTTTTCTTCTCATTCATTGTTATTAAATTATTATTTTAAATAAGTGACTTTTAGCTTTGATCCATAAGTTGTTATCATCTTACCTGTATTAACATATGTTTTAGACATTTGAGAAATATTCATTATGGTGAAGGAGTCTATCATTCCCAACCCTCTTAACATGTAATGTTACATCAGCTTTTTTATCTTCTCTTTACCTCTATTTTTTCCAACTCATAATACTATAAACTCATATTTCTTAATTCTTTCAACCTACAATGTCACATCAACTTCTCAATATTAAGAGTAATTTAATATAACCAAAATTACAAAATAACATTTAATGTAAAATACTAAATTAGTTAACATCAAGATTAATTTAAAAAATAAAATAAACTAAATTAATCTAACCCGCACGACACTTATCTTTCACCAACCTGCCAGCCACGTACCCATGACGCCGACAGGTAGGGTTGAGCGTTTTAACCGGATAACCGAACCGAAATCGGATAGGCCCGGTTCCCGGTTGTTATAAAATGGCTTAATCGATCTTTGGGTATTTGGGTCCATATTTAACTGGCATTATCGGTCTAATTAACCGTAATCGGTATATCATGGACATCACATTCCCATGTGATCTAGTAGCCCACAGCTCCAGACCTCCAACTCATTCCTCCAGACTCCAGTCGCGATCCACAAATGAGAAAATAAGTTGTATTCCATAATTGCGAATTGTTTCGTGAATTAAAGTCGTGGATAGAAAGAATTGTTTCATGTTATAGTATCAAACTAATTACATATTTATATATCAAGTGTATAATCATTATTTGATAGTAAATATAAACAACATAATTATTTTTAATAACATATATTTGTCAAAAAAAATTAATTATATAACTTTATTTTATACAACACGTAAACATTTGCTTAGTATCTATATAAAACATACACAATGATTTCATAATATTACAAGCAACATTTTGAAAGTCACAATATTTGAGTATATTTTCTTTCATTTTGAACACTAAAATATTTCCTTACATTCAATTAAAAACAAATTTAAGTTTACGTTTTTTCTTGTCATTTTCAATCAATCTCGTCTAAATAAAACGAAGTTGATTTTTAAATTACTTTGTTTTGATGTTTTTATAATCAAAATACTTGTTTGTTGATTTTTCAATGTCTAAATAACATTTATGAAATTTTTAATTAACATTTAATCCTAAAAAACTACTTAAATATTATAAAGACAAAACTGTAAACTTGGTCCTGTGTAATGTAAAAAAATTATCATTTTAGTCCAAAAAGTTATAGATTAGCACCAATTGTCCAAATAAAGTTTATTTTGCGGTATTACAAACACAAAGGGGGTTCAATACATTTACAAACACGGTTTTATATACTATAATTATCATGGACAATTTTGATAATTACAAATACAAAAGGATTTCATTTCAGTTGTGAACTAGGATAAAACATCACGTTGGGTAGTTATGTGAGACATTTATTCACCGTACTAAAATAAGTACTCAATATGTCCCGATTTATAACCTTAATAATTTATGAGCGAGATAGTTGTATATAGATCTATATGAGATTGGCAATCCCCACCTATGGTTGTTAGTTACAACTACGACCGACGGGTCAAGGGTGACAAATGTCTTAACACTGCGACGTTCGAAGAGTGTCGTGCCGGGCCATCAGGTTATAATAACTCACATGAACAACAACGAATATCCTTGGTTTGAGAAAAAACATATTCAATTGGTTTTATGTAAATATAAAACTATATGTTGCTTTACACGAAATATAAGTATGGTTTTACTTATACACACGAGTTTTATGAAATTAAAACTACATTTTATCAAGATAAAATAAGTATGGTTTTACTTATACACACGAGTTTTATGGATTCAAAACTACATTTACATTAAATAAAATACTGTTTTTCTTGTTACATACGCTACCGTTTTTCACAAAGGAATTACTAAGTTTCTAACTACAAAATCTTATGAACTTACCAACGTAATGTTGACACTTGTAAAATCACTTGTATTCTCAGGTAACAATTAGTCAGGTTCGACTACCCTTTTGGGATGGGACATGAAGACATCTATTTTGTTTATTTTGTTATCATACTGTAATTAGGTTGAAACAATAACGTTTGAACATGTAACTTTCCAATTATAATGTATGATCAATGATGGTTGTTTATCTACTTATGTTTCAATGTATGCAATGGTTGTGATACCATATTTCGTTCTACCTTCAGACGATTCCGCCATCGTGGTTTGGGGGTGTGACACGACAGGCTATGGAGAAAGAGAGAGAGAGAGAGAGAGAGAGAGAGATAATTAGTGTGTTAAAGAATAAGGGGTGGGTTGAATGAGTAAGAGGGAGTGTGGTAATTTTCTTTTTCCTTTTTTTTAATTAGAAAAGTATTTAAGTAAATATAAAAAATATAATATGATAATAATAAAGACAAGTTAATTTTTTTTGAACCAGCGAATAGATATATGGTTTCACCTGAGGGTAATCAGCCCCGCAACCCAGGGCGGTTGACGATTATCTAAGGCGCAAAGGCCTTTCCCCTCCACCTAATTCGCCTTTCCAGTTAAATCCCCCACATGGGGTTAGTCGGAGTCGAACTCCAGACCTCCCACCACATAGGTATATAACCCGGGTGTATCCACCCAGCTAGGCTGGGCTTCACTTGCAAAGACAAGTTAATTATCTTAACTCATTTTAAATCCAACATTGACCAAAACCATAACAAAAAATAATTTTGGACCGATAATACTAATATAAAATGTTTTGGACCAATATAACAATTTTTGTCTAACCACATAGACATTTTTGCAATTTTGTCATTTATAAACGTGGTTAACTTCTTCTTGAAGTAAAAGTTAGACGGTGTCTCCCTAATTAACAAAGCCGTAACCCTATTTTCCCACCGCGAAACGCTCGCCGCCTCGCCATAAGAACCATAACTTCACTTCGGTGCCCTAAATTCGAAGGACCGGACCAACAAATTTCTGATTCGATTACTGATCTTCAATGGGATCCAAGCGATCTGACTTCGGTGACGGCGCCAGTCCTGGGTTCGTCATCTCTCTACAATTCCATAAGTTTTATCTTAATATTTTCCTTCGGTTTTACATCTCATTACTAATGGAGATCTAAATCTTGATTGATGAATTCGTTACAGGAAGATTTTCATCGGAGGTTTAGCGAGAGATACTACTATAGGTTAGTCGCTACTTTTACGATGTGCTTTTGTAGTTTCTCTGAACAGCATCTAATTTATATATGGATGCCTGTATGTAGACACTTTTGTTAAGTACTTCGGGAAGTATGGAGAGATTACGGACTCGGTTATCATGAAAGATCGACAAACTGGCCGGCCGAGGGGTTTTGGGTTCATCACATATGCAGATCCTTCTGTTGTCGACACTGTTATTGCCGAGACACATGTCATAAATGGAAAACAGGTGAGCTAATTGTAGCGTAATTGCTCGATTTATGTTCATGCTGTAGACGTTCGAGTAAAGTCTGACATTTTTACACTTGAATTTCTCTCTACTGTGTTTCCTTATAGCTGCATTGAAATTAGCTAGCAATTCAATCTTCACACCACTTGTGATTTTTGTAATGTGTATTTGTTTTTTCTCTAAGATGATAACAAATAAATATACTAGGGTTAAACGCATTTAGGTATTAGATTGGTCGATTTTGCCTAATTCTTCATGACATGAATGCAGTCAATTAACTGCTTTTCTCTAAGACCTCTCCAGTTGAACATAGTTAATTCTATATGGGATTCATAAGCTAATCAAGTTCCCTGGTTTTTGAAATCTTCATGCACTTAAAGAGACACCTGACAAATTTTCCACTAACTGCTTGAATAAATATTTCACAGGTTGAGATCAAGAGAACCATTCCCAAAGGCTCTGGTGACTCAAGGGATTATAAAACAAAAAAGATATTTGTTGGTGGAATCCCAACATCAGTTACTGAAGGTTAGCATATAAAAACCTTGAATCATTCAAGACCCTAATAATCTATTTGAATCAAGCTAATCTTCCCGTATTTTTCTGTCTAGATGAACTTAAAGATTTCTTCTCAAAGCATGGAACAATAGTCGAGCATGAAATAATCCGAGATCACGTGACAAAACGTTCACGCGGATTTGGATTTATTGTATTCGACAGTGAACAAACCGTTGATGAAATTCTTGTCAATGGAAATATGATTGATATGAATGGTACCCAGGTAAGTTACATCCAAGATTCTCTTAAGTTCTAGTAGGCCTACAATATATAGACCAAAAAGACAACTTTTTTTTCATATGTTAGAGGTGGATACACACGGGTTTATAAAATAGTTTTGAAATGGAGAAAAAAAGAAAGGTTAATATGTTTATTTGGTGTAGGTTGAGATCAAGAAAGCTGAACCAAAGAAACCCTCAAACCCTGCACCTCATTCATATAATAGGGAACCTAAGGGCCGTGGATATGGAGATAGTTTTGATGGATATGATGATTCTTATGGCGGGTATGGTGGTGTTGGCGGTGTTGGTGGTGGTGGTGGTGGTTATGGTCCACCATCATATAGGTCGTTTGGTGGACTTCCTAGTAGGTATGGCGACTACGGGCCATATGGACCTGGTGCAAGTGAATTTGGCAGTCGTTATGGTGAATTTGGCGGTGATTATGGTGGTTATAGAGGCGGTGGCGGCGGTGGTGAGCCGCCACTCGGTGGTTACTCTAGTCGGTTTAGTTCATTCGGTGGTGGAGGTTTTGGTGGTGGATATGGCAGTGGGTTAGGTGGGTATGGTCGTGGTGGTGGTGGAGGGTATGGGGGGTACGGTGGGGGGGCTGGTGGTAGTGGTGGTGGTGGTGGTTATGAGTCAGGTGCAGGTTCAGGTTATGGTGGTGCAGGTGGGCCGTATGGTGGTAGGGCAGGTTATAATGGTGGTGGAAGTCGTTACCACCCTTATGGCAGGTAGACATTTTATGAGTAGTCTCACTCAACTTTTGGTTTCAGAGTTGAATAGACATTATTACCCCTTACAGCAACAAGGCACTAGAAGGTTCTAGAAGATCCAGCATTAGAGAAAGAAATTTGGGTTTGCATTTAGTTTTAAGATAGAAAGACAATTTGTGTGTACTTTTTGTAAGGGATTATCGTTGTTAGATGTATGTTTTTAAGACCAATTTGTGTCTAGGTACATCTTCTAGTCATTTCACCTCTCATATAGTTCCAAATCTATATGCAATCTTCATCGAAGAAATGCCACCACACATCAGGAAAAATTAAATAAGGAAATATCTATAGAAAGTCTTTCTCAATTAAGTTATTATTTAATTAAGTTACAGAAAGAGCCTGCCGTGCATATATAGCTTACCAGATTAAGTCATTTCTTTTTAAGTAAAATAAGCAAGACCTTAGTCATAGCCTATGCTTGATAATAAACAAAATATTTAGCAATGTGCTTTTTTAACAAATTATTATAGGAGTTGTTTTGATTAGAGTAACATTAAGAACACATGCACACACATTTAGTCATGCTACTTGAAACATGCTTTATGAGGGTTTGGTGACTGATGATATGATATGATGGCACTTGTTAAATATGGATGGCGGATCGACATTTCAAAGAAGGCGTCCCATTATCGTGTTGGAAGTTGGTGAATTTGTTTTTTTATTGGTAAAATGTATTATTTTTTCTCAATTTTATTGTACGTGTACATGACAGATAAATTTAATGAAAGTTCAAATCTACGAAGTATGTTTGTAAGGTGTCCATATGCAATAAGTAGTTGTGGCTTTGATTCATAAAAAAATTGCTTAAAGACCTTGAGCCAGGATTTATTTTACCTTGGTAATAATAAATTCATTTATTCTGTATACTACTAACTAACTGAAGGTACAACGATCTTGTATGCATGAATAATAGTTGGTGATATGTAACGGGTTTAATAAAACAAAAAAATGCGATGTTATTCAGTGGTTTAAAGCAGAATCTTTTTATAAGCATGAGCCGTGAAGGTTTAAATATTTATTTATAAGAAAAAACGTGATATGACTCATTTGTACAAGCGACAAAGAAAATGATATGCTAATCGTTTCAAAATAAGTGTAACATTGTTATCTTTGTTTCACGTGCAATATAAATGAACATGTTTTGGTCACATGTCCATCTTGGTTCACCTTTTTCTGGATTAGCGTATTATTATAGAGTTATTGGTAACATTTGAGCCTTTACGCATGCATGATGAAACATTCTCCACCAGAACTATCTCAATATTGATAATTTAATCTATTTGAGAATTGTCGACATAGAAATTTGTGTATGATTCAACAATTTGGGGTGGGCCTTTACTTCCATAGTTGAAAAAGGGAATTGTGGTGGACAAATGCTAGAGTCCGGAGGTGACCGGCGAGGCCAGATTGGGACCCTCATAATAATCGTTCGTTTCACATGTGGAGTACCAAAATTAAAGGGTTCATCCCGTTTAAATGTGTATATTGATGTGTTCAAAACTTTTGCTGAGACAATTTTTGGAGACTTGATGAGATTGGTGTGACAAGCAAGGATCTTTTAGACTATCAAATATAAATGTTGTTATCTTAGGGTTGGGCGTTTAATAATTTACAGGGTTATTTTTTTAATTTTTTTTTAACTTTAGGAATAATCATTTGGGCAAACATACAAAAGGAGAAGTTAATTAACTAAAAATTGCATACTCGGCAATAGGCAAGGAAGGGAATTTGTAATTACTCTTGATGTGATATACTTTTTTCAAACTTTTCATTAGGATTGTTTGTCAAACCTACAAACTTCTAATAGGGTCCATATCACATCAACTATTACATAGTTTAAAATATCATGGTGCGGTTCGTAGTTCATAATTTGTAAAACCGTAGTAGGCAATGCAATATGCGCCTTTGCAGGTTTTAAATTAGAAAACCGCGCTTCAAATTGTACTAACTTACATACCAAAAAATGTACATTGATTATTCCCTGATCATCACAGGTTAGACGAAAAACAACGAAGATGCAAGACAACCGACAAGGTTGCTTCAACAATATTGTTTCCGAAACCTACCCCAAATATGTTTGTTTAGCTAAACGAATGACAATGACTAGGGCTTCAATCACATGTTGATCTTCGGTGGGATCAAACACTGACATATCCCTTTCAAATATTCTTGTTGTTTGCTTGCGGTGATTATATTCGCCTTGAGGGTTTTCTTTGTTTCGTTGGTGAGGGTATTGAGATATGGGTGACGGACGAGAATAGGGGCATGCAAAGGAACTGTGGAATACTCATGCTAAATAAGGAACTATCACTACTTGAAAAAGGCGGGGTTCTTAGGAGAAATTTTCTAGCAAACTCCTCGGGAACAGTTATTTCCTAGGGATTTCCATTCCTCGAAAAAACCCTTCTAAGAAAACTTTTCCGGGGGATTTTCGACAAAAGTTTTGAAAAAAAGAGCTTGTCGGAAGTTTTGACGATTTTTCCGTACCAGCTGGGAAGGCTTTCGAGGAGCATACGCCCGAGGAAATTCCAAGGGATGACACTAATATGATGCTTTTTTGTAACACTTTTGGTGACATTTTTTGACATGTTTTCCTAGGCTTTTCCGAGGAAAGTGGAGTAGTAAAAAATATGAAAATATCCTGATATTTCTGCCCAAAATGCAGAAAAAATCTAATACAAATAACCAAATTCATTTCATAAAGGCAAATAACCAAAAATATGCATTACAACCCAAGTTTAGACAACCAACAAACATAATATAATTGTCTAATAAACATACAAGTGTTTATAACAATAAGTTAATGAGCATTATGTGGATTGTTATTACAAAAATGTATCATGAGTTCGGTCACTTGAGCTTTAAGTTGTGTTTGTCTTTCGGCCGTTTGAGCTTCATGTTGTGATTGTTGTCGTTTTGGGCTTGCACTACCGCTTATCGTTAAACTATTTGGGCATCCATTTGGAATTGCATTTCTTCCAACTCCTGAACCTAAAAAAATGTTAGTACAAACATACACAGTTTTAGTAAACAAAAAAAAAATTAGTAAAACAAAGTATATACATTAACATCTTACATGCATTATATCAACATAATAACAAAAACATACTTTATTTTTTTTATCTTTTCCAATGCAAGGAATGTATTATATTTTTTATTTATAATAGAAACGTATTTGGAATTTTATCAATAATAATAGCAACATACTTTAATTATTATTTATCATTAACAACATACCTATTGTTGTGACAACTCGTACTCAACAAACATTATTTATCATTTTTTTCATAATAGCAATATATTGTCAATAATTATCTATAATAGCAACATATTTGATATTTTAGCAATAATAATGACAACATACTTTATTATTATTTATCATTAACAACATACTCGTTATTGTGACCACTCGTATTTAGCAGATGTCGCAAAGCTCCCATGTGAAGATGAAGACGATCTCCCCATAACAACAAAATGCAAATATGAATTTTGTGTCTCGTATGTATATACGAGTACCTCAACCTCTTCCTACCTGTGCACACACCAATACCTCAGCATCATCCCTTAGATGCTGAGTTATGTCCTCCCCACACCTTTCACGCATGCCCTTTACATATGTCGTCTACAATTTATTAAAACAACACGTTCGTTATTATAATTGCTAAAACCTAAGATGATAATTAATTAAAAATGATAAAGATATCTTACAAATGCTTCTTTCGCCATTGGATGTACAAAAGTTCAACCCTTCTATGCTTTCAGTGTTATCGTACTCTCTAACCCACAACTTTTTCTTGCCCTCTAAAGTAAGGTGGATATCACAATAGAGTTGCAAAAATGTTGGGACACACCTTAATTTCTTAGTCTACATAAAGCACAAAGTATAATCAATGTAATATGTGTTAACGTAAAAACATATACTAAAAGTTATAAATATGATTAGCTTAGTTACCAAATTGATTTGATGCTCATCATACCCCATTGAGCCGCTGATATGCTTGGATACTAGATCGGTGCTATCAAATTTGAAAAGGTTGGCCTTCCTAGCCGGGAACTTCTTTAACCATGCAAGAGTGTCCCAACCTTGAATAAAAGTAAAAATATATGTGAGATAATATTAAAAAAATAGTAAAATATAACAAAAAACAATAATGTATTAACTCGCTTACGTTACACAACTCCTGCCATATGTCAATGTTAATCATATCGGATAAATAATTACAGGTTATTCAGAAGTCATTATCGAAGATATTCCGATGACTCGCTGACATGGCTCTATTTCAGTGTCATACCTATACTGTCTCAAATATCGGAGTAACGATCTAGCAGTACATTGTTGAATCCATCTCTAATTGTTCCCTCCTTTGCTTTAACCAATTGATAATATGTAAAAAATGCAAACCGAAACAAAATTAGTTTTGTTAAAGTGAACGATGTCACAACTTTTGTTTCAAATTTATGCACTATGTGGATTTGTAAACTACGACTATTTGCTAACATAGCTCGATTTGATCGTTAATCTAGATAGAGACAAATGATGAAAAAGTAAATAATGCAAAATGTATTTGTGAGTATGGGTAATGCTCAACATCTAGTAAGTCTTATGCTGATGTAGTAAAGAGGGTAAACATGAGTAATGATAATACCAAGGAGGATGGGCAGGCGCCATTGGATTGATTTTGCTTGTTTGTATTATAAGAATTACTCGATGAGGCTTGTGGGTTGTGTGAAAGACTTAGATCAATAGGTACCAATGAGGATTTGCCCAATTATGTTCTCATGCGGTATCTTGGAGGGTTTTCGGTGCTATTCAACTTTGATTCTCTCCTTTCGAGGGACAAGTTCCGTACCCATGTTGGGATTGTGGTAGGCTGTTTTCGAAGTAAAAAATGGGTTGTATGTGTTGGGAATATAATATAACAATGGTAGGTTTCTAGAATCACATATTGCTTCTAAAATCGTGTAAATCATTGTCCGAATTTGATATTTCGACCCTTAGTGCTTGTGTATCACGAAATCCAATTGAGATAATTCAAGAAGAGTAGACTCAATTTTAGGCACAAACACAAGTCAAAAGTTTTTTGATGATTGAGAGAATTTGTATTCGCACTATATGTCAACGTGTAAACGTTCCTATTCATTTGAAGAAACCATGATTTTTAAGCTGAATATGTGAATATAGGGGCAGTTAGAGGGTATCAGCTTCGACATTAGCGTGACCATCAGCACATGCTTATGCTAAACACTATGAAATGCTGATGTTGATCACAAAATTCATTATCCATCTAGCAAACTCGTTTTTGTATCAGGTTGTTGCCCCTTGACCATGTCCACTGACCGGGGAACCCCCGCCAGGGGATCTACCCTTGGACCCTGCTAGAGACTCTTCCCTTAGGACCTCGTAAGAGGGCGTAACCCTCTTGACTCCTTGCTATTTTGGTCGTACGAACATTAACTTAGTCTGATACAAGTGTGCACTCCCGCACCTCTTAATTTGTATTAGAACTAAAGCGTGAACTCATTGACATACTTATCATTTTTATTATACTAAAATGTGATTGTGAAACTAAAATCACCAACAATATGGATAGATGATGAGGGCAGGGATGGACGCGAAAAGCTTTTTCAAATATTGCTTTGAAGCCAGGAGAGTTGGTGTATAGTGATGACTCGAACGATACCCATCTTTATAGTATGCATCTATGTGATGACTGAATCAAAACTTGTCGTCGAGACGGTGACAATTATAATTAACAATAAGGTTTACTTTATTCGGGCTTAGGAAGCGAGTGGGTGGCTTCCAGATTTTTTTGATGATGAAATCAGAAAATAATTGTGGGAGGTTGTCAACGCTCTCATAAGAATAATATACACTATGACGAGGAAGATGGTGTAGAGATGGAAGATGGAGATTTTCAGATGGAATATCCGGTTACTTTACAATGTGAAAATTTGAATTGATAGTTATTATTTCCGTCTAAATCGTAGTTTTTCAATTACCATAAATAATATTTTAGAATTCAACAACGAGAAGTCTAGTTCGATTAAAAGTTCGACTTCTATTGCAAGTATTGATATGTAATTAGTTGTTTAAGAACGTAGTAAGTGGTTTGAATTTTGAATTAATATATTTTAATATGCTGGTTTTTGCATAGTGTGATAGTGTACAATAATTATTCTATTAATTAAAAAGCGTAATTTTCTCAAATGTTACATCCGACTTTTTCCATCCATTTGTCACACGTATTTTATGTTTGTTAAAAAACGTTTAAGGTGATGGAGAGGACACGTGTTGTGAACAGCCCTCTTCTTTGGGATATGTTCACGTTTGGTTTCCTTTTCTTGTCGGTTGCTTTCCTCCCGTCTCCCCTCCGTTTAATTACCGTCTTCCAGCGAAAGCTTTATGCTTCTTATCGTGCTTTCCTCAAGCTTTGCATGTCCATCGTTTTAAGTTATCTCCGATCGGTGTACTGCTACCGTCGATCGAACAATAAGCCTTAGAAAACCAATGGAATCTGTCTGGAAATGGCTACAGTGCGTCTACTATGGCTGGTGCTTCGGTGACTCCCGTCACTGCAAGTTCATCCCTCAAGCTCCACTAGACGGTCCTCCGGTAAACCTAATCCCTTAACCTTTTTTCCCCCAACAATTTCATATACAATGAAGCACGAATTCAAAGGATTCGGTGATTTCGTTTTCAGTTCCGGTAAGCAATCGCATCATAAACTGATGAGACGGAGGGTCCGATGGTGGTGTTGAGCTCCGGTGACGGCGTCGGTGGATGGTGGTTGGGGGTGTAGTCCAATTTCAGGTATACAACAACCCTAACGTTGGTGGACCAGTACTAATTTGTGAACTTAAGTTCGTTTTTATGGTTAATGTAATGTTCAATTGCTTCCCGATTATGTTATTTCTGTACGGTAGCGGATATCCTTTTTCTCGAAGGAATTGTGCTTGATATATTGGTATGATTTCAAACCCTGTTCTTCCAAATATTTCAAATTTGTGTATTTACTTTGAAAGTTGTTCTATAGCCAATAAGATGTTATTGTTCGTGTGACTTCAATTATGTACAGGTAAACAATTGTGGAATCGGTGGAGTTGTGAGAGATGAAGAAGCTTTTAAGGCTTCAAGAACAACCGGCAATGAAGTAAGTGGTTTAATGCAATATCTTTTTTCCAATACAATTGTAACGTTTGATTTAATACATAGATTGCATAAGCAATTTTATCATTTGTAAATATCTTAGTATAAGATCAAAACCATTAATTAAGTTGTAAAGAAAGGAACTTTGATGCAAGATATTAATTATAGGCTACAGGAAGCCACACTGAATTGATAAAGATACTGATCGAGTCTAATGAATTCGCCGTACAATGTGTGGAAACAAACTACTATGGAGTCAAAAGAATGGTTGACCATTTCATTCCCCTTCTTGAATCATGGGATTCCCCAAGGATTGTAAACGTCTCCGCATCCTGGGGAAAGTTAAAGGTACGTAACTTTTGGGTGTTTCTTTTTTACTTATAATGATAAACATTTAATTTGATATTTGGTTGACTTGTGCGTGTTTCAGGGGTTGAACAATGAATGGGCTAAAGGAATATTGAGTGATATTGAAAACCTAATAGAAGAGAAAATAGATGAAGTGGTCAATGAGTTTCTGAATTATTTTAAAGAGGTGTTGTTGGAAAAGAAAGGTTGGCCTACTACAGTTCTTTTTAGTATTTATGTATTGTTTTTATTTTGTTTGCAGTTGTTATGGAATTCTAGACGGAAAACTCAAGGTAAACTAGAGTGCTATTTCTTTTTGACTTATTGACTTATCCATACAACACTTTATTCAACAATCAACAAAAAGGCCTAACTCTTTTTATGGGATGATTAATTGCAGCTAAGAGCAATGACTCTTCCTAATAGATACATCGATCATGGAGCACCACAAGATCAACTTGAAGAAGCTAGGTGCAATCCATGGGCATACTGCCACAAGATCCGAGTGGGATGATGGGGTTTATAATTTTTCAGGGATGAATAAACCGCATACTACTGTTAGATAAACTGCAAAGAAGTTGTTGGATCTTAAAGAGCAGAATGTGGGACATCTTTTGGCCGCTACTGAATGACAGAGAATCAAGAAACGAAGGTGGTCATGATAACCGTGTTGGTGGCGGCAGTGGCCGTGGGTATGGGCGGGACCGTGGTGGTGGTGGTGGTTTCAATAGAGATCCGGAAGTGATCTTTTGTGTGCCATGTGAGTGCAGCAGATGTGCCTCCATTGATAACACACCTTATAGCTCTGTATGTTATCTAATTTTCATCATCTCATAACTATTTCAAAAAATTTCCCCAAAAGGTCAAAAAAAATTTCATGGGCAAAGAATTCGATCTAATAAAGTCTTCGTTTTCAATAACAAAACCCCAAATCTTAACGAGATCTTTACCCACTTCGATAATTAATCTATTTGATCTCATATTTTCTTAGAAATTTAACATGAGCATATTCAACCCAAAAGAATCATCAACTAGCAAAAAGGTTACTTGCACTTGCCCTTATTTGTCATCGTACATCTCCTCTCAAACTTCAACTTCTGGAATCTCGATGGAAGATTTTCTTCACTTAGAAACAAATGACTCAATGGACAAATTGTCAATGTATTTGTCAGATTCGGGTAAATTCCTAATAACCCTTTTTTGTCCATACATTTACACACATACATACATTACTATTTGGAATTTGCAGATGTGGGCAGGTACAAAGTGCTTCATTCCTGCACGTTGTAGGCCCAAATGGTCTATTTAACTATATTAATACATAAATTACTTTACAAAAATTTAAAATATATAAAAAATATTGACTAAATTACATGAATGCTCCCTGTCGTATGGGCTAACTTGCACGATTGGTCCCTAATTCCTTTTTTTTTTTTTAACTTTGAGAATCTTTTAAGATTTTTACCATAATTTTTAGCATTTTGATTGTTTATATTTGTGGTTATGGATTTATCAAGGAACTACTACATAGGGTATTAAACATTAACATTCCTTCAAAATGGGATTTGGCATTTCAGAGTTGTTTTTAGATTTTAACATATTGTATTGTAAGCGATATTATGGGAATTTTCATGAATTTTTAGAGAATTAAAATCTTCTGATTAATTGTTGGTTGTGATTATAATTTCAGGTAGCAATGCGCCTCCCAAACCATGGGAACGGGCTGTGCGTCATCTGACATGTTCTCCTCCTGGTAGCACAACCTATGTAGTCGAAGCTTCTGGACCAGGGGAAATTTTCCCGAGCAATGATGTGTCAACAACTAACGCAAATTCACTTGGGAGACCTGTACTCGCTAGGCCATGGATGCAGCCAAATACTTACGGAATCATGTGTGGAGGTATTTCTAATTTCGATTGCTCCTGTGATCTTTATGTCTATGTTTTATTTATTTGTTTATCGTGTGTTAGGTGCAGGTCTTACGGTGGAGTGGGATCCTATAACACAGGTTTATATGGGAACACCATGTATGAAGGAGGGCATGGTGGTCTTTTTGGAGGTAGTCGAGGCATGTATAACAATAGTTTTGGAGGTCCGATGGGTGGTGGGAATGGTATAGGTCCAGGCTATCTTTATGGTGGTGACCAGGATCCAAACAATCAATTTGGTTCTCCTTCATCTCCTCCTAGATTTTGAATTTCCTTGATGCGTATGGTAAGTCACCAAGTTGACACGAAATTATAATAGCAACATTTTATAATTTTTTAACCAATACCCACGACGTACTTTTTCATTTCTCTACTTATAGTTGACATGAAACTTATAAATGTTTTATATGCTTCATGATATATAGTGTTATTATTTGTAAAGAAATGTAAGTACATTGTATAATAGGAAAAACTACAAGTATGTTGGCCATTAAGTACATTGCCTATATTGGTGATGACAGGAAACTTGCTATTCCTAGCAATTTGCCCAAATAAATACTAAATTAAATACGATTTCACATTACTTTGACAAACTACCCAATTATAGCATTGTACTTTCGGTTTTCCTTTAAAAGTTTATTCAATTGTAGCATTGACATTGATTTTTATTTGGATTTTGGGTGGTCACATTGCTATAACCGGGAAGATTTTCAAAGTATAATGCTGTAATAGGAAAAATTACAGGTAAATTACTATAATAAATGAAACAATGAAAGTACGTTGCTATTTCTTGCAGTTTATTATACTAATGGAAATTGATTATGGTTGAAACAATAATATATTTCAATTAGCAAATGCTTTATATAGTTTTAGCTTTGACATAATTGCATCATCTAGAAAGTGGCTTCAGGATCTGCGAAAAGAAAGCGCCCCGACACACCCCGACCCATTCAACGAGCCGGGCAACCCTTCGAGCTGACCCAGCCCGTGCATAGCACGGGTCCCCACTAGTTTATCTAAATTCATGTACAAAATTTGTATAGGTTTATTTTCCGTATATTTTAATACACGCATACACGAATGGTCAAATCCGTTATTTTATTTCGAGAAAATACTTCAAAAGATATCGGAAGTTTCGGCCGTTCTAGAAAAATATAAACCTTCTGTTCTAAGAAAAAGGTTTTCGTTCGAAAAGAAAAATTATAGACCAGAAATAATGAGTGAGCTCCACGATAGGATCTAGAGATGTGTGCCTGGACACATTAATGCCGTGTGGCTAGTTCTAGTTTTATTTAACAATCCGTGGTAATTAATAAATGTGGAAGAATGGCTGATTTTGACGGATAACAAATATTTTTTGTATTTTTATCTTTAATTATATGTAATGTGTTATTGATCATCTTATAGGAAAGTTTATATCTCCACAGGACCACAACCTTTTCAAATCAGCTTAACTGAAATAAATATCGATTTCTAATAATATGTTTTTTTGTAAAGTTGAATAAATGATAAATATATATGTTAACAACCTCTAATCTAACTATTTTAATATGTATTTAAATTCACTTGTTTCACCCGAGCTTGTTGCTCAACATGAAAAATCTATTCAATTGATTCGTTTGTTTGATTATCTGATTTCATGTTTAGGATATTATATTATTGATATTTGGATAAACAGTCACAAGTCTAATTATTCGATTATTCAAAAGCTAAATAACAATTTTTAAACGTGACATGGTAGAATTTCAAGTTGATTAGATATATTTACTTATAAGAATTAGGGTTAATGACTTGAGAGGGTAATATACTTTTGCAAATGTTCATATTTAGGTAACATTATTTTTTTGTGCATATTTAGGTAACATACTTGTTATACTTGTTCATATTTAGGTAACAATGTTTTTTTTTGTACATCTTTATGTAATATAGTTGTTATACTTGTTCAAAAACGGGTAACAACGTTTTTTTGTTCACATTTAGGTAAGAATATTGTTACCTAAATGTGAACAATATTGTTACCTAAATGTGAAAAAACAAAACATTGTTACCTGTTTTTGAACAACTATAACAAGTATGTTACATAAATGTGCACAAAAAAAACATTGTTACCTGTTTCTGAACAAGTATAACAAGTATGTTACCTAAATGTGTACACAAAAAACAATATTACCTAAATGTGAACATTTGCAAAAGTATATTACCCTTTCAAGTCATTAACCCTAAGAATTAATTGTTTGCTCTTAGAGAAACTTATTGATAATTCATAAACAAATATGATAGAATGATAAAAATTTATGTTTTAGATTTATTTATGGGCTGATTTAGAGTATCTTCTGAATAAACCCGTCTCTAAATGAAAACATATTGTTTGGTTAGATATTTGAATGACTATGTTAAATGATGAAAACGACAAATTTACCTTTTCGTTTAAAATAATAATATATACCAACAAACCATCATTTTTTTTTAATTCCATAACACATAAGGAAATCATAAAAAATTGAACCACAAATATAATCATAAAAATTATACAAAACATGCAACACGTCTCTTGTTATGCAACTTGTAATTTCTTTTAATTTATTTGTCTTCAACCTTTCTAGTTTAGTTTAGTAACCCTCAAAGTCAATATTTGTTTATTCCCAAGTCATATTTTCCTCAATCTTATTTTCCAAACTCTAGCAACCTAATCTACATATGTGAACTATATATACATTTATATCAACCAAGGTGTCATAAGTAACAATTAAAATACCATAAGTTAAAAACTTTGGGGTTATAGTAGTTAATTAGTTGAAAAATGAATAGTTTTAATAATTAAATAAATTTATGTAGTGGTTAAATAGTATAAATGTGAAGAGTTGAGAGTTTCCGAATGAATATGGTTCAAGATAATAAGATATCTTGTACCACATTGATTTGAATGACTTATATTAAAAAGATTATAAAAATTGGGAAATCAAGAGGATGAATCTTGTGTATTGGATTTTTATTTTCGTACCTATTGATGATGAGGTGGTGTTACTAGTGGGGGACATGGATGAGAAATTGCTCTTGTGAAGGGAGATGGTGTTGTAATGACGTGTTTGTTGTATGAGGAAAGAAAAAAGACACCATTTTTTGAGGGCAAGTGTAACGACCGTTTTTCAAAAAAAAAAAAGATGAATAGTAACTCCGGCGTGAATAGTAACTCCGGCGTGAATAGTGCTTCGGCGTAAATAGTAACTTCGGTGTGAATAGTAACCGAGAGATGAAGTAAGCGCTTACCTCGTGATGACATCGACGATGATGTCGTGATGACGTCATGATGACGTCGTAAATAGTGTCGCTGATGTCATGATGACGTCGTGATGATGTCGTGAATAGTGTTTCCAAGCCCTATAAATAGAGGCTCAACTCCTTCATTTCAACCCACAACAAACACCAAACAACCTTACGATATCGAGGAGTGTTCTGGTGAGGAAAATAGGTCGGGAGGAGTTAGGAGCGAGCGGTAGCTGGTAACGAGGTGCTCGGGAAGTGTTGGAAGAGCGGAACGGGAAACGTGCCAAGGCTTTACGAAAACGCCAATCTTAGGTGAGTAATCGCTACCGTATCTCCTTAATAGTCTATATGTGTTAAACTATAAAATACGAGGGGTGTAATAAATTTATTTCCAATAGTTCATAATTCCAAAGGTAATGCTGATTGATTTACTTACGAGGACGGTGTCTAGGCCGATTACTTGGGATCTGGTTGCTGGATTTTCCGAAAGGCTAAAATGCTGAAAGGATCCTGCCACCCCAACTAATCTTCTACCTGGCCGTTCTTTACTTGATAAATCATGAAGTGCCGTATTGGAATTATAAAGCTGTATTGGAATTATAAAGCTGTAAAGTATTATAATAATACTTATGTGGGAAATATGTGTGTTGTCGTGAGGGTAGGTCGAAATTATAAATTCGAAAGTATCACAAGATGATACTGAGCAGAGTGATTAAGTAATGGTATATAATGCATGTCAGGGGACTGCAAGATTTACCATATACTAATAAAACACGGGGTAATCATAGATGTACTATGACCATACTTGTATACCGTGTGACGGTATAAGAATTCGTGAAAACTAATACCAAATAATAAATAAAAAGAGGTGACAATAGCTAAAGAGGTGAGTCATGACGATGTAAGATAAGGCTGTGTGGGACAGTCTAATAGTGAGTATCAGTGGATGATACGGTATAGCGAGTGACGTCGGGTAATACGGTAGTTTCACAGTATGAAGTACGAGTCGGATAGGACTGTGAAGCTGGCAGAAATTGTGATCGTGTAACGTGTGTGACCATATAGGTCATACTGTGATTAGATTACTCACTAAGCTTTATAGCTTACCCCTTTATTTTATGTGGTTTTGCAGGATAGGTAACGCTTGGCTTGGATCATGGGATGATCCCTGGTGATATTATCTTGTAAATTCCAGGCTGAAAAACCGGGCGTTACAAGTTGGTATCAGAGCCAGGTTTTGAGTGAACTAGGATAAGATCCCTAGACTCAAATTAGTAGACATACGAGAATTGTGTGCTAAAATATATAAAAAAAAATCACAAACGTATTGTGATAAAAGTCGAACGTAGATAAAGCAGTTATTCTAACATGATAATAAAAATGTTAGTAAACTCTTTTAGAGATAAAAAGAATTAGAGAAAATGAGTGAGTTTGTGTGGTATTTCCCAAATACGGGAAAGGTGTTAAAAGTAAATCCAGATGCAAATTTTGTCAAACAAGAAAGTTTTGAAAGTTGATTTGAAAGAAAATTTTTGGAAATTTGAAAAGTAGGGTATAGCTGAGAAATACGAAGGATTTTGACAAGCTGATCTGAAGCTGAGTCCAAAATAATTTGGAAAATGTTTTGAAAAAGTATAAGTTGAAATAAAAATTCTAAAAGTACGAGTTGGTGGGTGGATTTATGAAAATATATGGCGACAGCCATAGGAAAGAAAAAGTGATAAATATATGTGATGATTGGATGTGAGATGATAAGAACTATAAGAAATGAGTTCGTGAGGAGTTATACAATCTCTAAATGAGACAAGTATTGAGGTATGTGGTAGTACTAGACATGTCTAAGTCTAGCATGTGGATAATATGGGGTTGAGGAATTGAGGGATAAAGGGTGGCTCGACGTACTGAGCAACATAGAGATGTTCGCAAGATGCACTGAGCAGATACGCATGATCCGACGTACAGGATATGCGCGGCTCCGAGTGCTGAGCGGTGGAGTTTGAGCAGATACGCATGACTCGACGTACTGAGTATGCGCGGCTCTAAATGCTGAGTGGTTGAGCATATACGCATGACTCGACATACAGAGTATGCGCGGCTCTGAGTGCTGAGTAGGTTAAGTTTGAGCAGATACGTATGACTCGACGTACTGAGTATACGCGGCTCAGAATATTAAGCAGGAAAGTATAACTTGAGATACTGGGTAAAGTAGATTATGTGGAAAATTCACCGGAGACATAAAAGAAGTAAGGCTGGTAGATGTCCTGAGTAAACATAAGATTAGGATGGATTGATTTATTCCTTCCATTCTAGAAGAATTAAGGGTACTACTTAGTGAATGCCTAAGTACCAGGGACCATCCAATCATCATTAAATAAATAAAGGTGAGGTTATAACCAAAGAATGTAATGACGTATTTTTCCAAAACATAGTTGACTTTTCTACTGATGTAAAGGTTATTTTATGTAATGGTTATTTTATGACCAGAATTTTACAAGTAGAAAGATATTTAAAAAAAGAGTTATTTTGTTGAAAAAGTTATTTTATGACTAAAGTGTGAAAGGAATAATCATTTAAAAAGAGTCATTTTACGACTAAAGAAGTCATTGTTATGACTAATGGAAATCAAAAGAGTAAATGATTTTAAATAAAAAGCATCTGTTTAAAAAGAGAAGTGTGAGTAGTTACTCAGAGAAGTAAATACAAATTTAGTGAGTGATGAGATGACCTAATCGGTCGGCAGTTCTAGGGTGTACGTTGAGTCTTTGGGACTCGATATCGTAGAGGGTTCAGAAGGGGACGAATACGTGAGTATTAAGTGGTGATAACTATGGATATGGTATCATATTGTGGGTGGAGACTTTGTAGTAGTATGTGGAGGATGAGCTGATATGAGGATTATTGTGGTCATGAGGTTGGTTGCAGAGCTGTGCAGTTGTGTGTGTTAGCTGTTAAGCTTTTAGAGCGAAAAGCTGTTTATTCTGTGAGGCCACTTATACTTGTAGTTGGGACCACTTATTAGGTGGGGCTACTAGTATTGTGGTTGGAACCACTTATGATGTGGGGCTACTTGTACTTGTGGTTGGGACCACTTATTCCGTGGGGCTACTGGTACCTGTAGTTGTGACCATTTATTCTGTGGGATTGCTAGTACTTGTGGTTGTGACCACTTATTTAGCGGGGCCACATTACTAGTATATGTGGTGGGACCACATATGTGTTGTGATAATCGTATGAGCAGTAATTGTGGTGGGACCACATACAAGTGTTGTGATGGCTTTATTGGCCGACAGTTCTAACACACATGCAGTTAGGTGTCTGGTGAATTTTTGTGACTCGATACCGTGATGGGTCGATGAAAGGACGAATAGCTGAGCTGTTGAGGTTGTGAAGAGCAGGGATTGTGATATGATGTGGTGAATATATGATTATGAGTATACAATGCATAACAAGTACCTTGCATCTATGATGTCTGTGTTGTGAGTGTATGAGATTACATAACGCGTACTTTGTAGTCTCAATAGGTTGGCCTAGTTGATTAGAGGTGGTTAATGTGTCAGTATTGTAATACCCTTTGGGTTTACTAGTACAACCGTATTGTGTTGAAATAGAGAATGATTAGAAGAATAAGTGTATGTCAACGTTGAAGATTCCGGGGACGGAATCTTATAAAGGGGGGGAGAACTTGTAACGACCGTTTTTCAAAAAAAAAAAAGATGAATAGTAACTCCGGCGTGAATAGTAACTCCGGCGTGAATAGTGCTTCGGCGTAAATAGTAACTTCGGTGTGAATAGTAACCGAGAGATGAAGTAAGCGCTTACCTCGTGATGACATCGACGATGATGTCGTGATGACGTCATGATGACGTCGTAAATAGTGTCGCTGATGTCATGATGACGTCGTGATGATGTCGTGAATAGTGTTTCCAAGCCCTATAAATAGAGGCTCAACTCCTTCATTTCAACCCACAACAAACACCAAACAACCTTACGATATCGAGGAGTGTTCTGGTGAGGAAAATAGGTCGGGAGGAGTTAGGAGCGAGCGGTAGCTGGTAACGAGGTGCTCGGGAAGTGTTGGAAGAGCGGAACGGGAAACGTGCCAAGGCTTTACGAAAACGCCAATCTTAGGTGAGTAATCGCTACCGTATCTCCTTAATAGTCTATATGTGTTAAACTATAAAATACGAGGGGTGTAATAAATTTATTTCCAATAGTTCATAATTCCAAAGGTAATGCTGATTGATTTACTTACGAGGACGGTGTCTAGGCCGATTACTTGGGATCTGGTTGCTGGATTTTCCGAAAGGCTAAAATGCTGAAAGGATCCTGCCACCCCAACTAATCTTCTACCTGGCCGTTCTTTACTTGATAAATCATGAAGTGCCGTATTGGAATTATAAAGCTGTATTGGAATTATAAAGCTGTAAAGTATTATAATAATACTTATGTGGGAAATATGTGTGTTGTCGTGAGGGTAGGTCGAAATTATAAATTCGAAAGTATCACAAGATGATACTGAGCAGAGTGATTAAGTAATGGTATATAATGCATGTCAGGGGACTGCAAGATTTACCATATACTAATAAAACACGGGGTAATCATAGATGTACTATGACCATACTTGTATACCGTGTGACGGTATAAGAATTCGTGAAAACTAATACCAAATAATAAATAAAAAGAGGTGACAATAGCTAAAGAGGTGAGTCATGACGATGTAAGATAAGGCTGTGTGGGACAGTCTAATAGTGAGTATCAGTGGATGATACGGTATAGCGAGTGACGTCGGGTAATACGGTAGTTTCACAGTATGAAGTACGAGTCGGATAGGACTGTGAAGCTGGCAGAAATTGTGATCGTGTAACGTGTGTGACCATATAGGTCATACTGTGATTAGATTACTCACTAAGCTTTATAGCTTACCCCTTTATTTTATGTGGTTTTGCAGGATAGGTAACGCTTGGCTTGGATCATGGGATGATCCCTGGTGATATTATCTTGTAAATTCCAGGCTGAAAAACCGGGCGTTACAGCAAGGTAGTAGCGACTCTTTTATCATTAAAACTTTCTTTAAATCAGACCCATCCAAAGGCGAGCTAAACGATTCATAACCCATCAATAGGTGAAAATGGTCTGAATCCGAACCATTTAGACCTAGCCTCTTAGAATCGTTAAGAGGTAAAACAAACAACCTTTTAGTGAGACACATATTATATAAAAAAAATTCTATGACCATGCAAATGAAAAAAAGAAAATAAAGATAAGTTAAAAGAAAAAAAAAATTGAGGGGTGATGTTTTGACATGTGAGACGATGCACAATTGTCTTTAGCATAAGCAACAATGTGTTATATGTGCCTCATACCCATATCTTCAACAACTTTCTCGATCACCTCATATACTTCCTCTTCCCCATGGTATTTGTGCTGGAAAATCATGATATTCTTATTAGAATGAAAACATAAAGCCAACATTAAAATACAAATCGTGGATTATTACAATACATGTAATTTATGTAAGCATCATTCCAAGAAAGATGGTGCATTTTAGTTTACCAAGAAAGAGTATAATTAAGACTAAATGATGAATTTGGAAGTTTATGTTGGATATATATGTTTAATAATCATTTTAGAATGATATTTGTTAATAACATATGATCCTATATGGTCACACCTTAAGTAAGTTGACACATATCGAATATTTATCATTAAAATGATTATTAATAAATAATCTAACTCTTGTATTTCATTAGAGAATAATTATTGTTTCATGGAAATAATAATTAAAATGGAACAAACTAGTTATTATATCATATGGTATGACATATTAAGTCATGTACAAGTTTTTGGACATTTTGGATTCCACTAACTTACATATGATACATTAGTTTATTAAGGTAGTGTGCTGGGCACATCATTTTGTCATTTTCCCTAATATTTGCCGAAAATCATATGCTGGGAAAGCTTCCTCTTATACAACCTATGCTTTTTTACATGTCATCACTTTGCATTTATTGGAGGTATGAGTCTTAGATCTCACATGTGGGTATATAAGAGAGTGAAAGACCATAAACTAGCTAGTTTTTTCCTCCCTTTTCTTGATGAAGCCGTAGCCTCCCTTCTCTTCCCGTCTTGTTTTTCTTTTGAAGCTAGTTGCAAGTTTATAGGAGGAGTAGAAGTGCTTCTCCTTTATTGCTGAATTATGTTAAGCACTTAAAGGCTAGTCACAAATACAAAAGGGAACTAGCATTCCATTGTGCCTTACTTTTGTTGGTGGATACATTATACATTCACTCTTTTCTTGAGTTTTTGTCATCTTCATCAACTCCTCAAAATCAAGTGGGATCAAAGTCTACAAAGATTGTCTTTTTTACATTATATGGATGTCATTAATATTTCTATATCATGTAATTGGATCCTCTTGGTGGTTTTGTTAAAATGATCTTAAAATAATAGTAATTTTAAAATTGCTTTCGTTTGCCGCTTAAAATTGTTTTATACAAAAAGATCTTTTTTAGTTTCTCAAAACCCATCAGTGGTATTAGAGACTCTTTTACATGTTAGAAAGATTTATTTTCATGTTTGACTCGTAGTTTTATAATTGTTATTTTTATACAACCAAAATTTTCATGTATTTGGTTGTATAAATTTGCATTAGAAAAACAAAGTGTTTGTTTGTATATTTCATATGATGATGTTGTATATAAACAAGCCATTAGGACTATTGTGTTGTGTTTGGTTGATATTTATTTATTAATGAGATGTAATAGATAAATATGTATTACTTCATTTAGGTGTAATAAATTAGTTAGACTAGTTTTATTTACTTTACCAAATGTAACAAGTTGAAGAAAAGACCATCTTTGAAAAATTTTATATGTCCTAACCACTTAAGACTATAATCCCAACCTTGAGCTTCTACTCTTGATTTTGGGCTTAATTGTAGTCTTAATGATTTAAGTGTCCTAACCTCTACAACATATGGAGCCTTGAAGTTCTTTTTGCAAGCAAGAGTTGTCTTAGAAAGTGGGAGCTTAAAGACCTTTTAAAGTGTCCATTATGTCATTTAGGAATGACTTAATAATTCTTGTGTTGGCTCATAAAAATTATTACTAGAAAATGACTTAGTTTGTTCACTTTTGATGCATGCTTGTGATGTTTAATTATTGTTGTTATATGTTATGTTTTATGTGTGAAAATGGTTTTTATATGTTAAATAATATTTTATCATAAATTAACATCCACTTGAAGTTTGAGAAATAAATATTTAAATTATAACGTAAGACGTTTATGAATGAGTTTTTATTAAAGCGTTTTAAAACATTTAAAAGTGAGTTTTTCTTGAAAATGGTTTTCATTGTAAAACTTTTAATAGTCAACTCTAAAATATTTAAAATAGTTTAATATGTATTTAAACTAAATCTAAACTCCATGTTTTTTTTTTATAATAAATGAGACTTTTATTAAAAAGACTAAAAATCGATTTATAGCGTTATAACGTCAAACTATAATACTATGTATTATTTTTTACGTCGAAACTTTATATATAATATTAGTTTTTAAAATTAACTCATTGTGTTGATATTATGTTTTATGGATGCTAAATATAATTTATAACATAATTATCATCAATTGGTTTTGGTTTATCAAAATATGATCTTTTGACATAAGATGTTTTAAAATGAGTTTACAAAATAAAATAAGTTTTATTCTACAAACTCATGAGGTCATAAGATTTTGATTATGAAAAAAAGATTTAAAATAATGATTTTAGAACTCACCAAAAACTCCAAGTCGTAACCATAAAATAAAGTTTTATTAAAAGACTATAATCGGTTCTTAAAACGATCTACCGCTAAACTTTAACATGAGATATTAGTTTGATCGCGGCTAACGGTTAATAAAATGAAGTTTTATTGGAACATAAAGAACCTTATACAAGAGATATGATTTTTACAAAAGGGTACATGAATTTGGATGCATGCAATATTCATCAGACCATGTTTTTATAATATTTGTAAAACATATATAAAACATTTTCTTAAAAATGCAAGTCTATGTCATCCTTTTAAAGAACACTCGTGTGCCATTTGTACGGTCTTGATGGTACATGGTTACCTGGTCGCTTGTGTTTTGGCTAATGATGTTCGAGCTAGTTTTTGTATCTTTTAGTGTCAGATCACTTAGTCACTAATTAGTTACAATGCTACAAGTTTTTAAAGTACGACGACTTGATCGGGAATCTTGGGTAATAAAGGTCACTTAAGCATGAGAGGCCCGATGCATAGATGACATTAAACATGCCAATTAAACAATAGTTGTTTAAGATCCCATAATCTAGAAATTAGATTTGATGAAATTGGTAAACGCTACCTACCGAGTTGGATTAAGTGGATGGGATAAATGTCACTTAACCATTTATTTGTTTCGTAATTTGGCTCCTAGAATTTAATAAATTAATGTTCTAGAAACAATAAAAGATATTAATTTTTTAAAGACCGAATATTGAAAATACGAAATGAAATTTTGTTAAATTCTGTAAATAACTACTATACTCTTACGCCCGTGTATAACCTCTCTCTTGTTGAGTCTAAAGAGATAGAAACATTTGATGTTTATAATTTCTACATCTGGTAGATGCCTTGAGGTTTTTTCCTTAAGTATAAACAATAATTATATATATACTGAAAGATCCCATTCCTAAACAACATCTGTTAACCAGTCTGTCTGATCATGATGCATGGTGGAAGCATTATTTTGATGCTATTGATGTGTCTCACATCATACTGGGTATAATGGCCCTCGACCTTTGGAAGGTCTTGGAGAATTATGAAGCATATCATATGTTTCAACAAGTGAGACATATATTCATTTAGAACAGTTGAATTTGAAGGATAACACGTATTTTCCTGAACTCTATAACAGACCCCGCCCCTCTATATACACAATATATTATATTAGGGAAGGCTTTAAGATGCAAACAATAGGTTATGACTTATGAGTTTGTAAACAATATGACTAAACATGTAAAAATACCTGTTAAAACAATGTTTTCTAAATAAATTTATAAGATTAGTAATAACATATAAATAAATATATAAGTAAGTAAATATATGCAAAATCAATAGTTGCTTTACATTATCTCATTATCAAACAAGCATACAAACGCCACGTTTAATCATCTTATTCCTAAAGTCAAATAATTATGTTTCTTTTGATATTTTTCTGCCACAACGGCATAACGAAACAAAGTATTTATTAGTTTCTCGAAAGGATCACACAAATATTGACTACTGAGATAATCAAACCTTCTATTTATACCTTTCTCCGCCTTCCCCCAAACAATGCTCCCTGGTTTTCTCTGCTGACAAAAGGGAACACCCAAACCAACAATTCGACTCATTCCAAAGGTCTGTACCGCTTTTTTACTTTATTCGCTTTCGATACACAAGCAATATTCTCGTGATTTGACTGGTCTGATACGTAAGATTTCAAATCATTATACAAATATACTGTTTGGCCAACTCGTTTCCATCTTATGTGATGATTAGTTGGTGTAATATATGATAATATGATCCGGTGTTGTAATTTTCTAGGGTCTGAATCGGTCACCGACTTATGTTATCACCGTCAATGTATTCCGTAAGGTTTACGCTTGTAATATGTGGTTTTGAATGAGTTTCGTAATCACCGTACGTTTTCCGTTGATCAGAGCTGTGAATGTCGTTTATTGATTCTTATAAGAGTGTTTATCAGGTGGTGCGATGAATGTTCGTGTTTTCTGGAACCTGAGATTTGTGATTGTGATGATGTGAGATGAGATCACTAGCCTAAAATGTTTTCGTGATGCTTATATTACATTTATAATTTACTTTTCGATTTATCCATGTCAGTATAAGATGATAAATAAACAATGATTCGATTTGTAAGTTTTATCGTTCATATATTTCTTGTCGGATCAATAATTGATTGTTTATTTGTGGTATTTCAGGTTGAAATAATTTTGGATTACATATAATGGACGATTCAGAAGGAATTACGACTCCTACAGCTGAAGAGATAGCTGTCGGTGGTGGTTTCTTGTCCACTCTCATGGAAGACAAATACAGTGCTGCAGTTGCAGTTATTGTCGCCATTGCTGTCCCTCTGGTTCTTTCCTCCATGTTCATGGGGAAGAAGAAGGTGAAACAAAGAGGCGTTCCTGTTCAAGTTGGTGGTGAGCCAGGTTTCACCATGCGAAATGTCAGATCAAGCAAATTAGCTGAAGTCCCATGGGAAGGGGCGACCACCATGGCTGCACTCTTTGAACAGGCTTGTAAGAAGCATTCAAAACATCGGTTTCTTGGTACACGAAAGCTTATTGAAAGAGATTTTGTTAGTGGTAGTGATGGAAGAAAGTTTGAAAAGCTACACTTTGGAGAATATCAATGGGAGACATATGAACAAGTATTTGAAAGAGTTTGCAACTTTGCATCTGGACTTATTCGACTTGGTCATGACCCCAATACTCGAATTGCCATCTTTTCTGACACACGGGCAGAATGGTTTATTTCATTTGAGGTAGAATGACACCTGTCATCACCCCCCCCCCCCCCCCCCCCCTAAATCTTGATATATATGAAAAAACTAATTACAAGTCTATTATGGTTTCAGGCATGCTTCAGGCACAATATAACTGTTGTAACCATATATGCATCGTTAGGTGATGATGCCCTAATTCACTCTCTTAATGAGGTGGGAGCTTAATTTTTTTGGTTTTATTCAATTTTTAGAAGTTTTCTGATGGTGTAATTCTTTTACAGACACAAGTATCTACCTTGATATGTGATTCCAAGCTAATGAAAAAAGTGGCTTCAGTTAGTTCAAGTTTAAAAACCGTGAAAAACATCGTATACTTCGAAACCGATAACACCGAAGTTCCCACTAACATCAATGATTGGAAAATTTCCCCTTTCTCTGATGTTGAAAAATTAGGGCAAAATAGTCCAGTTAATGCTAGACTTCCTATCAAGAAAGATGTTGCAGTCATCATGTATACAAGTGGCAGCACAGGTTTACCAAAGGTTTGATTTTTCCCTTATTCTGTCACAACAATCTTTATTGGAATATTTGAGAAGGGCATTTACGTCTTTTTGCACTTTCTAGGGCGTGATGATGACTCATGGGAACGTAGTAGCAACCGCAGCTGCGGTTATGTCCATAGTTCCAGGACTCGGGACAAGTGATGTCTACTTGGCATACTTACCATTGGCTCATATATTTGAATTGGCTGCTGAGGTAAGTAACATAATATTAAACATGAATTCTTGATGGTCAATTTTATGATTTTTTAAAAATCACACACGCGGTTTTTGTGCAGACTGTAATGATGACAGCAGGTTGTTCAATCGGTTATGGTTCAGCACTAACATTAACAGACACATCTAACAAAATCAAGAAAGGAACTAAAGGAGATGCATCTGTTTTGAAGCCAACTTTAATGGCTTCAGTTCCAGCTATTTTGGATCGTGTTCGTGATGGTGTATTAAAAAATGTACAAAATTAAAAACTATATCTTTCACTTCACTTATTGATTGTTAGTTTAATTGTGAAAATGGGAATTTTGTAGGTTGAAGGAAAAGGGGGTTTGACTACAAAACTTTTTAACTTGGCGTATAAAAGACGGTTGATATCAGTAGAAGGAAGCTGGTTAGGGGCATGGGGGGTAGAAAAGGTATTTTGGGATGCTATTGTGTTTAAGAAGGTACGGTCTGTACTTGGCGGTGATATTCGTTTTATGCTGTGTGGTGGTGCTCCTTTAGCTGCAGATACACAACGGTTTATCAATGTCTGTATCGGGTAAGCATTACATTCAGACCCTATTTTCCTATTTCTTTTTCTTTTTTTCCATTTAATGTTGTGTGTAAATTTTGTATTTTTTTGTCAGGGCTCCGATTGGGCAAGGATACGGGCTGACAGAAACGTGTGCAGCGGCCGCTTTCTCTGAGGCGGATGATAATTCTGTTGGGCGCGTGGGCCCACCTCTTCCTTGTGTCTATATTAAGGTATAATAATAATATAATATCAATGTACAAACAATTCTTTACCAAAAATAGCAATCTACTTTATTTTTATCTAATATCTTTTTAAACTTGTATTGTAGCTTGTTTCATGGGATGAAGGCGGTTACTTAACATCCGACAAACCAATGCCACGTGGCGAGGTTGTAGTTGGTGGGTACAGTGTAACCGCCGGTTACTTCAACAACGAGGAAAAAACCAACGAGGTTTACAAGGTGTGTGACTGTTTTTATGTTTATTTCATTAACCCGTTAACTCGATTACTTGTTTTACTTATGTTGACTTTTTGGTCAAAGGTCGATGAAACCGGGATGCGTTGGTTTTACACCGGGGACATCGGGCGGTTTCACCCTGACGGATGCCTTGAAATCATCGACAGAAAGAAAGATATTGTAAAACTCCAACATGGAGAGTACATCTCCTTAGGAAAGGTACGCGTGGCCGTGTGGGACCCACGTTTGACTCGCAACAAATTTTGACCAATTCTGATGATGTAATTAATTACAGGTGGAAGCAGCACTTGCATCAAGCAAGTACGTAGAGAACGTAATGTTACACGCAGACCCCTTCCACAATTACTGTGTGGCGTTAATCGTCCCTGCACATCAGGTTCTTGAGCAATGGGCAAAAAGCAGTGGGATTACTTACAATGATTATGCCGAGCTTTGTGGTAAAAAGGAGACCGTTTCCGAGGTCCAACAATCTCTCTCCAAGGTTCGTTTCTTGATCCGGGTCGACCCGTTTACCCGTCATCTTGTAAAATAACAAGGGCGAAACTGTAATTAATTGTTTGGATTTTTTTTGTAGGTAGCGAAAGATGCGAAGTTGGACAAGTTTGAGCTTCCTGCAAAGATAAAACTGTTGCCGGATCCATGGACGCCTGAATCTGGATTAGTGACGGCTGCACTCAAGTTAAAGAGAGAACAATTGAAGGCTAAATTTAAGGATGATTTGCAAAAGCTTTACGAGTGATTGATATTTGAATATCTGATCATGTTTTGTTTTTGTTTGACGGCGTAGGTAGGAGGACAGGTTATTTACGGTTTTTAATGTTTTTTGATTTGTGGTTCTTTCGTATGTGACGATTCGTTTATTATGTACAACATTCATGTTTTGCTTGCTAGTTTTTCTTGTGTGGCCATACTACCCGTTGGCGACAGCGAAGTTGAAATTATGCGTAAAATTGGCTACACAACTTGGGTAATCTCCGTTGAATGCATTAAATTATGTATGGTACCTATTTTTCCACCGAATATTATTTGTGTTATGATTAGAAAAACACTACATTTGATTTGGCATTAGTTACTAACCAGTGGGATAGTCAACGTGTTACAACTGATTTATTAATTCTATATTTTCGACATTATTTCTGTAGTGGTTTCTTACATAAGGTCCATCTTTGTAAAATCTATGAAACACGGAGAGCATGTCTATAAATTTGCTATTACATAAGGACCATTTATGTAAATTTTTGAAACACAGGGACCATATCTAAAATTCTGTAGAAAATAGGAACCACATCTGGAATTTTGCAATTAGGAGGGAACCATGTTTGTTTAGTAAATGTAGGACGATTTTGGTATTTGTTTTTGAAACAGAGGGATAGTTTCTGTAAATTTGCTATTGGACAAGGACTATTTCTGTAACTTTGTGAAACATAGGTACCATTTTTGTAAAGTTGTCATAAGACAGGGAGTATTGCTGTAATTTTATGAAATACAAAGACTATTTTTTAAATTTATCTATTGAGCAATGCTTATTTCTGTAAATTAGGGCCTGATAAATAGATATATTTGATAATACTTTTTTTTTGTTAAAGTTTCATATCAGAAAATGGTGTTTTAATTTTGATATTCATGTACGTTTACTTTATTTTATGAATACATAAGGACACTAACATAGAAATAGTGAAATTTTAATCAACACCCACTAGTAATCTAAGAACCTGATGAATTGGATTCAAATCTCCAAGATCATCATAATATAAAATAGTGTCCGATTTCAACAATTTGTTAGTTGGTATTGAAAAATCAAATATATAAAAACTCGCATTTTATAATTAATTAGCTATTAGTTACAAATTACTAAGCTAATTTGGGAACACCGTATATGTATATGTATAATAATATAATTTATTAAGTTGTAAAAAATATAAAATACATGAGTATATTTTGTAAACTTAATAAAGATAATTTATTAAGTTGTAAAAAATATAAAATACATGAGTATATTTTGTAAACTTAATAAAGATAAAGGTGTTGCTCAAAATCTATATAATCAAACATAAAAATGCATATGTCTAAAAATGTCTGTTGACTGTTGGTACAACGTATACGGTAATTACTGGAGACAAATTACTATTTACATAATTTATTATACCAAACTAATACAAAAACTAAAGCAATACACTACATAAACATCACTCCTCTTTTGATGTAAGCAAGCAGACTGTTGACAACGATGGCCTCAAGAGAAGATATAAAGCAGGACCCAAAAATGGAATCACTGACAATGGTAGAAGCCAAAACCCCTTTTTATTCCTGCAAATGAAAAACTTATAATAATTCAGAATCTCATTATTAATATTACAAACTCTATAGAATCTCACCATTTTCGAGCACTCATGTCATTGTAAACCCAAAAAGGGGCAAACGAAGATAGCAGCGCAAAGTCAATGCTAGTCACATGTATCTGGAAAAAAAAAAAAAAAAAAAAAGGACAATTTAGTAACTTTACATTATTAGGCCCCACTTGTTACATAGGACATGACATGAACTACAAAACATGAGATAACATGACGGTCTTGTACTTGTACTGTGTTTGGTATGCATTGGACTGAGACTGATGTCGATAGACGAAAATTGCAATTTTTTGTCCCACCCAAAAAAGGCGAACAAGGTGGGACGAGGACTTGATATCGCATATGTGTAAAAGACGTAAATGCCCTCCCTATCCTAGAAAGGTTGGACCAAGAATAGGAGACTTACGAGTTTACTCCCTCCAAAGTACTGCAAATACTCCCTCCAATCATCCCCGGTGGCCAATCCCGCGTAGATAATTAGACCTAATCCTACAACAAATGTTATCTGGTGTGTAGTTAGAACATTAAATGCAAGAAACAACAACGTACTTTCGTTTATTTGTTTATTATAGCATCCTACTTTCATTTATTCCTATTACAACATTGCACTTTGAGAAAATTTTCCAATTATAACGTCATTGAAATACAAAGTAATTTTCATAGTTATAATTGGGTAGATTTTCAAAGTATAATGTTGTAAAAAGAATTTTATTTTGAAAGTACGATGCTATAATCGGATAAATTTGAAGTATTCAAGACTAGATTCTTACCCCGGCGGTCAATTTTGACTCGAGAAAGTTTAGGGGCCATTTTTTCAGGTCAGCTTCTTCAGTCGGTGGTGGTGGTGGTCTCCGAAGAACAAAATAGGGTATAAGACCATATGCACCCAAGAAGAATGAAAGTATCAGAAACGGAAACACAGGAACACTCCCTTTTGAGCTGCAAAATCAGACAAATTCTCGTATCTTTAAATCTTCTAATCGTTTGATATTCATGAGCAAGAAATTCATGAATCAAGGTAAAGATTATGATCGAATGGTACCTTCTGCCAGATGGAATCAGGAGCATAGAATAGACTAAAGGCCATAATCCCATAATGTTCCAAAGAGCCACAATCACCTGGTTGGGTCGGAAACCATCGTCGCCGATCAAATAGCACAGCTTTTTCAGGAGGTACATGTCCGTCGACTGGAAAGTAACACGAGTTGAAAGGATTTGCAGTAAAATTATTAGAATTTATCATCACTAATCTGGTTTCAGCATCATAATCTGATACCTATTAGACAATTGCAGAAAAACCGCAACCGATAAAACGAACGAATACCTAAATAATTCAAAAATCAGTACCGGTGTCTGGTTGGGTGCGAGATTGAAAACATAGTACATGAGTCCACCCCACAGCAAGAAGATAAGAAACGAAGTCGTCCGGCCGCCGCCACCACCACCGCCAGCAATCTCTCCCTCGATTTTCATTGAAATTTGTGGTTCCAAATCCGGGTCTTGTGGTTTCTGACTGTCTTATGAATTTCAAAGTATTTGAAGATGAACTTTTTGTCAATTGTGGGAGGGAAGGGAAGAATGCAGGAAATGGGGTTGGTGTGAGGAAACATTACAACTCTTGAAGCAAGAGGCACAAGAAGTCAAGAAGATATAGATACAGAAGGGTATATTGGCAGATCGGCAGACAGGTTCCAGTGGCGTTGGGTACGAGGTATCAAGTTTGAACTCGACGACAGCTCCATTTCAAATGGTCCACGTCGTTTCTGTAAAAATACTTAAAGGGTGTTATTCGGCCGGTTGTTCCGGTTTTCGGTTAAATCGGTTCGATTATTTTGGTTTTTTAATATATCTAAATTAATCGTAAACAAACCATATAAGGTTTGGTTAAATCGGTTTCTCGGTTTATTCGGTTTGGTTTACCGGTTAAACCAAATAAAAACATAAGTTCATTATAAAGTACAAAGACTTGACAAAAAACTGAATCTTGTCCAAACCCGGATTGAACCGATTTAAAAATGTTTTCCTATTTAGAGGCCGGTGGATTTCTATTACTCATTGATGTCCTTTTTAAGTTTCCACTTTCTAAGTAAAGTCTTCACAAAACATATAAATATAGCACATTTATTTGTTTAAGTCAAATGAATGTAAAGTGTAAAGTGTAAATATATAAACATAAAGTGTAAAAAAAATATATTTGATTGCTTATTCGGTTTAACCAAACTAATAAAAATTTAACAAAAACTAAATCAAATAAGCTCAATGCTTATTCGGTTAACCAAACCAAATTAACCGAAAACCAAATAAACCAAACAAAATAACTCAAACGTCATTGGGTTCGGTTCGGTTATTCGGTTTCGGTTTTTTGTCAACCCCTAAAAATATGCGCCTTTCAAGATACTGCATAAATCTGAAAAAAATGATGTATATCACCATCTAACTTTAACACATGATGACTATTATTGTGCAAAACTATATTTTAATTAGGACAATCGACACAATTGGTAATTAAAGTTTTGGTCATGTCATTAATTAGTTTTTAAAGTTCAAAATATGTTAAATTAGACTTTTAAAGTTTCCAATTTGTATCGATTAGGTCACTGCAACTCAAGTTGCCAACACACGTAGTGCCCACATAATTGTAGTATCACATATGACATGGAAAATATGAGACATAAAATAGAAAATGTATAGAGTGACATTGTTATGAGGTTACTACTACTACTATGACATCTAATGTGGAAAATGAGACATAAAATGGAAAATATATAAAGTAATATTGTTCTGAAGGTTACTACAACTACGACTACCACTACTACTATTAAAAGCTTTAAACCATCAACTCCACAACACCATTACCCAAGCAATTGCGAGTGTCACCCCCCAAGAGCCCATCTCTCCTCTTCCAGTCACATACAACCACTATATGTGCCACTTTCCATGCCTCTTTCCCAGATGGTCAAACACCTCCTTACTTACCAAAATCGATTTCAAATCCATAATTAGGAGTTTATCTAACTGGACCGCTTCAACGGTCAAAACTACTCTTTTTGGGCGTCAAGGTCAAGTGTATGCTTTTCGTGCTAAAGCTCCATTATTATGTCTTGGACATTGACTTGACCCGTAATTCCAACTAATACGTTCCTTGAAGCGCCAATGGAACCAAACAGAAATCAATTTATGAACTAATAAAGTTGGAGTTAATCTGTTGATAGACAGAGGACCTATGCCTTGGCCGCATAAAGAAATCCCTTTTTAACCGCCTCTTTGATCTGTATGTGTCGGTCAGAGATCATAGTGAGCTCTAGAAAGCCTTGGAGCTTAAGTAAAAGGCACATGAAAAAGGTACTAACACGTACCTTACCGCCAAGTACTTAGAATTCCAAATGGTTGACGAAAGACCTATGTTGGAGCAAGTACATGAGCTCCGTGTCTTAGTCAACAAGATGATCGCACTTTCCATCTCTTTTCTGAAGCTCTTGCATGTAGGTACATTTACCACAATGTTGCCACCCTCTTGGAAATACATCTCCAAAAGGATGATGCACAAGCCTGATGATTACTCCTTAGATGATATGTTGAAGCACCTTCGAATTTAGGTGGAGATTCTCAATAGAGACAAGTAAGGAAAAATCGGATGGAGTATACACCATGTGTCAGCAGGGGGTTTTGTATAAAAAGGCAAGTTTGGCATAGCAACAAAATGGGCTTGACACCCAAAAAATGAGTTCAAGAAGCCCAAGTGTCAACAACAACAAACCACCAACATCCAACCTAAAAGAACTAAAAAGTGCCTCGTATACGGATAGATTAGTCACTATACACACAACTTCCCCTTACAACAACTTGTTCTTACAAAAGGATCCACAAATGCAATTGGGGACCGTACACACTTGGTAGCAAGTCTTAGAGGGGTTAACTTGATGTCCTCTCTTACATGGCTATTAAGGGTCGATGTTGGTTTATGGATTCACGAGCTATTGGGTATGCTTGCAGAAGTGAGTCGAGCTTCCAAACTTATGGTCTCATACGAGAAAGGATGGTGGTGTAATGCGTTGATGGAAACAGAGTTAGGGTGCAAGACATTGACAATGTACAGTTGAATTTCATGAACGGTCACAAAGTTACCCTCTGAGATGTGTTGCATGCTCTTGGGATATCAATGGGACTTGTGTCAGCGGAAAAGTTTGGAAAGAATTGATACAAGCTCATGATTGAAAACGGTCTTATAGAGTTCATTATAAACAACCTATTCGCTAGTTAGGCAATCAACATGTGTGAGCTAGGATTTGAATGAAGATGATGTAGATCATGTAAGGTCTAGGCATGTTTCTATTTTAGATGTTGATCTTAGTGATAGTGATAGTAGGGGTAATGCCTATGCTAGTGACGGTACCTTTAGTTATGATGTTACCAAATTTTTTTTTATTATATTGCTTATTCAGTTTCTTTATGGCACAAACGTTTAGCACACATAAAAAAAAAAAGAAATCTTATATTCTCTCCTCTTTGTGTGAATTTAACAAGCCTGCAATTCAATATTTCTCAGTTTTTGCTGATTATGAGTATTCTCTCTACGTTTATACAGTTCTTCTATAGTTGTTGCAATGAACGATAATCTGCATTGAATCCTGAAGTTTTACGTTGATGCTTACAACATTACGAGTGCATAAATTTCTTTAAGAACAAGAATTCT
The DNA here is from genome assembly GCA_023525715.1 of Cichorium intybus. NCBI lineage: Eukaryota > Viridiplantae > Streptophyta > Magnoliopsida > Asterales > Asteraceae > Cichorium > Cichorium intybus. The sequence continues at coordinate 127,864,736 of CM042012.1, read as the reverse complement.
TCTGTTCAGTTTTACAAGTCAAGAATTCTTCGGTCTTGAGGTTTTGATTTCCTGTTCTTGTTTTCAGTTCGTTCGATAACGAAACAATATTGTTCTACTTTTCTTATAAGCAGTTTTGATCACTAATGTTTTATCTGGTTTCTAAACTAAATTTGATAATAATAATAATAATAATAATAATAATAATAATAATTATTATTATTATTATTATTATTATTTGCGATGTGTCAGACATTTAATTCTCACTATTATTTCTAAACTATTGGATATTCAATCATTAATTCGTTTGTTTGATATTATAAATGGTTAAATAAATAGTTCACAATATTAATTATTAGGTTGTTGATTGTCAATTTTTTGAAATTCAAAATCAACTTTTACTCTAATTTATTGCATAATGGTAATTTAATAAGTCATAGTTTAATGGACGATAATGCATTTATATTCTGTATAGAAAATCAAAGATAGAGAAACTCATTCCATACTTTAGGATGCGTCGAGTGAGCATTCATGGAAAAAAAATATTGATTTCAATTTGTAAATGCATGTATTATTTTCAAGATGTATGTTGAGAATGTGCCCTTTTTCAATTATATTTTAGTTTTGAATTGTAAAATAATTTAATTCAGAAATAGTTATACGATAATAACTTTAAAATATTCTGCTCTAGTGTAAAGAATAACATACTACAGTTACACCATTTGTACATCAAATAAGAGCAAAAGGTAATGAATTGCATCGAATATGACTTACTATTTCCACATTTTTATTTATTAAAATGATGTAATACATTAAAGATGGCCTTAAAACTACAAACACATATACATTATTCCTCTTTCTTCGGTTCACTAACAACCGTTGACAATGATGGCCTCAAGAGAACGTATAAAGCAGGACCCAAAAATGGAATCACTGATAATGGAACAAGCCAAAACCCCTTATCCTCCCTGTAAATACAAACCAAATAATAATTCAAAATCTTGTTATTCACATTATAAATGTCGATAATATCTCACCATTTTCGAACAGTCATGTCATTGTAAACCCAAAAAGGAGCAAACGTAGATAGCAATGCAAAATCAATGCTCGTTGCATGTATCTGCAAAAAAACAAAAAAGACATTCAGGTAACAGGACAGGACAGGACAGGACAGGACAGGACAGGACAGGATTGTATTCAGTTTACAAAAATTACAGTTCTTTCCCCCACCTAAAAAGGTGAACAAGGTGGGACAGGGGACTCAATCTTGCTTTTCGATTCATATGTGAAAAAGACGTAAATGCCCTTTCGGGAATAGGATACTTACGAGTCTACTCCCTCCAAAGTACTGCAAATACTCCTTCCAATCGTCCCCGCTGGCCAAACCGGCGTACGTGATTAGACCTAATCCTACAGCAAGTGTTATCTGGTGTGTAGTTAGAACATTAAATGAAAGAAAACAGCAACACAATTTTGTTGTAATTGGATAAATTTGAAGTTTCGGGAATAGACTGTTACCCCAGCTGTCAGTTTTGACTCGAGAAAATTTAGAGGCCATTTTTTCAGCTCCTCTTCCTCGGTAGGTGGTGGTGGTGGTCTCCATAGAACAAAATATGGTATAAGACCATATGCACCGAAGAAGAATGAAAGTATGGAAAATGGAAACACAGGAACACTTCCTTTTGAGCTGCAAAATGGGACAATTTTCAAGTGTTTATATCATTGAATCTTGTGATTATTTCACATTCATGAACAAGAAATTCGTGAATCAAGGGTAGGGATTATGATCGAATGGTACCTTCTGCCAGATGGAATCAGAAGCATAGAATAGACTAAAGGCCATAATCCCATGATGTTCCATAGAGCCACAATCACATGGTTCAGTTGGAAACCATCGTCGCCAATTAAATTGACAAGCTTTTTCACCAGATACAAGTCTGTCGACTGAAAAGTAACACGAGTTGAAAAGATCATTAGGGATACAGTCTAGTAAAAATGATTGATTTCATCCCTTAACATAAATTATCAGAATTTATCATCATTAATCTGGTTTTGGAATCATAATCTCATCCGTATTAGACAATCGCGGTTAAATTGCAGAAGATAAACCTAACGGAAACCAAAATTATTCAATCAATACCGGAGTCTGGTTGGGTGCGAGAATGAGAACATAATACATGAGTCCACCCCATAGCAAGAAGATAAGAAAAGAAGTCGTCCGGTCGCCGCCGCCACTACCACCAATCTCATCGTCGATTTTTATTGATTTTTGTGGTTCCAAATCTGGGTCTTGTGGTTTTTGAGTGTCTAATGAATTCCGCCTGATTTGAAGGCGACCTCTTTTTGTCAATTGCCGGAATTCAACTCTTGCATTGCTAATTTGTAAGGAAAGAGGGATAGTAGAGATTTTTAAGTTTGGAAGTTTGTGTTTAGGGTTTTGGGAATGGAGGGAAGGAAAGTTGCAGGAAATCGGGGTGGTGTGAGCAAACATTACAACTCTTGGAGCTGGAGATACAAAAGCAATATAGATATAGATACAGAGGGGTATATCGTCAGTTCGGCACACTGCTTCCGGTGGCGTTGGAGATGAGGTAAGTTTGAGCTAGAAGACGGTCCCATTGCTTCCAAATACTCCACGTCGTTGTTTGTTTCTGTAGAAATATATTCTTTTTAGAGAAAACCGTAAATTCGGTCTGTGTTCAAACTTCAAAGTAATGTTACTGATTTTCGGCCGCCATCTTAAAAAATTACTGATTAACCTTTATATAATATTGAATTTTTTATTTATTTTAAATACAATTAATAATATTAAATAGAAAAACTCACATTCCACATAAGGGATTTCAACGGGGTCAAACGGGACGGGGAGAGCTTCCCCTGCCCCCGAAATTCCCCCGTTCCCCCGTCCCCGCCCCCGCTCCCGAATTCCTTGCAAGTTTTGCCCCCGTCCCCGCCCCCGAATCCCTAGACTTTTCCCCGTCCCCGCCCCCGATTTTTAAACTAAAAAAATCTTTTTTTGGATAAAAGAAATCAATTTTGGGTTGAAAATTTATTTTTTTGGGTTATATATATATATATATATCTTAACGGGGTCCCCCGCGGGCTTTCGGGACGGGGTTGTCCACCCCCGCCCCCGCCCCCGAAATCAAAACGGGGGTAATCTTGCCCCCGCCCCCACCCCCGAATTTTTGATAACATTACCCATTGTACGGGTTCGGGGTCCCACGGGAACGGGGCCCCACGGGGGTTGCCATCCCTAATTCCACATCCCATGTCTAGACAATGTTTTAAAATCCGGATTAATCCGGTCATTCGAGCCGGTTGGATCGTGGTTCGATAAAGATATTGCGTCAATTATGGCTTAGTTTTTGCTAATTTATGACTTGGATCTGAACCGGCGGACCGGTGACTTAGAATCAGGTTAACCTGAGTGTTGAAACAAAAATTAGAATTTGGGTTTTAAAACTAGGCTACAGAGTTCATTGCTTAAACTTCTAAAATTAGTATGTCATTGGTTCATCAAATTTAGTAAAATTTTTCTATATAAACTTGACAAAATATATTTTAGTGTCAAAAAGGTGAAATTACTTTGTTTATATTTTATAAATATATAATTATGCTGGAAAATATAAAATCTATGAAATTTGTAAAAATCGGGTTGATCCGATGGTTGAACCGTGACCCCTTCACTACACCTGGTCAATATTAAAACATTGCATCTACATCTCTCTCTCTCTCTCTCCATCGATATCTTTTCTCTCTGTTCAAGAAATCTCACCCCTTCAAATATTACGGTGAGTCTACGACGAGATCTTCGTTTCAGTAACAACCAAATCATTTCAGTTTTCCAATAAGCTTCCAACGAGATCTTACCAACATAACTAGAATGAATCATGTCTTAAATCTAGTACAATAACCATGCATTTTCTAACGCCTCAACAACATAAATCAATTGTAAAACTTCGATCTAGTAACCTCTACTTTGATGATCGTCATTGGGTTTCCCCGCTCCTCAAATCTTAAAAAACAAAACTGCATCCTCGTAACCACAACCAATCCCATCCCTGTCAAGGTCTTGGTAGTGTGACTCATTCCGGTCTGTTGATTTATTTTGAAGTGAAGAAGAAACGAAGATGGAGAGTGGTGGGGTTTTATACCGACCAGCAAAATAGTCTTTTTGATTTTAGAAATTACACATGCTCATGCATCTTGTGGTAGATAAATATTTGGATTTTTACACCGTATAAGTTGTGACTCTATATCTTTTAAGGAGATTATAATCACTGCTAGTTGTTATGATGGATTTGGTGTTCTTTTTGTACATATGTATCATGAAGCATAACGTCGTTGTCTTCAAATTTAAATCTTTTTGGTAAAAAACATGTTACAATCGCGGGTGGTCGGTAATTAAAGATTTGGAGTTTTATCCGGAACAAGTAATGATTATATATCTTCAAGGCGAATACAACTACCACTAGTTATTGACCCCGAGTTGGATATTCTTGCGAGCTACATGTCGTTTATTTATTTTGTAAATTTACTGCTAATTGTAATGTAAATTATATTAGATAGGAAATTCTATTAGAAAATAAATTGTAATTTGAAGACAGAAGACCACCAGAAAATGTCAATAGAGATTTGAGTCTTGACGAAGTTCCTCCCCGGCATCTTGTGTCGATGATGAAGAAAGTTCGAGTCGCACATCATTATGGTTTTGTTGTTAAAATTAGGGGTGTTCAAAACCGGATATCCGAAAATTCGGATACCCGAATTTCGAATATCCAAAAATTTGGATAGTGTTTTTTGATATCCGAATCCGTATCCGAAATTTCGGATATCCGTAATTTCGGATTCGGATTCGGATATCAAATTCGGTTATCCAAAAATTTGTCAATTTGTTGTTTTCTTCTTCACCTAAATATAACATAAAACATTCCAACAACTAAATTAAGTTTTCATAAAAGAAATCATACTTACTAGCCAAACAATTTATTGTTTTTCTTTTCTTTATATACAAAGCAAGTATACTTGTATGTAGGTAACGACTCCAAAATACAAAAGAAACTAAAATACTAGTTGGGTATATTTCATTGTGTCTCAAATCTAATTTTTTTTTCTTCCAATACAATTAAGCGGCAATGTGAAAAAATATGAGCTATGGTCTTACGTTATAATCAAATAGGCTTTCAAAACATATGTATGCACCTATCATCTTATTAGTTTATTAATCCTTAGTGGGTTCTGTTTATAAAATGAATAATGGAAAATAAATAATAAAATATATATTTCGGATTTTCGGATAATCCGAATATCCGGAATTTTCAAAATTAATTATCCAAATCCGAATCCGAAAAATCGGATATCCGGTTTTCGAATATCCGAAAAACCGGATATCCGAAATTTATTCGGATCGGATTTTCGGATTGAATACTCGGATGCGGATATTTTTGAACAGCCCTAGTTAAAATGACCAAGTTTTTTGTATGTTAGCTAATCTGGAAAACGCATATGATTAAGACAATTGTTACTGTTATATTTGCATGTGGTTTTGTTTGTGTCATTATGTATTTTACATGACTAGAAAACTAGATATTAAAATTGAAAAACAAAAAAATGTTAATTAGTTAACAAATGACATACAAATGAAAATTGACAAAAATAATGATCATAATATTGTTTTCATTAATAACTTTAAAAGGGTATCAAAATGTTTTGTCAAAAGAAAAATTAAAATGTTTAATCAAGCAAAAACAAAAATCTAATTTTTAACATAAATTACAAATTATCCAAATTAAAATACACACTTAAACTAATAGTATTTTATAGAGGAAGTGCAAAAGTGAGAGAGAGAGAGAGAGAGAGAGAGAGAGAGTAAAAAAAGAGAGGTTCTATATCCTCCTAAAATATCCTCCTAATTTTCTTCCTAATCACATGATCAAGACAAGTGTCAAAATCAAGAGAAGAAATTAAGAGAGAGAAATAATAGATTCCACATGTCAAAATTTAGTAGGTTAGGATGATGAATTAGGAAGATAAAGTAGGAATAAATAGAATTTTCCTTAAAAAAAACACCTCGTTTCAATATGGGCGACCTTAAAAAAACAAACCTCGATTCATATGCACAAGCACACAATCAAAAGAAGCGAAGAGATTAGGTGAAGCGTATATAGTTTAACTATTATTTAGATGTCACATGATTCTTTTTGAATTAATATAACAATGAAGTTGATTAATTTAAACAACTGCTAATCGCCCCATCCAACTATCCAAGTACACTCGATGTAACTGTGCTTTTTCTGATCCTTCTTGTTATCATGGCAAAAAAAAATTCAAGTCTTTATGTTGATGATACTGGTGCTATATGTTTTTCTGCCTTCAAGTCAGTCTTTGACCCATCAAGATGAGTGCTCTATGTTATTGCAGTTCACGGAGAACATGTCTACAAATGACTCCGCATCCAATGATCCTTGTGCATATCCAAAGCTTGCTTCATGGCAACTCAACATGAGCGATTGTTGCTTGTGGGATGGTGTCGAATGCAGTGGGAAAAACTCAGGTCATGTGATCGCTCTCAACTTAAGCAGCAGCTTTCTCTATGGCCCCATCAACTCCAACAACTCTCTCTTCAACCTCATCCACCTTCGTACACTAAACCTTGCAGATAACGATTTCCAGTTCTCACAAATCCCATCTGGAATTGGCCAACTCTTGCAGTTACAAAATCTAAACCTTTCTTATTCTCATTTCATTGGCCACGTCCCTAAAGAAGTCTCGCAGCTCACTCAATTAATTTCGTTGGATCTAACAGGAAACCCATTAAAGCTGTTAAATCTCAGTTTCAGAAATCTTGTTCGAAACTTAGCAGATACACTGAGAGAACTCTTTCTCTCGGAGGTCAAGATAGATTCTGAACTACCTGATATCTTGGCGAATTCCTCTTACTTAAGGTCACTCGTTTTGAGAGATTGCGCGCTTAGTGGTGAATTCCCATCAGGTATATTTCACCTGCCATTTCTGCAACTTCTTGACGTGAGTGGTAACGATGATCTTTTCGGTTATTTACCCGAGTTTCATGGTAACAGTCAACTTACGCATCTGATCCTCGCTGAAACGAACTTTCATGGCAATGTACCAGCTTCAATCGGGAACCTCATACACTTGAATCGGTTGGATTTAAGCAGTTGCGGTTTCTCAGGGATTCTTCCTGTTGGAATCCTAAGTCTAGTGGAAGTTCCTATTCAATCACTGTTCAATCAAGAGATAATGCCAGACAAATTGGAATGTGGAGATTCAATTTGTCTGGACCTTTATACTTCTAATTTACATATATACCCGTGTAATTGAGCTATGAAAACACACAGATTGTGAGAAACACATAGATCCGGGTTTTTGAGTTATATTTCTCGGGTATAATCAAAGAGCTATTTTGATATATTTGTGTGTTTTATACAACTGTGATCTAGAATTGGTATCAGAGCAAAACCAGAATTCTTACCTAATTCGTCATGTCGGATGAAGAAGGTGGAAGGGAAGGGAGTACAGGCGGTGCTCCGGTGAAGCTCAAGGATGTCGGATCAACCACCGTGGCTTGTCCGATGTTGAATTCGACTAATTACACCGTATGGTCCCTGCGAATGAAAGTGGTACTCAAAATCCACAGAGCTTGGACCATAATCGATCCAGGAGAAGAAAAGCAAGAGGATACCGGAGATGGCACGAACTCGAGGGCCATGCTAGTCCGAACCGATGGCGGCGGCGGAGGATCCAGTGTCGGCGGTAGTGGTTCGATCGGAGCTGGCGGTTCGAGAAGTGAAGGGGCCGGGAGAAATACCGAGAGGGTGAGAGAAGAATCCGGCGGCGGCGATGGTGGCTCGAGCGGAGGCTTCGGGTCGCAAGGAGGAGGCGGGAGGTACTCCTATCACGACGGTTCGAAAGAAGGAGGAGACGAACAGCCTCGTGTGATGCTCATCCGATCCGGCGGTAGCGGAGGGTCGAACGGCGGTGGCGGAGGGTCGAACGGCGGCGGTGGCACATCAAGTTCGAAGGGTGATGGAGGCGGAAGGATTACCGATCGGGAGAGAAGAAACGAAGGAGATGCGAATTGGGGAAGAAAAGAAAACGGGTTAAATGAAAGAGGAAGAGGAAGTGGATCGGGTGGGTTCGGGTCAGCCGGATCCGGATCCTCTAGTGGGTCTTGGTCCAATTCCCACAAGTCCATGCCCAATTCAAATAAAAACAAACCCAAAATTAAGCCCAATTCGAATTCGGACTCAAATCGAAACCCGAAAAATGATCTGTCAAAAATCACGAAGACGTCTCTAGAAGGACTTAGAGATTCGGGGGTGATTGTTGGAATCCTAAGTCTAGTGGAAGTTCCTATTCAATCACTGTTCAATCAAGAGATAATGCCAGACAAATTGGAATGTGGAGATTCAATTTGTCTGGACCTTTATACTTCTAATTTACATATATACCCGTGTAATCGAGCTATGAAAACACACAGATTGTGAGAAACACATAGATCCGGGTTTTTGAGTTATATTTCCCGGGTATAATCAAAGAGCTATTTTGATATATTTGTGTGTTTTATACAACTGTGATCTAGACTTCCGACATCAGTAAGCAACCTGACACAGCTTACATTTCTGAACCTCTTTGAAAATAGGTTTCGGGGACGTATACCCTCTTTGGCCAACCTATCAAAACTCGGTGATTTGATACTTTCCGTCAATGAATTTGAAGGAAGATTCCTCTCTGATTGGATTGGTAAGCTTCCAAACCTCTCATATTTGGATCCAAGCTTTAATAATCTAAGTTGTGAGATACCATCATCTATCGGGAATCAAACAAAACTTAGAGAACTTAACCTAAACCAGAACGACATGTTCGGTGAAATACCATCCTCACTTATGAATCTAACACGCGTTAGAAGGCTGGATCTTGGTGTTAATGAGTTCACAGGCAGGTTCCTTCTTTAGAAAGCTTCTCAGACCTTGAATATCTGTTCCTCACGTGTAATCATTTTGATAGATGGGTGCTTCCCGATTGGGTTGGTAAGCTAAGGAGCTGTTTGTTTTTTCTAAAAAGCACTTCTAACCTCTTTGTCTGCAGGTGCGCAGACGCGCGCAGACGTTTTTAATCCGCAGATCGTTTGTTTTTTCGCAGCCCGCAGACGTTAAAAGGTTTGCACAACCTCTTTTTCCAGAAGTGACAAACTTGCCTCTTTTGACCTCTTCAAACAAAAACACGCCTTGAAGCCCTAGAAAAAAATGGTACGTATCCTCCCTCCCGAATACGCGAGTTGCTCCTGCCGCCTCCCTAGTCTCTCCGGCCCGCCGCCGCTGCTTCCTTCCTCCGGCGTAGCCCCTGCTTCCTTCCTCCGGCACGCTGCCGCTGCTTCCTTCCTTTGGCGTCGTTTCTCTCTCCTGTCGCGGCTGTCTCCTGTGGTTGCAGGTATGCTTCTGGTCCCAATTTATTGTTGCTTCTTCCCATTTTTTGTTATACAATTCTCGCCGTTTCCTTGACCGCATCTTTCTTTTTCATAATTGTAGCTTTTGGGGATATTTGGTGATTATTTAAAGCTGAAATGGCCTGGCGTAGTTCTTTAATTTTAATGTCAACTTCTTGAATATGAGGCAACTCCTTTTCTCTTGATTCATTAAACTCTGATATTTCTGTGTTCAACTACAATTAAGATAGATATAGTTAGCTCATGTTGTTTCAAAATTTCAATTTAATTGAATAAATAACCAATTATGTTTGTAAGACTTGGTTAAGTTTTTTTATAGATTTTAGTTCATTGAATATATCTAGTTATGTGCATATTGGTCCCGATTTTAAGATTTGCTGGTTAAATATTGTTGAAAAACTGATTTGTGTTTATGGTTGAAATGCTAATTTGTGCTTCTGGTCCCGGTTTTATTGCTGCTTCTTCCCATCATAGTTGTCGACTCGTAACTCGACTCGGGACTCAAAAATGTAAATTTTCAACTCGTGACTCGACTCGTAAGAGTCATAACATATATATATATATATATATATATATATATATATATATATATATATATATATATATATATATATATATATATATATATATATATATATATATATATATATATATATATATATATATATATATATCACATACATACACACATAATAATTGTTGAACATAACCACAAGGGTGGTGCCTAGTTGGTTAGAGCTTGGTCTCCAAAGGTCAAAATGACCAGGAGGTGCCAGGTTCTAATCCAAGGAGGAACAAAAACCCCCTAGTGGCCACAGAGGTTCACTGACAACGCAGCGGTCGTCGTGCGGTCAAAAATAAGAGAAAACCTAACACACACTAGTATAGCGGTAGTCAGGGTCGATCCGCAGGAGCTTCGTGGTTAGGCTAGATGAGAGATTGCCAACTAATAGTGTCACAGCTATAGTCGGAGGATCTGGTTTCTATCTTCCTAATCACTAATACCAGAAAGCAATGATCAATCACACTCAAGCCAAGCTAAGCTAAACTCAGATAACCTAGTCACTTTCTGAAATCAGAAGTACATCTCTGAATCAGAAGCAATCAAAGGCATCCAAACTAGCAAAACCGAGCAAAGCATAAACTAGCCACTAACTAAAGTTCTACTGAACAGTTACTAGCCAAGGTTTAATGCTTACAAACTAACCTAATTAGCTACTGATTTCAGCTAAGGAAAACAGTCCCAACAAGGTCCAAAATACAATTCAAACATAAATCAAACATCCAAAATCGAACACAAGCATAAAAACATTGAAATACCAACATTAAATGTAACCAAATGCTTCTCATTCACCAAATCCGAATCCAACATAAAAACAGTAACCAAATGATCCAAAAACAGAAGCCAAAGTGCTCAAAGTCAGTGGTTGTCACTCCCAAAGACTTTAGCTACAAAAACTACTTGCTACTAAAAGGAAATTAAATAAAAAATCATAAAATACCAATTGTGAGCTTGCTGAAATGAAATCCTGGAGTCAAAGAGCTTCAAGGTCGATTTTACACCCTGTCTTTGCTAGGGTTTTCGGCTGGAAATGCATCTATTTATACTTGCAAATTTCCCGCAGTCGCGCCGCGCAGAAGTGAAATCCGCGGCGCACGTACTGATCTCTTCCCGATTCTTCGGCATTTGAATGTGTTCCACCGCCTTAAGCCCGCGTCGCGCATGGTTAATTTCCGCGGCGCGCGTACGAGTTCTCTTGATTTTTCATTCCTTCCTAAACTTCTTCCTTTTGCACGCTTTTAGTCCATGTTTCTATTCTTTTTCTCCAAACAAGTCCTGGCACGAAAAGTGAGAATACCCAGACATATTTGATATAATTTTATCAAGAACAGGGCTCAACAACGCCTAAAATACTTGATATCACTAGGCGTTGTCAAACACCCCACACTTGTGCCTTGCTTGTCCCCAAGCAAGAGAGTTTTTAACAAATTATAATAAAGAATCAAACAATTTTTTTTTTTGACTGTGTTCAGTTTCAAAGTTTATTACTCTTTTGAGTTAGAGTGGAATAGTTTGCGAAAACATAATTGAGTTGTTCTTTGGAATTCATGGCTTTCTAGAGAACCCTTGATTACAAACTTTCTGTCCACAATGAAGTGTACTTACTTATTCAGATTCTAAAGGCCATTAAGGAATTGTCCATGACTTTCGATGCTGTCCGTGTAGCGAGCTTTCAGAAATACCATCCCAGACCAGACGATCTTAGGTGATAAGGTGCATAAGGCCCACCCATTTTAGACCTACCGGCTCGAACAACAAAGGTCACGGATTGACATTTCCTTCCTAAATTCCAATCCTAAAACAGCTCAATCTTCTAAACTCGTAAAACTCAACTTATTTGACTAACTAATAGCATGATCACAAATAAATAGTATTTCTTGAAAAATACTAATGCTATCACAATCATAAATCATTCATTTCAAAATTGCAATTCATTAAAAAAATTTGAAAAATATTGCTAAAAATTTGAAAAATTGATCATTTCTGCAAAAATTTCAAAAAAATTCTCTTTCGACCGTCCACACCCCACACTTAAAACCGTACAACGTCCCCATTGTACAAAATTTATTTCAAAACAAGGGAGAAAGAGTTACCCCTTTTTTTGGACGATAGACTGCTTGGTGCTCAATATCACAGGTATAATTGCGTACAAATAGATCCTCGATTTCGTATTCTGGAGTTGTAGCGCTACAGTGAATACACCGGTGGTCGAGACAAGTGGAGGGGGCACGGTGACCCCACACTTGTCTGAGACAACTCCTTCTCAAATTGGTATAACATGCATAACTTAACAAACACATTAAAAACACACATGACAGAAATAAAACATGAACAAAAATATACAGATAGAGGTGTCATAAGTTTGTACATATAGCCCGAAAAAAATAAAAAGAAAGAAAAAGATACATCAACCACTGCCAGGCGGCCTGAGGGTCCGGCCTCATGATCGTGGGCCCTGGCTGGGAATGGTCGGGGGCGCTGACCCTGCGCTGATGCGATTTGAAGAAGTACCTCCCCGATCCACTCGAGCTGGTCCTCGATCCTGGCAACCCTGGCTGTCAGGTCCTCCTGATGTGGCTCTGTCGGGGCTGCGGGCTCTGGCTCTGGCCTCCTACGTCTCCTGCCAGGCTGAGCATACGCAGGCTGGGGTGCCTGAGGAGGCGCCGATAGAGTGGGCGGAGAGGGCAACTGCGAGAGCGAATGGGAGGTGGAGGAATCTGGATGGGTCGAGGAGGACCCACAAAAAGGTCATGTCGTCGCCCGACACCTTCTCGCCTCCCTCCCGCTGCACGATAGAGGTGGAGACGATCTGGTGTATGAGGCGGTGAAGTGGGTCCCGAAGATGACTCTCCCTGGAAGCTCCCGCCTCGTATCTGACGTTGGACAGCGATGCCCAAACCTCCTTGTTGGGAGCCCTGTCCGGCTCCCCCTGAATGCAGGACCCGAAGAACCGGGTGAAATAACGATGCTGGAGGTCTGCTGGAGTGTATAACCCCACTCGCCTCCCGAACTCCCGGAGGTTGCACTCCCTGTGCTCACCTCCCAAACGAAATCGTACCAGCCTGGAACGCAGGTCTCCCGCCCGAGGTGCGAACTGGATAGTGGATATGAACTCCAGCAGCAACTCCGTGTAGACCACGTCCTCGTCTGTGGCCATGATCCTATCCCAGCCACGGCATGTGAATGATGCCTCCTCGTGGGTCCAGGTGCGATGTAGGAATGGCTCAATCGCACCCCAGAGCCCAGCGTCCCTCATAATATCTCGATCGATGACTGTCGCCTCAAGGACCCGGCGACGAGTCAATGCGTCTCTCCGTGAAGTATACTCCACTGAACTGGCAAGCTCTGCGGGGAACTGGAGGAAGGGGTGGTCCAATCTGAACATCATCTGCAAAAGAAAACACATAGCACAAAACAAAAAAATATTTTGCAAAATTAGTCCTTTTCTTCCCCACCGCACCGCGGCGCGGCCCAAGAGCAAGGCACGTCGCGGCGAGCGACTGTTTCTAAACCCCGATCCAAACTCATGATTTAACCTGCTAAAATTCGATCCAATCATACCACAAGGTAGCCTAAGTGCCGACTAACTCATCTAGGGTCTCCATTTGGCAAAACAAACACCCTATGAGTTAGCATTGACGATTCTAAGTTTTGAACTATTTTGGACAAATCACTGAAATTAACTACCTAATTACTAGTTTTAACAAGTAATAGATAGTTAGAATAGCATACCTTGGCAATGGAAACAAAATGAGCAAGAAAAATTGCAAGAGAAATTCGTTGATCAGAACTCCAAGTCGTGTGTGGTTTGTGTGAGCCGCGGCTTACCTTATAAAGGAGAAAACCGACTGATCGTTCCCCGCGTCGCGGATTTACGCGTTGCGCGTCGCGCGTGTCACCAAATCAACCCCTGCGCATCGGGTTGTTTTACGACCCCGCGTCGCGTAATTCAAAAACCCGCGGCGCGGTCTTCAAAAATTTCAAAACTTCTCACATGACCCCACACTTATTTTAAACCACTAATACCTGCAAAAAGATTGATGTATTTTCCTACTTAATTTAAAGAAATATAAATCCTAACTTATGACACGATGGGTTGCCTCCCAACAAGCGCTAAGTTTAACGTCTTCAGCCAGACGTGGAGTCCTTTTATAGCTACGGTGGATCGTATGCCTTCTTCCTTCGCTGATTTTCAGTTACCACCGTTCCTTTGCTGACCCACTGCTCTTCAAACTTTCCTGGGTCGAATGGCTTGTTGGTTCTCCTATTGCTGCCCAGTTGCTGCTTTCTGATTAACTCCCGTGAATGCTTGGAGGTAGCTTTGAACCTCCAAGCTCGGTCCTTCCTTCTGTTGGATTAGGTGTCTAAGCCATGACTAATAATTTGTATTTACCTAATTAATAGAAGCAAAGTCCATTTGGGTTGCCCTCATAGCTGGAGGTTTGGTAGAAAGTTCGGAAGAGAGAAAGGTTGGTTTATTATGGGATTAATAAATCAATAGAAATAAAAGATATGGTTTGTTAATATATTAAAGTGATAATATATTAATTAGAAACTATATTGATTGATTAATAATTAATCAGGAATTAATTGGATTAATTTCTGTGGCATTAATTAGATTAATCAGGAGGTCAGGGATTAAAGTCGTACAAATTCAATAGTTGAATTGCGGCGCGCAAACTACTTGGCCGCGGCGCGCGTACGTATAATCCGGAAAATGGCTGATGGCTAGGGTTTCTTGTTTCCCTATAAATAGGGACCCCTAGACCTCATTATAAGTGCTCATTCTATAATTCTCTCTGGAATTTTCGTGACCTTCCTCTGGCTCCCTGGGTGTGATCTCATTTGAGGCAGGACACTTGTGCTGCTTAGCTTCAAGATTAAAACTAAAGGTTAGTTTTCTGATTTATTCTTTTAGTTAATTTTTGTTTGGCCTTTAGGAATTAGTTACATGTTCAAAGTAAGAAAACATAGATCTTTTCTAGGTTGCATGTGAACTTAGGTTATTTAGTTCATGGTTGCGGAAAACCTTTCAGTGGTATCAGAGCGTTTGGTTGTTTTCTTATTGAATGGCTGTAATAGTTTTCCTAATTAGGGTTTATTGTTTATAAATCTTTTGGGCCTGATTTCGATTTTGGGGTTTAGGGTTTTTGAAACCCTAGCCCCTCCCCCCTTCTTTTTCGATTTTCCTGGTTAGGGTTTTAGGAGGTTTTCTATTTTTGGTAACTTTAATTGGTTAATTAAATGGATAACCTTAAACCCAGTTTGTTTGATTTCGATAATTAGGGGTTTAAGATAGGTTTAAATTGATTTGATTAATTTGGAAAAACCTATCTACATTTGAATTAATTTAATTAATTGTTTAATTAAAAGATAATTCAAGGGATTTAATTTAATTTTGATTTAATGGTTAAATTTCGAAAATTAAAGGATAAATCCTAAAATATTTTAAAAGGTTTAAAATATATAGATTTAATTAATTTAATTAATAGTTTAATTAAAAGATAAGTTAAATCAAACCAAAGGTTTAATTTAATTTGAAATTTAATAGTTAAATTTCAGGAAATTAAAAGATAAACCTGGAATATTTTAAAGGGTTTTAAAATACATCTTATATATGTTATTAAAGGTTAATACTATATGTATAAGATAAAATTGGTCAGTCAATTCAATAGTAGGCCTCATTCACGAAGCTGGTCTATAAAGTGGGTATAAGGAGACTGCCTATAAAATGGCGGTCTAATGGGTGTTCACTCTCACCCACCGCTCGCCTGATCAGTGGAGGGTCGTTAGCCGAACAGTTTTGATAGGACCGCTTAATCATTAAAAGTATAATGATCAAAGTACTAGAACCCGTACAAGAATTCCCAAATCTAGTTACTTTAAAAAAATGTGAATTTGATGCTAACCCATGAAATTGCACATTGCACTTTATGAAACGTTGGTGGAGCGTGTGTGGGTTACCGGCACACTAATGGGGGTTCATAAAGAGTGGCAATGGGTTTCTCGGGTGTTATCATTGTTGATGAAGCGTGTGTGGTTAACCGGCACATCAATTTGAGATGATAATGGACCCCGAGAGTACCAAGCTAATTTGCATGGTTATTCACACCCGGTTTGTGATCCTCGGCATCCCAGTCACAAACGATGGGGCATCCCAGTCACAAACGAACTAGGATCTTCAAAGAGCTTGAAGTTGCAAGCTAGAAGGAAGTAGCACCAGTTTGCGTGTTCCCGAGATTGAGGGATACATAGGCGAACTGTATAAAACTGGTTTCCCTTTGGGATCGAGAGTTAAGCATTAGCTCAACTCGCTGATCTGTTCATCCAGATGAACAGAAAGGGTAACCGGATAAGACAATCGTGGAAGTGCATTCAATGTCGACTCTGTATGAATCGTTCATGGAGAAGCATAGTTCCATTAATTCAGATGCTTCAGGATTGAGTCCAGTATTAAGGTGCATCAAGAAATGATCCAGATCGTCTGGACCGATTGTTCGATGTTTCAAACTGGGAATATACAAGGTGGGACACAGTCACGGAAAGATTGGAAAAATGCTCTAAAGCCAAACCGTTTGGTAAACTCATAAATATCTTAGAATTCAGAACACCTGATCCTCATTTCCTTGATACAGGATGTGTTTCATACATTTGCTCTGTATGCACGGACTCTGTAGGATGCGGGATGTTGTCGCACAGGAGCATATTCAGATTGCATATGGAGCTCGTGCATTTTTGGAGTTAAGCTAGATATTTGTTCTTGTTATTGGTTTATAGATACATTTAACATAGATTCGCATAGTACATTGTTCTGAGGATAATTCTGGTTTAATGAAATATTTTTTTTTCTTTCAAACATGATTGTTTTAATTGTCCTCGAAATGTTGTGTGAATGTGTTGATGACGTAAATGGTAATAACTTGAATGTTGATACATCCAATGGGATTGGATTTGTAAATTGTGTTCTTTATGATTGTTAAAATGAATTTTATGAGAATCACTTCAACCAAAGGTCCAGTTGGACAGGACTTTGGAATCATTTGACTTAGAGTCACATGATGAATTGAGTGCTTAATAAAATTAATTGTGGCAAGAAAGGAATCGCCCAAAGATCCAATGGATAGGATTTTGGAATCAGTTGACTTGGAGTCAGCTGATGATTGCATGTCTTGAACAATATTAACAAAATCATAAATTTACATAGAGATGTAAAGACATTAAGATTTTGAGCAACAGACACATAAGTTACTGTGTATTGCTCGAATCTTCGAACAGAACACGATTAGTTATGCTTCATGATATTTGCCAAATGGTTTGACAAATATGGCTTCGTTTATCGGAATAAGCAATTGATTGGAACCTTGAAGTGTTCAAAGATTTCAAAGGAAGCATAAGATCAATAGAACCTGAGTAACAACATAGACTGAGAAAATGTTTCACAGTTTATCCTCTTCCAAGAACACTAATGGTTATAATGTGTCTTAGGGAAGATGATGGAGCATTGATCGAAATAGTTTTGATCCTCGGTGTATAAGATACACTGGATACATTTCCGACTGATATTTCAATGAATTGAATATTCAACCAGTCAGACCGCAGAAACCATATTCCGACCATATCTTAGACTAAGTAGGTTATGCCGACACTGTCTGAAATGTAAAGCTGGGATTATCCCACTAGTACATAGAAAGTCCAGGGTCATGTAGCATTCGTCTGAATCTCATGATAAGCCTGAAACTGATCAGCAATGTCGTTTCATTGGCCACTCCGGTTATCCTTTGAAAGAAGAGTACTTTTAGAAAGAACTCAAGTTCTAAGGAAACAGTGGGAGTAAGAATAATTCTGAATGAGTTCAGGGATTAGCCAAGTGAAAGAACCTTTAGTCACCACTGGGACTTGACCAGGAATTAGATTCATGTTAAACCTGACATACCCTCTCTTCGCTTGACCAGTAGTTATTGTCACTGTCATAAGGAGTTATGATTTGGGTGATATACCGGGTAGTGGTAAAACACTAAAGATGGTACGGATAAGTAATCCGACTGCTGGAAGCATTGGTGAGCCCAGTTGCTGCCAAATAAGAGAACCTTACCGCGAGACACAGTCTATGTGACAGTTTGATTGATCTTTACAACTAGTCTAGGAACCAGTGGGAGTAATTGAATCATCAAAAGAAGGAAACATAGAAATGTACTTACAGAACATCTGGTTGAATGAGTCATCACTTGGAGTCAAGCAATTGATTCTGAGAGAAGCACTCTCAATAGAAGATGTAATCCGAGAGGATTCTGCGTGGCATAGTGTGAGTCGTTAGTGGAGCGTGTGTGGTTTACCGGCACACTAATAGGGACTCATATAGAGCATGCCATTACAAAAGGTACACGGCCCCGGGATTCGTCCCATGTGCATCTCACAAGAAAGGATATTCGGATTCTCAAAATAGGCCGAAAGGTTTGGATTTTGTGAATAGCCTGAAAGATTTCCTTTAATATGTCGGAAAGGTTTGGATTTCGGTTTCACAAAATGTGCCATAAGTTCTGGATTTTGTGAATAGTCCGAAAGAGTCATATAACGGTGTCAAAGCCAGTGGGAGTATTGTTGTTATCTGCTATCTCTGTATGTGGGTTACATACTGATTCTAGGAAACGTCTCTTTTCATTACAAAGTGTAATGACTTGGTGTTAAGAAACGGTTCGCTATGAAAGACTTTAAGAGATACAACATACTCAGGTGGTTGTGAACATCTATTAGATAGATCAGAATTCTGCCAATATAATCTTGATGAGATTCAATATGCATAACCCCAGGAATGGAGTTTCCTGTCATTGCAAAGTGTAATGAATTGGCATGAAAGAAACAAAGAAGGTGCAGCATGCTCACGTTGTTCATAGACATCTATCAGATAGATGAGACTGACAGTATTGACTTAGCCGTTGAGAATATGATCTTGATGGGATTCAAGATGCATAAGAAAGAGTCCTTGAAAGGAAATGGTTTCCGAAAATCATGACACAAGGATTATTGGTAATCTTAGGATTCCGAAAGGGCTTGGAATGAGATTACATCAGGTTCCTCGAGCCTCTTGGACAAATCAGAAGTGTTATGAACATATCCTGATGACTTAATGCTTAGAGCATTGTAAATTGGATTCAGGATATTGCCAGGCTGAAAATACTGAATGAATTTTGAACAGACGTGAGAAATCATTTGGAAATGATTAGGGTGATTGATTTGAAAGGGTTTTCAAATCGGTAATTGTTTACACCAGAACGTGGTGCTGTAGGACTTCATGGTTGAAGAATTTCGTTGGTTTCTGATGGAGCGCGTGTGGTTCACCGGCACATCATGACACCTCGAAATTGTCTTAGGGTATAGTCGTGTAGACTAAAGACCCAAGAACCATGGGCAGTCACGGTACACATCACCAGAATGGAGTTGTGAGAGAGAATGACAAAATGACAAATTGAGACATCATCGGAAGAGTATCCGATAGGATCATCTGCAATAAAGTGTATAAGTGTTAGACACTTGGATACATAGAAAGAGTGAAAAGGTCATAGACATAGATATAAAAGGCTTGAATTGAAAGTTTAAAAGAGAATAAGAAACCGATAATAGTTATGATAAATCCGACTTGGTGATTACCTCGTGGAGACTTGGTAATTAGCAGGAGTAGCTGCCAGTCAGATTTTATGTTTCGCTTTTGCATGTTTTACTTCCTAAATAATTGGATTATTCAAATATCCACAGTCGTTCATACTCTTAGGGAGTAAGTATGAGGGAAGACTGTCATGAATTGGTTTGTAGATTGTCTAAGGAGTTAGACATAGCAATAAGATTGCTGCAACGTTCATGAGTACTTGGAAATGGAGATTTGAGTATTGGATAAACACGCGCTCAATGGATTGCTTCATGGATTATATCACGAGCAATGTTGAGACGATAATATCTTATGGTCTTAAAGTGGAGAGATATGAGTTATAATTTGCAAGGCGGTTGTTCATTGATAGTACGAAAACGCATCGGTAACTCGGTGTTATAAAACGTGCTGTTGTGAGTGATTTGTCGGGTAAAAGATATAACATATTAGTCGAAGCTTATTCGTCCCTTGACCCAGACGGGAAACAGATATCTGTTGGCCACTCGATGATTTTGAAGTTGACTGAAGCGCTGGCCAGCCAGGACTGAATTGATTCGTTCAATTAGAAGTCTAAAAGTCATAAGCAAAATCGGAAATCGGGAAACAGTGTGTCAGACAGAGATTGATCTCAATCCATGTCTCATGTCTGAAAATATCTTGTTGGACGGAGGATCATCTGATCACTTATCTATGGACAGAACTGACTAGGTCAGAGTTCGGCAGCAGTTTCTAGGAAGCTACAGGTTGCTGATTAATCAGAGATTAAATTGGTAATTATAGTCATAGACTTATCCAAGTGGGAGACTGTTGGATTAGGTGTCTAAGCCATGACTAATAATTTGTATTTACCTAATTAATAGAAGCAAAGTCCATTTGGGTTGCCCTCATAGCTGGAGGTTTGGTAGAAAGTTCGGAAGAGAGAAAGGTTGGTTTATTATGGGATTAATAAATCAATAGAAATAAAAGATATGGTTTGTTAATATATTAAAGTGATAATATATTAATTAGAAACTATATTGATTGATTAATAATTAATCAGGAATTAATTGGATTAATTTCTGTGGCATTAATTAGATTAATCAGGAGGTCAGGGATTAAAGTCGTACAAATTCAATAGTTGAATTGCGGCGCGCGGCGCGCAAACTACTTGGCCGCGGCGCACGTACGTATAATCCGGAAAATGGCTGACGGCTAGGGTTTCTTGTTTCCCTATAAATAGGGACCCCTAGACCTCATTATAAGTGCTCATTCTATAATTCTCTCTGGAATTTTCGTGACCTTCCTCTGGCTTCCTGGGTGTGATCTCATTTGAGGCAGGACACTTGTGCTGCTTAGCTTCAAGATTAAAACTAAAGGTTAGTTTTCTGATTTATTCTTTTAGTTAATTTTTGTTTGGCCTTTAGGAATTAGTTACATGTTCAAAGTAAGAAAACATAGATCTTTTCTAGGTTGCATGTGAACTTAGGTTATTTAGTTCATGGTTGCGGAAAACCTTTCACCTTCTGCATCTCTTCAAAGTCAAAGGCTTGACATGAAGCGCGCCTAGTGCTGCTCCCAGTAGTTGTTTTATAGATCTCATTTTTTCAGTGTCCCACATGCTATCTTCAGTTTGCAATTTTGGCTTGCAATGCCAATAAAGATTTTCCAATCGAATGGAATCGGAAGGCAACATATCAGGATGCTTCCATATGTCCTCATCGATGGTATTGATCACATCTAATTTTCCATTCATGAATGGATCATGAGTGGTGATAAAATCATGTTTATTGTTTTCAAATATCAATTCGTCAGCATCAACTTCTTGATCATTGTCCAACAGGTGGATCGGGACCAAGAGTGAGTGACTGGTTTGATCTGATGGTGGTACAAAGTCACCCATCACCAGATCCTTGCTTTTAAATTTCTCAAAATTTTCAAAAATTACAGGGTCGGGGGTAATATTGTCATCTACACCCCCTTTCTCAAAGATATTGGCAACTTCGACAATTTCAGGACTTGTTGGGCTGGGATCTGTACTGTCACTTACAGTCCCCTCCACAATATCCTCATCAACCAAATTGTCTGGTGATGGTATGGATTCACCCAACACCAGATCAACATTACTAATACTTTCAAAAACATCAAAAGCTGTTGAGTCAGAGGTAGCATTGTCACCTACAACCTCTTCCTCAACAACATTTTCGACCCTCTCGGTGGTCTCTTGACTTTCCCACGGTATATGCCCTTCCATCACATATTCAGGTGATGTAAGTTCACACACATTATCATTGGTATAAAAATCACTCGCCTCCGGTTCTGGCGAAGGTGGTGAACATTTCCAACTTTCCTCTAACCTATCTAAAGAAGCTTGCACTTTTTCAAGAGCTTCAGCCTGGTACTTCTGCTCGTAGTAGT
This sequence comes from Cichorium intybus, assembly GCA_023525715.1. NCBI lineage: Eukaryota > Viridiplantae > Streptophyta > Magnoliopsida > Asterales > Asteraceae > Cichorium > Cichorium intybus. The sequence continues at coordinate 127,842,692 of CM042012.1, read as the reverse complement.
TGTTATACATGAATACCCAAAGTTGGGCCAAAGTTACAGAATTCTCAGGCTGAGATGACTCCTCGGTCCGCCATCCATTGTCATCGAATGATCCATTATAACAATCATCCTCGTAATAGGTGTCGGTCGGATTTTCATAATAACCATACTGATCCGGGTACATGTAATCACACATTATAAGGATGTACACATACCAAAAATCAGCGAACTAAAATTAAACATCAACAATCAGAAACTAAATCCTACAGATCACCTAATCTAAGCGCACAGCTCCCCGGCAACGGCGCCAAAATTTGACAACGCAGCGGTCGTCGCGCGGTAAAAAATAAGAGAAAACCTAACACACACTAGTATAGCGGTAGTCAGGGTCGATCCGCAGGAGCTTCGTGGTTAGGCTAGATGAGAGATTACCAACTAATAGTGTCACAGCTATAGTCGGAGGATCTGGTTTCTATCTTCCTAATCACTAATACCAGAAAGCAATGATCAATCACACTCAAGCCAAGCTAAGCTAAACTCAGATAACCTAGTCACTTTCTGAAATCAGAAGTACATCTCTGAATCAGAAGCAATCAAAGGCATCCAAACTAGCAAAACCGAGCAAAGCATAAACTAGCCACTAACTAAAGTTCTACTGAACAGTTACTAGCCAAGGTTTAATGCTTACAAACTAACCTAATTAGCTACTGATTTCAGCTAAGGAAAACAGTCCCAACAAGGTCCAAAATACAATTCAAACATAAATCAAACATCCAAAATCGAACACAAGCATAAAAACATTGAAATACCAACATTAAATGTAACCAAATGCTTCTCATTCACGAAATCCGAATCCAACATAAAAACAGTAACCAAATGATCCAAAAACAGAAGCCAAAGTGCTCAAAGTCAGTGGTTGTCACTCCCAAAGTCTTTAGCTACAAAAACTACTTGCTACTAAAAGGAAATTAAATCATAAATCATAAAATACCAATTGTGAGCTTGCTGAAATGAAATCCTGGAGTCAAAGAGCTTCAAGGTCGATTTTACACCCGGTCTTTGCTAGGGTTTTCGGCTGGAAATGCATCTATTTATACTTGCAAATTTCCCGCAGCCGCGCCGCGCAGAAGTGAAATCTGCGGCGCGCGTACTGATCTCTTCCCGATTCTTCGGCATTTGAATGTGTTCCACCGCCTTAAGCCCGCGTCGCGCATGGTTAATTTCCGCGGCGCGCGTACGAGTTCTCTTGATTTTTCATTCCTTCCCAAACTTCTTCCTTTTGCACGCTTTTTGTGACATCCGCCTAAAATGGATTCGGGTCAACCCAACCCAATTGGAAATTTAATAAACCCTACTCAAGATTACTTGACGCTAATAGGATCAAAACCCATACACTACGATATAAATTGATGTTAATAGCAATATAGCATAGTATAACGTTATAACTATAATCAAATTAAATTATGATACCATATTAAAATTAAATCAAAGTATGATGCTCTAATTAAATTAAAAGAATCAAACTTGAATGCTATAATTAAACTTCAAATCAAAGTAGATTGTTATAATCAAATAATAACCTATTTTTTTATAAAACTCTATTTTTATAAACTCTACATTAAATTTTATAAAATTCTTATATTAATTAGTGTATTACATAGAGATGCTTGTGCTAGTGGGAAATTATGAAGACCACCAAAAGCCAAAAGTTATTCCCATGGTCTCCCACTCACACCTCCCATCATCTTTCCTTTCATTTTTCTCCCAACACATTATTCTCATCACCACTCAAACCCTCTCTATTCTTTCTCTCAATCTCAATCTCGAAATTCTTCCAAGAAATATCAATTTTCCAGCCAAGAACAATCCCTCATACTCAAATCTCCATCCCTCTTGAAGCATTCATCAAGGTATGTCGTTAAAAGTTTCAAATTCATTAATGAAACAAATTAAATCCACCAAAATATCTAAAACTCATTTTATATATAAACCTGATTTTTCTCAGAATCCCAACAATAAAATAAGAAGTTCTGGAAATTTTCAGAAAATAACTTATTTTTATTAAATTACTATAATTATTGCAATAAAATAGGGCAATAATTCACATAAAATACTTTTTGCAGTCAATAAATTCTGGGAAAATTTTGGAACAACCCATATATTGAGTAAAGTGGATTTATAAAGTTTCATGCATTTATATTACTGTTTGATGCTTACTTTGTATTTTATTTTATTATAGATAAATAAATTGCAAAATATAGTTATGTATGTTAAAAACTAGATTTTATATTTTTCGCACCTTATTAACATTTGAAAGACTCCATGACAAAATTTACAGATTTTTGTAAGAATGTTTGCTTATTTTTCCTGATTTAATGGTTTAAATTGATAATAAATAGATACACATGTCCAAAAATTATACTCCCTCCGTCCCAAAATGATAGTCCACAGACAAAAAACACACAGATTAAGAAAACATTAAATGCATCTTACTTTTTCCCACAAAATGACTGTTTTACCCTCTCTTTGCATTTAATGCCGGCACTAGATGTGTTGGCTGTTAGAATTAAAGTTAGGGGTATTTTGGTAAAGATGTCATTTATATTTACAAGCGGACTAACATTTTGGGACAAACTAAAAAGGAAACATGGACTATCATTTTGGGACGGAGGGAGTAAAACCTTATCAGAATATCATATATAACATGTTAATCATAAATAAAAAGTCTAATGAATTTCTCTTAATATTTTCCTATTATTTATGATTTTATTGATTAGTTAATAATGAAAAACATAATAAATACTTTCCATAGTCCAAAATATCCATAATATTTACAGTAGGCTCAATATAATGTTAGAAAACTATGGTTAATTGTCCAGAATTTTTGGGAATCATTTATTATTTTTCCCGAATTTTGTTGTGGTTTAATTATTAAAATACTAAATAAATACTAAAGCAGTTAAGGAAAATATGAAAATTTTACAGTAATTACTATTTTATGAAATAATGATTTTCTGATAATTTCAGAATGTTTCATTACTGTTTAGTATTTAAAACCATTTTCCTAAATATCTAAGCATGTAAAAATGCATTTTTAATGATTATTTCATATAAATAATTGTTTATAATATATAAAATTTGTAAATACTTATAATTTGACTAGTTATTATTTTAATAAGAAATTATTAAAATCTCGCCTAAAGTGAAAATATAAATTAATTAAGCAAAGTAATTAATTCAATTTAAAATTCATTTAACATATAAATACATTAATATTCAAAACAAAATTTGGATAATTGTTAATTCATCTAATATAAGAATATGTGTCTAATTATTTTTATTAATACTATATTCCCATTTATCGATTCCTAAGCCAAAACTATTAATTATATTAGGTTCTACGACATTTTGACTCGAGCCGTCTATCGTACAAACACGCGCATTCCTTATTGGACTAATGTGAGTAATCTACCCCATATTTTATAATTTTCAATACTTTTGGGGTGTATCATGTGGTTTTAATATGTTCCAACTTTATTTTATTATTTTTTCACCATTGAGACATTGTTGGGACATTTATATTTGAATCATTATTTGTATAATTATTGTTTGTTTACGCTACATGTACTTGTAGTGCATTATCATTTTTAGTCTAATCTCCATGACTATGCCCGTATTCTTGAGGTACGTTATGGACAATAATAGCGCTATTGGGTTGACCACCCCGCCTTGGGACGCTAAGGTGATTGATTGCACGTGGTTGAGTGTGTATGATGATTAGATGCTCCATCCTATATATATACATATATATGTATATATAGGGTGAGGACTTATTGTTGTTGTTATCATTTGTTAATCAATTTTTGATTTATAAACCGTTATCTCAATAATACTTGCTTGTCGACTTCCAAAGAAAACAAGTTTCAATTTATAAATATTTCAAACTCACAATTTTCTTTAATAAAACTAGATTGCTCACCAACTCTTGTAGTTGACCTGTTTTTACCCATGATGCAGATTTGAAGAATGAAGTTGATGAAAAGTAGGGTGTACCTTAGAAACCCACAAGACTATTTAAATTTTATGTAATAAATGTTGTTGTATTTGGATTTGTATTTGTATGTTGTGGATTTTGTTTGCATACTTAGTACTTAATTGAATCTAATCATATCATAACATAGTTGTCATGAGACTTTGAACAATATATCACGCCTTGATCGATTCCGCCAAGGATCGGGGTGTGACACTTTTAGTCCCTGTTTCTATTCTTTTTCTCCAAACAAGTCCTGGCACGAAAAGTGAGAATACCCAGACATATTTGATATAATTTTATCAAGAACAGGGCTCAACAACGCCTAAAATACTTGATATCACTAGGCGTTGTCATTCACCCGCGATGACTCTGGGCTACTCGCGAAGCGGGTAGTCGCCCGGGGATTAGTCGGTTCGCGAAAGCGTGCCGGAACCTCGGCTCCATAGGAGGCCCAAAAAAAAATATTTGTTGAACATTGTTGCACATTTACTACAAATATTACAAGTTCGCTAGTTAGAACTTAGGACTGAGACACAGACTCACAAAATATCATATAGTAGTATCTAATAATTCATAACTAGTGAGCTGGTAGTTTTAGACTTTAGTCCACTTCTTTTTTTAAATACGTGACTCTTGCCTCGTGGTAAGAAGGTAGTTTTAGTCCTTTACCATATTCATAACTAGTGAGATGTCAGTCTGTTATTGAATAATTAATGAAGTCTGAAGCATTAAAGATGGTGCAATCTTATCATAATGGAATCATTGGAATGGCATGTTGTTAAAAACGTGAAGATGAAGTGATCAAGTGAAGATGGTGCATTTACACAAACCTAACAATCCTAACAAACCTAACAATCCTAACGTGAAGCATTAAAGATGGTGAAAACTGAAGTGAATAAGACGAAGGCTGAAGATGTGAAGTCGTGAAGCATTAAAGACCGGTACCTTTGGCATCAAACTAAGTACCTTTGGCATCAAAATAGGCTGAAGTCGTGAAGCTTGAAGACGTGAAGATGATGGAGCTTGAACACGTGAAGCTTCAAAAAGATGGCAGAAGATGTGAAGCAAAAAAAAAAAAAAAAAAGAGTGAAGAAGATGAATACTCTCTTGCAGGCGTAGAAGGTAGAAGAGACAAGATGGAAGCTGCTACTTTTTCTTTTGCAGTACAATATTCACAGAGTACTTTTGATGATGTTCCCACCAACCTTTCTACTTTTTGAAAAAAGTAATCGGTACTTGCTAAAAACAAGATCCATCAACAGCAAAATTCTGATTTTTCACTGGATCATAGAAATATCCATGGGTCAAATGACCCGACCGAGTTACGATTCGACTCGACTCGTACCGAGTCAACCCTTGACTCGCAAAAATTGACCGAGTCAGCCACTAAAACGAGTTTATCCTACGAGTCGACTCTTTTTGGGTTTCACTTGACTCGACTCGTACGAGTCGACTCGTGACTCGTACGAGTTTAACAACTATGCTTCCCATCATGCTGATTTGTGTTTATGTTTAATATTGTTGTTGATCATGTTGGTGTTTATTGTTGAAATTGCTGTGTTTATTGCTGAAATTGTCGCTAAAATTGTTGTGTTTATTGCTGAAATTGTTGAGGTTTTTCTTGGTGTTAATGGATGTTGAAATTGTTGTTATTCATGTTGGTGTTTATTGTTGAAATTGCTATGTTTCTTTTACGGTCTGCAGACTTTTAAAAAACAAACAGTCTTCTTTTTGCAGACTGCAGACATTTGGTCCATCTCTTCAGCTACAGATGTGGTCCGCAGACTGCAGACCTTTTACCTCTTCAAAAACAAACAGCACCTAAATAAACTTACGTCTCTGCAACTTGCGGATGTGAACCTGTACGGTGAGATCCCATCGTCAATTATGAACTTGACAGAAGTTCAAGAAGTAACTCTGGCATCCAATCAAATTGAAGGTCTAATTCCACAATTTCCAAGCACCATGACCAAATTAAAAGCAGTAGTCCTTGGACACAATCAACTGAAAGGCCCAATCCCATGCTCATTGCTGAATCACAAGATCCTTGAAGTAATTTTATTGAGTGATAACAAAATTAGCGGCACAGTGGAGGTTGACAGCTTCCTTGCTCTCAAGAAACTCAAGCTTCTCACTCTAGGACGAAACAAAATCACACTTTCGGTCATCAACAATCGCACCAATTATGACACGCTACCAAAGTTTGAAATCTTAGGGTTGGAGTCGTGTAACTTGAAAGTCTTCCCTGAGTTTCTGAGATTTCAAGATCAACTGCTGGAATTGTACCTTGACGACAATAAAATTGAAGGGCTGATACCCGAATGGATGGGGAACGTTAGCAAAGAAACGATGCAGGCACTTTTGCTTTCAAAAAATTCCCTAACGGGTTTTGAGAAGCATTGGCCAGTTCTTCCTTGGGTTGGTTTAAGGTTATTGGACCTAAGTCGCAACATGCTGTTTGGAAAGATCCCAATGCCACCCGCAACCACCATGAACTATTTGGTATCAAACAATAGATTGTCTGGAACAATTCCACTATGGATATGTGATTTTCAATCTCTCCAGTTACTTGATTTGTCGTTTAACAACATTAGTGGCTCGATTCCTCCATGCTTGAGAAAGTTAAGCAATTCGTTGTTAGTGTTGAATCTTAGAGGCAATAATTTACGCGGAACCATTCCAAACGCATTCACCAATGGTAGCAAGATTGTAATGATTAATCTAAGTGATAATCAGTTGGAAGGCCATCTACCTAGATCATTAGGAAACTGTACCTCACTCAAGATCCTTGATCTTGGAAATAACCGTATAGAAGACGTATTTCCATTTTGGTTGGGAGCACTTTCAGAGTTGCGGGTTCTCATCCTCAGGTTCAACAAATTTCATGGTGCTTTGAGAGTCCCATCGCAAACCACCTCTAAATTTCCAAAATTACGCATCATCGATCTCTCGTTTAATTCACTTTCTGGTGATTTGCCTCATGACTACATCCAGGAGTGGTCAGCAATGAAGGAGTCAGAACCAGACGCGGTATATTTGCAAGCAAATGTTGATATTGTTCTGAAAAAATACTTCTGGGTAGGGAATTATTCGTACTCGATGATTATGAATAACAAAGGTGTAAAGACGGAGTATGAGAAGATATTAAACATCTTTGTAGCGATTGATCTCTCAAGCAACAAGTTTGGTGGGAAGATTCCAAAATCAATTACAAGTCTCGTTAGTCTTCAGTTACTCAACCTTTCCAATAATGAGCTTTCTGGTGTCATCCCATCATCCATGGGGAACCTCGTACATCTCGAGTCATTAGATCTTTCTAGTAACAAACTTTCTGGAAGGATACCTCAAGAGTTGGTACCACTGAATTTTCTTGCATGGTTAAATATATCATACAACAAACTTAGTGGGCCCATACCACAAGGTAGACAGTTAGGTACCTTTGAGAACATTTCTTACACGGGAAATCTGGCATTGTGTGGGGAACCTTTATCCAAGAAATGTAGGGATCCAAAAGTATCAAAGTCGTTAGAAGTTTCATCCGGTGAAGCTGATTGGTCTGATTTGCCACGTGGAGTTGATTGGGTTATTATATTTACAGGCGTTGGAAGTGGGCTGGTTATTGGGCTTGTTTTTGGAAACCATATGACCAAGAGTTGTTACAAGTGGTTTCTCAAAAGATTCAGAAATGGACAAGAAAAAATTAGGCCTAGGGAATGAGAAGCAAGACTTGTGTTGGTGAGAAGAAGATAAAAGATGTGTTATATTGTCATGTGTAAATATGTATCATAATGTGTTGTCTACCTGAAACTAATTAGGTATCCACTGAGTGTGTAGCCATCTAACTGAAGAAGTTGTTCTAGTTCCAGATTTAATGTATCAGTCTATACATGGAGCTTATACTTTGCAAACAATGAGGTGAACCAAGTAGTGATGAAGCTGGTCAGAAATAGGGACCAGCATTCACACATTGTTTGCTCGCTTTGACCCGACAACATTAATTAGTGCTTGGCCTATAAAGTAGATTGGCTGCAGATGTTTCTCAATTGAAATAACAACTGAATTCTCTTGGAATTTGAAGGTGATAACCTTCGGGGTGCTAAAATGTTGGTCAGAACTTAGATTAACACTCGAAATTTTAAGATTAGCTCCTCTAATTGCTCAAAAATTGGGTCGGCCCAAAGGTAGGTGCAACATAGCTGGCCGCCCAAATATTTGATGGGTCCATAGATATTTCATAATTCAGTAAGCTGTAAGCCTAATATATATTTTTATATAAATTTATTAACGATATTTCGTAACCGCTTATAGAAAATCATATAAATTGTCAACTACTCTACAGTTATCTTGTAAAAAGTTAGAGAAAATGATATTTTGTAACGGCCTATAAAAATCATTTCTCAATTTGTAAGACAAAATAGGGTATAAGTTGAGTTGTATTTTCATATAGTTTAAGTTTTTGCATTCTATAATATATTAGTGATATGTAAAAGGACTGTTGGGATTAAAAAGAATTCGACAAACGCAAGCATGATAATAAAGATGCAAAGAACAATAAGAATACAAATATGTAACGTGGTTTATTTGATCAGAATAATCAAATTACATCTAATGACGAACTAAGAGAGAATTTGATAATCGTCAATACGCACGCTTCAAGCATTGGGTTACAATCATACAGGGAGACCCATGCTTGGTCTCCATAGCGGCAATGAGGTCAAAGGGAAGATCAGGATCCACAACTTAACAATAACTTTGGTTATATATTTTGATGCAAGGGAAACGTTATGACTTCAAAGGTGTCTTTTTGTATTTTATCATGGGCCTAAAATAGTATCAGAGCAACCATGCCCATATATTTGATTTGAGATAGAAGCCCAAATGATTGTTTTCCTAGCATTTGAGAAGGAAAGTAGATATAACTTATTTTATATGTCAAAGTTAACACATCTTAATTTGTAAATATCATCTTAAACTCAATACAACACATTGCTCGTCTTTAAAGAATCAAACTCTTTTTCTTCATGGCTCCATGCTCGAATCAGCTCAAGAGTATAAAAACCATTTTCTTCACTTATCATTTGGTCAAAATCATATGCACTAATGTATGAAGCCATGATGCGGACTACCTGGCCTTGTTTCAGTTGAAGAAAATATTCTCCTAATTTCCCAAAGGTTGCCTCTAAGAAAGAAACATCCTTCTTTAAAGTCAATTGGATTTACAAGACCAAAAGAAGCTTGCTGGACTTGCCAACAGAAGCTAAAGCAGTAGGATTCAAGTGGATTTACAAGACGAAGCTAAACGAGAACACAGCATTGCAGAAGTATAAGGCCCGATTGGCAGCTAAAGGCTACTCTCAAATGTATGTAGTCATGTAGTGGATTATCAAGAGGTTTATGCACGTGTGGCACATATGTAAACTATTGCATTGGCAGCTCAACAAGGATGGAATATTTATTAATTCAACGTTAATATGCTTTTCTACATGGCGAATCGAATGAAGATGTATACGTCGAACAAGCACAAGGCTATAAAGCCAAGGGCTCAAAAAAGAAGGTTTACAAATTATATAATGCTATTTATGGATTGAAACAAGTACCACGTGCTTGGTTCAATAAGATTAACACATATTTTATTGCTGAAGGATTTGAAAAATGTCTGAATGAGCAAATGCTATTCATCAAGAAGAACAAGGCATGTAACTTAGGTGGTGTTTGTTTTTGAAGATGTAAAATGTCTTTTATCTTTTTCCATGTTTGCGGAAGAAGATGGGGACCAAAAGTGTTTTTCCATGTCTTCGCTCTTCATAAAAAAAGTTGTTTGTTTTTATTGTTTTTTCGGAATCATTCATTCTAACATCAATTTTAGTTAAAATAAACCCGGTGGGATGGGAGTGGGGTGGGTAGGTAGTGGTGGGTGGGGGTTGGTGGTATGGGTAAGGGTGGGGTGGGTGAGGGTGGGCGCGGGCGTGGGGGTAGGGGTGTGTAGGGTGGGGTGGGGTAGGGTTAGGATGGGATGAGGTGAAATGTAGTTGAAAAGTTTCGAAAAGATGTTCAAAAAGCTAAATAATATGTCTTTTTGAAAAAGAGGTGAAAAAATCTTTTTTAGATCTTTTGTCTTGTAGAAAACAAACAGTCTTTTTGAAAAACATCTACCCTCCCGCAGATGATTTAGAGAAAAAGATTTTTTGGGAAAAAACAAACACCCCCTTACTTATTGTTAGCATTTATGTAGATGACTTGATATATATAGGGAATATAAGTCAATGTTAAAAAGTATCAAAGCTGCAGTGATAAAGATATTTGAAATGAGTGATTTGGGGCCCATAAGATACTTCGTCGGCATTGAAGTATTGCAACGAAATGATGCAATTTTAATTTGTCAAAGAAGATATATGCGACAGAAATGTTGAAGCGGTTTGGTTTGTGGGATTAATGTAAGGATGTGAAGACACCGATTGCCCTTGAAATAGAATTAAATAAAGATGAAAAAGGAGTTGTTGTTAATGACACTTACTACAAGAAAATTGTAGGATGTGTAATGTATCTTAGAGCTACTCGCCGATATATTATGTATGAAGTAAGCTTTGTTAGTAGATACATGAGTAAGCCCATTGAGATGCATTTGCATGCAACAAAAATAATTTGTGAGGTATCTCAAAGGAGCATCAGAGTTTGGTATTACGTGTCAAACAAAAAAGACGGAGCTTACCGGGGTTATATGAACGACTATGCTCACGATGTGGATGATAGAAGAATCACTTCTGGCCATGTCATCATGCTGAGTGATGGTGTTATATCATGGTTGTCCAATAAACAACCAATTGCAACCTTATTTACAACAAAGGCAGAATGTGTGGCTGCTGCTCGGTGTTCAAGTCAAGCACAATCTGGTTGAAGAGAGTTCTTGAAAACAGGGGAGGTTCTTATGTAGTGCACAAGGGGGCGGGACCCCTACTAAAATTCGTGTACGTAGAGAAATTTTTTTTTTTTTGGTATTTTCTAATACGGTGCAACGGTGCGAAAAAAAAATGTGTCACTGCTTAAAATAAAATGCCACCGACCCACTAAGTATAATTCGACTAATTAAAATAAATGGGCATTTGGTGCCACGGCTTCTTGAAAAGTTAGGATATCATAATCTATTGCGACAACACTTCAACTCTTAAGCTCTCTAAAAATCAAGTAATGTATGGTAGGAACAAGCACATTGATGTGTAGTTCCGCTTTCTTCGTGAGTTGGTGCAAAATGGTACAATCAACTTAAACATTCGGATAGAAAAGAACAATTAGCTGATGTAAGGACCAAGTCGTTACTAACCGAAGCATTTGAGAGATTAAGAGAAATGTGGGGAGTTAGGAAGTAGACAAATGTAAGCTAACTTATCCCAACGCTTAGCTTATGAGAGGGAATGTTGAGAATTCACCCGCTCTTCAAAATTGAGCACGTGGAGCAAAATAATCACCCAAGTATGAGGGTCATTGAGATTTTTTTGGAGTGAATTAGTTTTCAACTTTTTCTATTTTTCCGTTTTCCTTCCATTGTAATTTGGGGCTATTTAAAGCCATTATCTGCTCAATAATAAGCAAGTCAGTCTTGGCTAATCTTGAGAGTTAATTACTCTGTTTCGAAACTAACAAGCCAAACCGTTTCTACTTTTGATTTTTTTAAACATAAAACGAAACTCTTTTAGATATGTAATTTTTTCAATATAAGAAACTCAAGTATGTATCATATTCTATTTGCGACCTAAGGTTGGGCAGTGTGGTAACCGTCACTGCTCACTTTTTTCCTACCACATCAGCGTCCAGTTAACACCCCTTACTTTCTTTTCTGTCCTGAAAATGGTCACCTCTGACTTACCTTCACTTTTTTTATTAAAAGAAAATTGTTTATGTGTGTGTTATGTTCTCGTGCAATGAAAACCACTTCGGCGAAGAGCAAAAATGCAGTAACCCCTAAACATCCCATATATGAGTCACAATGCTCAACTTAATCGGTGTCAAAATTGTTTAAATAAGGGGATGACCACTCACCTCCTATCTATGGAGTTTGACCTGGACCACGTGTGCTGCCAGCTTGCATGAGCCCGAGGTTGCTCCATCAAGATTAGGGATGAGCTTGGTCCGGGAACCGACCCGACCGGGACCGAACCCGAGCCGGACCGAGACCAAGCTTAAGGGAAATCCGGAACCGAGGACCGACCAAAAATGTGTACTTGGTCTTGGGGTCGGGGTCGGTTTTGCGTGGGTTCGGTCGGGTATTACCCGAGCGGGACCAAGAGTTTGTTTTTGGGTTCGGTTTTGGTCTTGGTACCGGGTTTTGTCTTGGTATCGGGTTTGGTCTTGGGACCGAGAGAACCGAGAAATCAAAATCTTTTTTGTATATAATCAAAATCTTCTTTTATATCAATTGGCACATATATAATGCCTCATCTCATAAATGCTTCAAGGGCAATAATGTGAATTAATGTCATCGGTGTATGGCGGGAGGGGTAGCACCAGTAAAGATAAATAGATGGGTCACCAAGGTTGCTTTCATATCAAACTCTTCTATGGCTAATTCTTCTTCAGCAATTAATACATCATTCTTTATCATTTTGCTGCTTTTATGGAGTTGTACCTTGCATGTAAGGGGATGTTACACTTCTATCATCAGTTTCGAAGACTCTCTAGCTGATACTGGATAAAACATGTGGGCTTTTAAAATTCCATGGATACTCGGTCCTAATACCCTAAAACCGACCAAACCCACAGTACCGAACCCGACCTAAGCAAAATCTTGGTACCGAGAACCGACCGTAACATGTACTCGGTTCCTATTTTCGGTTCGGTTCCCTCGGTTCTTGGGCTTGGGCTCGGTTCCGAGGACCAAATGCTCACCCCTACTATGACGTGCTTTCTCTTTTTTCTATCTCATTTAAATGCTATGATTTTTATGAGTATAAATCTCAATTCTCATATTTCTTTCTCACTTCTCATAACATTGATTTCAGATTTTGAGTGATTTTACTAATTTCGATTTCAGCTTTTCGGGCTTCAAATTGAATTTCGATTTCTGATTCTAATTTCTAATTTGTAACTTTCTGATTTGCAATAGCAAGCCGCTTAAGGTCTGGGGATTTGCTGATTGGGGAACTGGTGAGTACATTTCTGATTTTCAATTTCTGAATTTGTGATTCAATGATTAATTGATTAAGTTATTCGTGAATGTGAAGGCGTGAAGCCCTGATTTCTGATTCAGTGATCCTGAAGGTGAAGTCGTGAATTGCTCATATTGTTGAAGAGATTTTGGATTTCTGACTCATCGGTAATTTTCTATCTTAATTTCTTATTTTTGTAAAAGGCCTCGTTTTTTATTTTTGCCCCGGGCCCCAAATTTGCTTGGAACGGCCCTGCCCATAATATGACTAATGAGATTGTGATACACGTCTTCAATTGTATTTCATCCTTTATTACTTGTACTACTTAAGTTTTATGATTTTTGGTCTAAATGTTTTATAACATTGATATATAATTATGCTTATTCCTAAAAAGTGCATGGTTATCCATTGAACTGGACTTTACTCTGAACCATTAAAGGATCTATAAAGGTTTTTAGTCATTTTAGCATTCATCTTCGACCACCGTTCTCTTTCTTGAATTCTTATTCCTTGACAACCAAATTAATAAAACTTAATTACACATATATCCCTTAATTTGAAATCAAATGTGTGCGAAAATGGAATCTAGTGCGGGAAAAAAAACCAAGATATCTCATTATCAAACAAATAATTAAAACTAGTTAAACATAAATTCCAATTAAAAACTTACGAGAAAATTCAATTCAATTTTTTGTTAATAACCGAAGTGTTAAAATCGAAACTTTGAGGTTAAATTGCAATTCATCATAATAAAGGCGTTTTGTCAATAAGAAAAAAACAAAGCGCCGTTGCCGGGGATCGAACCCGGGTCACCCGCGTGACAGGCGGGAATACTTACCACTATACTACAACGACTCGCTTGTGCTATAAAATTTTAAATCCTTTAGTTATCTGGTTTCTCATAATTTCTGGCAACTCTTTCTCTATACAGATTGACTACGTCGGCGGTCAACATTTCTCTCGCCGTTGCAGGTACCTACCTCTGCCGGCAAGTCAACAATCCGGCCGACAGAAGAAGCCGCTCTAACAATTGCATCAGTTCGACGTGTAGGTTGTGTGTCAGGAGTTCCGCCGACGGTCTACCATTATCGTCGGTAGCGACGGTGAACGTTGAGGGGACGGAGGCAAATTAGACGGAAGTACCAAAGGAACCTCCTAATTTGATTTCTGTCGTTATCGTCGAAAAGCTATCAGTGGAATTGGTATTCCTTTTAGAATTCCAAATTGTTCTTACTTTCTGTTTGATTTGTTCATCAATTAAACACGATAACAATTAAGTTTGATTATATCCTGTTTTCAGTTACCGTATTCATTTGATTTTATTCTAGGATGTGTCATTTAGTTTAGCTTTCTATTCGTAATATGTGCAAGAGCATCTGTAAAGATCACCAAAGTGTTATATTCTCTACAGTGCGGAGTCAGAATTTTGGAATAAGAGGGGCTTACATTGTAATAAGATAATAAACAAATTACTTTGCATGGCAAATTACTTTGCAAGATAGATTAAGATTGAAGTCCGTTCTACAAGATCACGTATCAAATAATCTAATTTTACCTCTTCCAAAATTTAAAATATCATTTCTCATGTTCAACAATAATTGGCTCGTCGATATTACAAATACTTTTAGGTTATACATATGTACTATTAACATATTCCCTAATATTATAACTAGAATGATGCACTTAAGGTTCATGGAGGTATTATTTTCTTTTAGAAAAAAAAATCAATAACTTTTTTTCTTGTTTATATTTTACCCTAAGATTATGAAAAAAACAAATTAACAATCATAATAGAATTACTAGTTATAAATTACAAAAATTAATTTGTTAGAAGAATTAAAGATTAACTATTATTGATTGGTCAATGAAATTGTGGTGTATTGTAGCAACGGAAAGGCATTCTTAAGTCTTAACTATGAGCAAGTCACGTCAAATAAAAAAGAGAAAACTGCAAAAATGGTCCCTGTGGTTTGGTGTTTATTGTGGTTTTGGCCCAAACTTTTGCGTTTTTGTATGGATAGTCCTTTTTGAAAGGTTTCTTTGTGGATTTGGTCCCTGTCCAACTTGAAATGTCCATTTTACCCTTTTAATTTCTTTTTCCTATTATTTTAATTTATTTATCAGTTTTAATATATAAATAAAAACAAAATTAAATTCCTCACCCCTATTTCTCTTTCATCACTTTCTTTCTCTTTCTATTAAAACCCACTGCCACCATCACTTCCCCTGACCTTCTTCGACATTCAATGGCGGAGGAACAAAATCTACCAGTCGGTGATGGAGTGGCTAAACTCCCTGTTAAGCAAGCCTCTCGATTCATCTATCGCTATAATCTGTATGTATACTTCTTCAACTTGATTACTACCTCAATTTACATAATCTATCCTGTATTTCCAAACTTCATTTTCCTTTGTTTGAAGTCCAAATGCAAGTTCAGCGCCTCGAGGTCTAGGCAGATTGAAGGACATAAGTATTTGGGAGAAGAGGAAGATCAAAGGGAAGGTTGCAATTCAGAAAATGGTTGTCGATTTAATAGAGGTGTACTTAAACAGGCTAAGACTGAGGCGGCCCCCATACCCCAAGAACCCTGCCATGGCTGAATTTGCTTCTCAATTTCCCCATAAACCCACTCCTGATCAGCAACAGGCCTTTATTGACGTTGAGAAGTATTTGACAGAGAGAGAAACTCGAATGGATAGATTGATTTGTGGAGAGATTTTTCCAAATACCCCAACATCACTTTGGTCGTCAATAGCGGTGGATGGTGGCTATTAGTCTGCAAATCGATGAACACACACATTCTCATTGGATCCTGGTTTCAAATTCGGACATACAAGGCATCAATTAACGGAGGGGGATACGATTTTTTGATTCCAGGTTTGAAAATCATATCACCACTGTCGGTATGTTTATTTTCCCTTCTCCAATGAATTTATGATTGCCATCGGGAATTCAAGACCTCAGGATTGCAGGTCCATCTTCTCCGATTGTATATCTACGAGATTGAAAAAGACCATCTCCGAGTTAAACAAAATTAAGGTCTGTAAGTGGCGGTTCTCGGAGGTTGGAGTAATTACCGTGTTTTATTTTGCATCGGAGTCATGATTGCGCACTGGTTTGCAGCATTTGAATCGCCACAACTTCATTTGATTCCTGGAGGTTGGAGTAATTTGGGGATTTGGGGATTGTCGGAGGGATTTTTAGGGTGGAGAGAAGAGGGGTTTGAGGGACAATAACAGGAGAGGATGAGAAGGGGGATGGTGTTTGGGGTGAAAGTGACAGTTGCGCCGGAAAAGGTGATAGTCGCGCCGGAGAAGGTGACCGGCGCTAGAGAAGGGAATAGAGAGAGGGAGAAGAAGATCGGGGGTGTTTCTTGTTGACTGAGAAAGAGAGGGGCGTGGGGTCTACTAGGGGTGGGGGTGGATTTAATTTCTTTTTTATTTATTTAATGCTAACAAATGATTAAAAGAAAAAGAAAAAAGAAATTAAAAGGGTAAAATGGACATTTCAAGTTGGACAGGGACCAAATCCACAAAGAAACCTCCCAAAAAGGACTATCTATACAAAAACGCAAAAGTTTGGGCCAAAACCACAATAAACACCAAACCACAGGGACCATTTTTGCAGTTTTCTCAATAAAAAATAGGTACTAACGTTTGGAAATTATAATAGATGGAAGGGGCTTTGGAGTTTAGTTTACCCACACGGGCCTTAAAATTAATGAGGGCCTATTTCATGTATAACACCATAATTAACTAGCGGTTTACCCGTGCATATGAGATCTTTTAAGTTTTAATACTATTTTCTTGCATTTATCCATAAACCCATCATAGTTACATGAACAAATACTTCATCTTTTGTCCATGTTTTATTGCTATTCCTTTCGCTACTTCATTGGGTGGTTCGGTCTTTTCAGTGGGTCTGGGTGGGTCAATGGGTTTTCTTTCCGCGGGTTCCCAATAAACCATTGTACTTTGAAAAATCCACCCAATATAGCAATGGCAATCCGTACACAGAGTAACTTATACTGTTATAATTGAGTAGATTTTTCAAAGTACAATATCCCAATAAGAAATGAAAGTAAGATGTTACGTTAAACAAATAAATGAAAGTGCATTGCTATATCTTGCATATTAACTTTCTGCTTTCTGAATTATAGATGGTGATATTAGAATCACAAAGTTGTCATTTTTGGAAAATTCTTATATTATGAAAGAATTTTCCACTTTCCTTTCAAACTCACAAGTACAACTTATATAAACAGAAAATTATCTCATTTCATTGGATTCTTGAAATAACACACCTATTAGTGGCTGTTCCATCTTGAGCATGTCGTGCAATCTTTTCCTCTACAGTCTAAAGAGCCAAAAGATTTGAAAAAAACAAATAAAATGGAAGAAAAATCTTAAGTTATTATGTTAAAATTGAACAGAAATAAAATAAGACACACCTTACGCCTTTGAACAGTACCCCCATAGCCAGTAGCTTGGCAAAACCTTCTATACAGAGGAACTGCAGCATACGTACATCCCACCATTGCAAACACTAAACCTGTTAGGTAATAAAGCATCATTCTTGATTTCCGTTCTCTAATGACATTTGTAACATAGTGACGATTATGTTAAAATTGAACGGAAATAAACTAAGACACACCTCACGCCTTGGAACAGTACCCCCATAGCCAGTAGCTTCTTGATTGAATACCTTCTCTGACTGCGAACAATTCTTATAAAATTTTAAAGTATGCAAAGGTTTTTCAGTAATGGTATAAGCCGAAAAAAGGAGTTCGCCATGGGTAGCTAAAGTGTCTGCACTTTGATAAAGAAAGACTGCAATAAACAAAGAAACCTTATAAAAGTTATTTTTCCCAAAGCTCTTCTTGAAAGAAGAGCTTTACGTGATCTCTGCATTGTACATCAATCTGATTCACTATTTACTCAAGAAAAAAAAACATCAAGATCAAGAATCCTGTAAGCAAATAATAAAAATATGTTAATACTTGATACAAATAAATCCCAATTTCACATAGAACATAGTTTCATGAAAGACCTTTAGATGACATAAAGGAAGAGACTAATTTTAATTGATCAGATTATCAAATTAAAAGAAATTGTACAAAGGGTAATAAAGAATCACCTTAAGTGAACAATGGGTGTATGAACTATGAGCAAATACAGATTAAAAGCAACAACTTGAAATACATTATATATCTGATTACAATTTAGTTGCAAGTAATTCTCCAAAAATCAATAGATGAAGACAGGCACAAAGAATCGCGCTGGCATATGAACAAACACTTTCCGTGCAAGAAACAACTCTCTCATGAAAGAAGATGGAGGATGTCCCTATCAAGTATCAACACATTTGCAATTTAAGTTGGCGCAATTGAAGAGCTTATTAAAGATCAGACACCCATATGAATTTCAATACTAATTACAAAAAATCACAAACCCAAATCTTTTAAATTTAAATCGAAGCGAAGAAAACAGAGCAAAACTCAATAATTGAAACCGGGTACTGGGATCTAAAAAGTATATATTATAACATCAAAAGAAGCGGACATCATTAGGCACATGGGGCAGCCGGCAGCCACGACGATCTTAAAGTAATTCAACTCGAAAGACTAAATTAAAGAGAGACTCAGGAACTTGACAGCACCTGGTATATCGGTTTCTTGAAATTGGGAACTTCTTCAGGCACAATCGCTTTCAATGGAAATTTTGCTATAAAGAACAACGATCGGACTGGTAGACCCGGATGAAGCGACTCAGTGTCATAGATCGTGCTCGTTTTTCTGTGTATCAGATAAACCCTAATTAGTACGTGAAGTTTGAAGGCGGAAATCATTACGAAACGGAAAAACTCTGTTCTCACCTAATCCTTTATTTGATGCAGGTTTTGCGAATGAGAATGCAATCGAAGTTGATCGGAACTCAGTGAAAGCTCGTTCGATTAAAAGCGTAGGAGCCCTGACGTGAAAGATCCGAATGACCGACGCGAAATCGACGGAGTTTGAGAGTAAATGGTGGGAGAGGTCGTGATGGCAGATGAGATGATCCTATTCCTGCCCAATTCTAAAATAAGGCGTCTGCATTGTGGGGAAGCAGTTTTACGGTAAAGGAAGGCGGAATCGGAGTTAATGGGATCCCAACCCGGATGTGGCGGCCATGGAAGTGAAGAAGGCAGTGGGAAGAGGTGGTTCTGGAAACGAAGAAAGCCAAAGAAGGAAGCAATTTCAATCGATACCTGGGTCGGTGGAAAAAAACGGATCCAAATTGGATCCACATAACCCGCGTGACACCAAAAAAAAGTACACAAACACAAACAAATACGGAAATTAAATAAAGTATATATAGAATTACTTAGGAAAGTTGGAGGGGGCACAACATCCGGTTGTCCCCTTACTGGCTTCGCCATTGATTCTCTACTTACTTTTAGTCGTAAAGTGCGAAGTTCCTTAGGTGTAGATATTTCCCTCGACTTGTTTTAGCAAATTCATGAATTTCAAGTTGAATAGCAAATTGACATGATTGTTCATTTGATCAGCTCCTTGGGTTGTACAATGTGCATTACCTAAAGAAAATACGGTTCCGCTTCACACTATATAGCCAAGAAAATGATTAAAATATTGGTTTTGATTTATGACTCGATACACATATGAAAAAATTATTGTTTTCTTTTATAAGAGAGAAACACAAAGGCGTTGCAAAATTGTCCGGTTTGTAAAAAGAGTCGATGGACAGATAAAAACACAAAGGGTAAAAAGGAAGCTCATAAGGTGTTACCATACTTTATTGTGACCCTTACACTATAACATATTTATTGTTTAAAGTGCAACGAAAAAATATGAGTTCTCATAATACGGATTATCAAAAGATGGTACAATGCGTCATGCTATTGATGGATTTTCATGGAAAATTTTGATATAAAGAACCTTAACTTCTTGGGAGAACCCTAAAACATTCACCTAAGGCTTGCGACTAATGGTTATAATCCATATAGTCACATTAGCCAGGCTCACAGCACGTGGTCGGTCGTACTTACTAGGGATGAGCTTGGTCCGGGAACCGACCCGACCGGGACCGAACCCGAGCCGGACCGAGACCAAGCTTAAGGGAAATCCGGAACCGAGGACCGACCAAAAATGTGTACTTGGTCTTGGGGTCGGGGTCGGTTTTGCGTGGGTTCGGTCGGGTATTACCCGAGCGGGACCAAGAGTTTGTTTTTGGGTCCGGTTTTGGTCTTGGTACCGGGTTTTGTCTTGGTATCGGGTTTGGTCTTGGGACCGAGAGAACCGAGAAATCAAAATCTTTTTTGTATATAATCAAAATCTTCTTTTATATCAATTGGCACATATATAATGCCTCATCTCATAAATGCTTCAAGGGCAATAATGTGAATTAATTTCATCGGTGTATGGCGGGAGGGGTAGCACCAGTAAAGATAAATAGATGGGTCACCAAGGTTGCTTTCATATCAAACTCTTCTATGGCTAATTCTTCTTCAGCAATTAATACATCATTCTTTATCATTTTGCTGCTTTTATGGAGTTGTACCTTGCATGTAAGGGGATGTTACACTTCTATCATCAGTTTCGAAGACTCTCTAGCTGATACTGGATAAAACATGTGGGCTTTTAAAATTCCATGGATACTCGGTCCTAATACCCTAAAACCGACCAAACCCACAGTACCGAACCCGAGTGTACCGGACCCGACCTAAGCAAAATCTTGGTACCGAGAACCGACCGTAACATGTACTCGGTTCCTATTTTCGGTTCGGTTCCCTCGGTTCTTGGGCTTGGGCTCGGTTCCGAGGACCAAATGCTCACCCCTAATCAAGATAACCCAAATGATAGTCGGGTGGGGTCCTCCGTTTTAAAAAAAATATATAATAAACAGTGGCCAAATTAGAAAAACAAAAAGATAGGGTGATCAAAATAGGATTAAGATTTCCCCAACGGGCATTGCGCTACAACAACCGTCGAAACGACCAACACGCTCGTATCCACTCTACTCGAAAGCTTCAGTGGATAAGGTATTTCATTTCCTCCACTCTCCACTCCGGCCATGGCGGAAGCTTCCAGGATCTTCCAGACCACACTCATGCCTTCGCTATCCCAAAGTTTGTCTATCAGAAAGCCTTGCTCTCAAACAATGATCACTCAACGAAAAACCTCACCAGCGATCATCCGCTGCACGATCTCCACCAGCAGCAGCGACACAGCTAAGGCTACCACGTCTCAGCCGATACCATGGGGTTGCGAAATAGATTCTCTGGAGAACGCGGCTGCGTTGCAGAAATGGTTGACGGATTCCGGTTTGCCGCCTCAGAAAATGGACATACGGAAGGTTGATGTTGGAGAGAGGGGTCTCGTTGCCACTAATAACATAAGGAAGGGGGAGAAAATTCTATTTGTACCTCCCTCACTCGTTATTTCCGCCAATTCGGTATGATATCTGATAATTACAACTTTATAGATCCGAACAATTCATCTATGTTGCTTAAAGTTAATTTCATTCAAAGCTTCATTCAATTAACCATCACACTTGTAGATTTAAACACGTTACCTCATAAAACTTGAAAGCTTGTCCAATGAAGGCATTGCAATGAAGATTTACTGATACATGGAACTAGAAACCCTAAAAATTGGTCTGAGCTTACTTTTTTACACTTTGTACATGTGAATTTGGGAATCAGGAGTGGAGTTTTCCAGAGGCTGGGGAAGTTTTGAAGAGATACGATGTGCCTGACTGGCCATTGATTGCGACTTACTTAATTAGTGAAGCAAGTCTTATGAAGTCTTCCAGATGGAGCAACTATATATCAGCATTACCAAGACAACCTTACTCACTTTTATACTGGTAATCCTTTCTTGATATTATCACATCATCTCCTTCAATAATTCAAGAATCTATGCTCAGTATTTTCCCCTACAGCATATTTGTATTATTTCAGGACACGAGCTGAATTAGATAGGTACTTGGAAGCATCACAGATTAGAGAACGTGCAATTGAAAGAATCAACAATGTAACCGGAACGTATGCAAAAAATTTCATCATCTCTGTTCAATTATCCGTACTCCCGAAAAATCTTATGGGCTTAAATCCTAAATGGTAATGATCGTTTCAATTTTTTTGCAGATATAATGACTTGAGAGATAGAATTTTTTCCAAACATCCTAATTTATTTCCTGAAGAGATATTCAATATGGAAACATTTAGATGGTCCTTTGGAATTCTTTTCTCACGCTTGGTGAGTTCCATAACATATTATAATCACTAATAATCACATTATTATTATTAAATGAATCGTCTGGATCTTGTTTATTACTGTTACAGGTTCGATTACCTTCACTAGATGGAAGAGTTGCCTTAGTCCCTTGGGCAGATATGTTGAATCATAGTTGTGATGTATGCTTTAAACTACTCTCTCCTTTACTTTAATCAAAGATAACTCAATAGTGAATTACCCTATATTAGAATCTTGTATATGACATGACAGGTAGAAACATTTTTGGATTATGATAAATCAACAAAGGGAGTTGTATTCACAACCGATCGTCCATACCTGCCAGGTGAGCAGGTAATTAAATTTTCTCTCTCTTTAAGTATACTTCACAACATAAAAAGAACATTTTTCTAGAAAAAAAAAAGAACATTTTTCTTGAAAATTAACTTTTGTATTCCATAATTTCTTGTAGGTGTTCATTTCATATGGCAGGAAATCTAATGGAGAACTTCTACTCTCATAT
Organism: Cichorium intybus; assembly: GCA_023525715.1. NCBI lineage: Eukaryota > Viridiplantae > Streptophyta > Magnoliopsida > Asterales > Asteraceae > Cichorium > Cichorium intybus. The sequence goes on along the minus strand of CM042012.1, from coordinate 127,819,785 downwards.
GGATTTGTACCAAGGCAAGGGACAAACCCTCGTGACTCAGTTGAGCTGCCATTGTCCCTTAAAAAATCAGATAAATGTTACCAAGAAAAGGTGGAAGCTCTCAAGAAAAACGGCTTGTCAGCGTGAGTATAATAATTTAATAATTAATAAACAAAACCATTTCCAATTACCATCTTGGTGTCATCAATTTTAAGATCTTTTGGGTTAAGGGCATATACGTCTTTTTGTAACAGGTCACAGTGTTTTCCTTTACAAGTGACTGGTTGGCCATTGGAGCTGATGGCATATGCGTATTTAGCAGTTAGTCCCCCTAGTATGATTGGAAAGTTTGAGGAGGTGGGATGTGTTTTAAACAAAATATTAGTTTCTTTGTGTATTATATTTATAATTATATTTATATCCTTTCATCAATATTCAATTTAAATTTTAATTTCATCCCAGATGGCTGCTGCAGCATCAAATAAAAACTCCAACAATAAGGAAATTAGGTATCCTGAACTAGAGGAACAAGCATTTCAATTTATCTTGGATAGCTGTGAATCCAGCATATCAAAGTACACCAAATTTCTCCAGGTGATGATTTCTATCTAAAATTTTCCTTTTTTTTTTTTTTGAATATTTTAACTCCTTATAATATATTCTAACTACCATTACAACAGGCAAGTGGATCAATGGATTTGGATATAACATCTCCAAAGCAACTCAACCGAAAAGTCTTCCTTAAACAACTAGCCGTAGACTTGTGCAATAGTGAACAAAGAATTCTCTTTCGTGCTCAATATGTAAGGACGCTTTTGCCCTTCCCTACTATCCATAACCCGTACATCCCATTTCCAGGACAGAACAGAACAGCTTGTACTTGTACAGACAAACTGTACACGTACTTGTACCCGTCAGTACCGGTACTGACAGTACTGTCTGATAGTACCGGTACTGACAGTACCAGTACTGTCTGACACTGACAGTACTGGTACCGACAGTAGTTGTGGTACAAAAAGTGCAATTTGTTGTACCACCAAAAAAGGTGGACAAGGATCCACTTTGGATCTTTCGTCTGTGCAAAAGACGGGAATGCCCTCATCCTCATTGATATCTTTTTGATGTGATTTGTGGGCATCTGCAGATATTAAGGAGACAATTAAGGGATATGAAGAAAGGTGAACTGAAGGCCCTAAAATTGTTTGATAGTATCACAAAGTTCTTCAAATGAATTGGAAGATATGGACACATGGCTACTTGGTATTGGATATAAGTAATTCATACATCATACCTTCAACAAGCCTCTCAATAGGTATATAACAAGGTTTCTATTGCAATGTGTAATCATGTTGTTTTCAAATTTGCAATACGCGAATCACATTTTGAACCAAGTTTGTGTTGGTATATCTTTGTAGAAACCGGTTAACAAGGGCCCCGGTGTTGTGTAATGGAAAAAGTTTCTGTTTTAATATGGCATTGAGTTGGTCATTTTCATTGTTATAAAATGTCGGTGTACAAAATCTTCCGTATTGATCATTGAACGTTTATAAAAGTACTTAGATTAATAATGGAACATGCCATGTGCAACTGATATTAAATATGCTGTTAACCAGTTGTTCAAAGTTTTATATGTAGTGTTTGTCTATGTGGTATTTCTTTATGCTTGTCTTAATGTCTTTTGATGTTTTCTTCACTACCGCATTTTGAAACTAATTTTGAATAGCTCAAACACTTACCTACATGCTACTCATACTCCATGAATATATCAAAATATAATGGATAAATACTACCCTAGATCTTTCAAAAATGGTCGACATGCCCGATTTATCATATTTATTGGTACAATCGGTGCATTAGTTTGCTTAGATAGCGTTTGGTACATGAGACTAGGTTGGACAGAACTAATACAACCATAGAATTTAATTTGGATAGATCTTCATTATTATAAATACATTTCATAGTTGTTTTTTTAACTATTAAAAAAGTAATTAACAACAAAAGCTCTAAAACTATCACTTAAACACTATAAGACGCAAACAATTTAGAAATAAATTTATATAATCCCTTTATGAATTTATCAACATTGAACCAGTAGAAAACAATAAGGTAGCGTTTGATACGTAGTATTAGATGGAACAGAACACAACAAGTCACTTTGAAGTAACGTTTGACGTGGACGAGACTAGAACAATGACCAAAAGAAGTCCTTTTACCCGTCTCTCATCAACAGTCTATAGTCTATTGTTACTCACACCCACACCAACACTTCCACCTCAAGCCCCCCACGCCACCCCACCCAACCCCATACCCATACCCATACCCATACCCATACCCACACCCACACTACCCTACCCATAACTATACCACCTCACCCTACCCTTACCTCTACCTCTACCTCTACCCCCACCCAACCCCCACCCCCACCCCTACCGCCACCCACACTCACACTCACACTCAGACCCACACCGCCATCCGCACCTACACCATAACCCCTATCCCTATCCCTATCCCTACACCCACACCCACACCCACCTTATCCCCAACCCCCAACCACCGCATCGCACCCACCCCACCACCCTATCTAACCCCCATACCCCTACCCTCACCCCTACACACATACGGGGATGTTATTTATAATTATAATATGGTAAAATATTTTAGAAACATTTACTAATTGATAACAACCTAATAATTTTAAAGTATTTTAATGTCTTGTCCTAGTGTAGCCAAACGCTACAAATAAGAACTAATTTAGTCTCATCCAATCCAGTCCTGTTCCGTACCGTCCCGTCCCGTTATGTTTGGTCCAGTTCTGTCCATGTATCAAACGCTACATAAGTAAACACAGAACCATACAGCTTGTCATGTCACTGTAGCTCTTCATACATCTACGTATAAACAAATTTTTTGTGGTGGCTCTTCATCAATGTAAAACTTATATTTTTAATGCCATAGCCTTAGTAGAGAAACAATGTATCTCGCCATCCCAGCCACCATAACACCCCAAGGGCTCACCTTGTATGTATCTCTCTCATCTCCAGCCAAAACTGTCGTCTTTCTACTGCCATTGCAATTTTTTTTTGTCAACATTCACCTCGTCGAAGGATTCGGTTCCACTAATATGTCTACACCTAGATGAAATCGTTCAAAAATCCATGAAATTACAACAAAAACAAAGAGATCCTTCAAAAATGAGGTAGTATCGATGATGCGTGAGAGGTTTATTGGGTTGAATAGAAAGCCTTATCTGTGAAGAAATGAAGTCACCGGAGTTTCATGGGGATGGTGAAAAGGTAGGATGTAAGGGTCAAGGGGTTTTGGTCATTGTTCCTTCTGTTCTACTATGTTCCACCATTTAGCATGTCATCATATTTAAAATAAAGGAAGTGATTTGTACGCAACGATTTTTATTCATACACAACAATGTATGCTTTAGAGGGATTGTACAACATACATAAAAATCATTAAATTGTTATGTACGGATAAAAATTGTTGTGTACAAATCACTCTCAAAAAGATCATTATCAAATCTGAGCTAGTACTTTTAATTATATACTTACTCTATCAAACACATAATTAATATTATATCACAATAATAACTTTTTATGACTAAATTTACGGGATTGGATTTGGGTCATGTGTGAAGTGTGAACCCAAACAAGATTATTCCTCAAAAGTAACATTGCCCGAGTTAATTTTTTTCACAAATAAGTAAAATGCGTAAGAGGTTCTAGGCATGATGAGAGATGAAGCTGCTCACGCATGGTCAAAAGTAACATCTCCAACCAACTGCTAAAAGTCATCGTCTGTGTATACGTTTTACACTTTGTACTTTTCTTCTTCTCACTCAATTGAATAAGTATGCATCTTTGTTGCATAAGTACTTCTATAAGTGCGAATGAGTGGAAATTATAGCAATGTACTTTCCGAAAAAACTCTATTTAACTTAAGTTGCAGCAAAAACTCTATTTAAAATGGTAATTATAGCAACCTACTTTCCGGAAATATCTCTAAATAGCAATTGTACTTTTCAGTGACAACTCTGTTTGCAATTATGTTCAAAATGGAAATTATAGCAATGCACTTTCCTTAACAACTCTCTTTAATAGAAGTTACAGCAAAAAATCTATTTAAAAACACAATTAGAGCAACCTACTTTCTGGAAATATCCATTTTAGGGATTGGTTTTTTTAAAAGCATTAATCCTGAAAGTATGTTGCTATTTATGCAACATACTTTTAAAATATGTTGCATAAATAACAACATTTCATCAGACATAAAACAGGTATATACTTGGGTTTTTTTAATATTTTTTTCTCACCCGAAAATGGCCTTCCAACACTTGCAAAAATTACCTTAAAACCTGCGATACTCTTTGTATGACCTTCGAAATTTATTTATTTATTTATTATTATTTTCTTGTATTTTTTTAAATTCTAATAATTTTTTATAGCTAGATACGTAAAGTACAATGTTGACTGGGAAAAGTTGAAAATTGACTGCGAAAAGTATAATTTGATTGCGAAAAGTAGAACTTTTGCTGCGAAAAGTATAAATTGCCAATAAAAATATAACACAATTTAAACTTATTTGAAACTAATACGATTTTTTTCATCGAAAGTGAATGTCTTTGTCCTGAAGTTTGAATCAAATACGAGACTTTATGTTGTATGATTTAATATAAATATGTAAGATGTTTTTCAAAAGATAATAAAAATAAAATGAAACCAACTATATATTAAAATCCAAGTCGTGCTACTGTGCTGGGTTTGTAGGCGTAGTTACTTGTCCAGTTTTCATAAGCAAAAGAAGTGCTAAAAGGCTTTTGACCTTTCGCATAAAGTTATAAATGAAATAATTGTCATTATTCAAAATAATTTATATATCATTATGTAAACTTCTCTTACGCTCCATAGATCTTTTGAAAAATTAAGATGAAGGCCGTATAAATATTGGTAACATTAATTTTCATTCACACAATTCACGTATCTTGTACTTGTTGATTGTCTTTAAATATTAAACTATAATCAAAGAGTTTATTAAAAAATTATTATTATTATTTTTAAAATACAAAAAAAATAAATAAATAAATAAAAAATTTCACAAGTCATACAAAGAAGATCACAGGTTTTGAGGTAATTTTGGTAGGTGTTGGAAATGACTGGGTGAGAAAAAATAAAAAATAAGAAAAGATTATAAACTATTTTCGTAGGTGAGTTTCAAAACCTACAAAAATGATAGCTATTTTGGTTATTTGGTTAATTTTTGATTATTTTTTTACAAAAACTTATGAAAGTAAGCTATTTTTGTCATTTTCTATTATAAAATTATAAATAATGTTTAAAAAATAGATTTAGGCGTATATAATATTTTAAAAATTTAAAAAATAAATATAATATTTAAAATCTAAGTCGGACAAATACCATATTTTCCGTTTCATAACCGTTACCGCCTATTTCCCTTCTGAGGTTTTTGAATAAAATATTAACACAAAGAAACGAAGAATCAGGGTTTTTGAATAACATATTAGAGGTAAATCTAATTAACTGGTGCATTTCTCGGCGGCGGCCGGAACATGGCGGGTTTAGCATCTTCTAAGATCTCTTCCGATTTCCATTCCTTGCTTTATACCAGCTACACACAAAACCCTAGTTCTAGATCAAAATTCCGTAAGTCGATTTATTTTCCGTCAGCCCTAATCGACGGCCAGGGAGCAACTTCTTATAGTGTCCGATCGCGACAGATGAATCATGTAAAGGTTTGGTCTAACTACTATTTGTCTATCTAATACATTGCAGACTTAACCTAATCAACGGATTTTATACTTTTGACAAATTTTGTAGTGTGGGATGAAGGCCGCGTCCTCAATTGTAGATCCATCGAGTGTATCAGTAGTTGATGAGCTCAAAAGCAAAGAGTGGGAAATTGGGGCTTTAAAAGATGAATTAGCTGCTACACAGGGCATTCGGATAAGAAGACAACCACCGACGGATCCTCCTTTACATTATGTTGGTCCTTTCGAATTCCGTTTACAGAATGAAGAAAATACGCCTCGTAATATACTAGAAGAAATCGTATGGAACAAACATGTAGAGGTTACCCAGGTCAGTGATTATTGTTTTCCTAGAGAATCACTAGTTTTTAGATACTATTATATTCTCCATGGTAATAAGCTTCGTTCTATCAGATGAAAGAGAAAGTTACAATTGATTCACTGAAGAAAGCTCTTGAAAGTGCTCATCCTCCCAGACACTTTATAGGAGCTCTTAAGGCGTCATATCTAAGAACAGGGTTTCCTGGTTTAATTGCTGAAGTGAAGAAGGCTTCACCGAGTAGAGGAGTTTTAAGGGAGGATTTTGATCCAGTAAGTTGCATCTTCACTTTGATATTGTTAAATCTTCATGAATCCCTGTTTAGAAAATGGAAAGGGGGTGTCTTCATTATGTCTTTAAACTCTTACAATGTGCTCAAATTCATTTCTCCCTTCAATTTTCCTCCACAAGCTTGCTGTCATCTTTCAAATAATTTTTGTTTAAATATCCCATTTTTTACAAAATATAATTATTCAAACTTTTATCTTTCTTTTAGTTATTTAAGATTAATCTTATGACAGGTTGAAGTTGCAAAAGCTTATGAAAAAGGTGGAGCAGCATGCCTCAGTGTTTTGACTGATGCAAAATATTTTCAGGTAGATAAATTCATGTTTGATTTTTCATATATTTATGTTGTTATTAATATTTATGTTATAATACTTTGAATTTTACCATAGGGATGCTTTGAGAATCTAGAGGCAATAAGGAATGCTGGTGTTCAGGTACAGTTTTTATTTATTTATTTTTGCTAAAGATTATAACTTTTAGCAAGTATTTATTTAGTGCTTGTAAAAATGCAGTGCCCTCTTTTGTGCAAAGAATTCATTGTGGATGCATGGCAACTTTACTATGCTAGAACAAAAGGTGCAGATGCTGTTTTATTGATTGCAGCTGTTTTACCGGATCTTGATATTAAATATATGCTTAAAATATGCAAAATGATTGGACTGACAGCGCTTGTTGAGGTTAGATTCAAGCTTTTAGTTTAAATTTTTTATTATTTTTCAATATAAATCATAATATAAGGAATCTGAACGATTTTAGACCTAACTTTACAAAAATCTGTTTAAAAATTTGATAATTTTTCAGACCTATTTTTGAAATGTTTTTTTATTTCATTACTTGCTTGTTCACTAAAAAATCTAGACTTTTGTAAATGAATATGCTTCTTCAGTCTTTGCACGTATTATAATTTAAAGGGCAAATTGCAGGAATAGCAACGTACTTTACTCTTTTCACCAAAACAGGCGATTAACTTTGTTTTTAATCTATATAGCAATATATGTACATTTTTTATGCATAATAGTAATGTACTTACATTTTCTTTATGCATAATAACATATTTGCAATTCTCTACTTATAATATTAATAGCAATATACTAATATATTTTTACCGAGAATAGCATTATGTAACAAATAAAGTACAATGTGAGAATGCTTATTTTGGTAGTAAAAATGTAAGTACATTGCTGTTATATGTAAAAATAAAGTACATTGCTATTATCGATAAAGAAATGTAGGTACGTTGCTATTATGGGTGAATAATAAAGTACATTGCTCGTATTGGTAGCGAGAGCAAAGTAGGTTGCTGTTCTTCACAATATGCCCTAATTTAAATTGGATTTTTTTTTTTGTTGCAATTTCTTTTTTATAATTATTTGGAAATCTTTATATGTTTGAGTAATGAGTATTTAACTAATAATTTCATTATATTTCTGTAATCCAAAATTTGACCTTTTTGGTGCAATTTCTTGTTTCAGTTTGTCGAAAGTTACCAAATTTTTATATGATTGGAGTATCTATCTAATAAATTATGTCATTATTCTACATATAGAATCTTTTTATTTTATTTTAAATTTGACAGTTGGAATTTGCTTAATCTGTTTTTATTATTAGGTACATGATGAGAATGAAATGGATCGCATGTTGGCAATTGATGGAATTCAACTCATTGGCATCAACAATCGTAACCTTGGTACGCATTCTCTTTATATGGTTTCATTCACGCATTAGTTACTATGATAATATATAATAACAATAAACCGAATTAATAAATATTTTACAAATAATTTTCATGCTACACTTCCAGAAACATTCAAAGTTGACATCAGCAACACAAAAAAGTTACTTGAAGGTGAGCGTGGGGAAAAAATCCGGCAAAAAGATATAATAGTAAGCGAAACACAAAAACTCTTTTTAACTTATTATTATTATTATTATTTTTCTGGTGAAATTGTTTTCAATAATAATTTTTAATGTCGTAAATTGTTAGGTGGTAGGTGAGTCTGGACTGTTCACTCCTGCTGACATTGCCTATGTACAGGAAGCTGGTGTGAAGGCAGTAAGTGGCTCTTATTTTTATTTATTTATTTATTTATTTTTTCAATTTAATTCACTTAACAATGACATGTATAACATCAACTTATGCAGATATTGGTGGGTGAGTCAATTGTGAAGCAGAAAGATCCGACACAAGGAATCAGACAACTTTTTGGAAAAGATATATCTTCTTAACTTAACTACTTTCTAGAATCGTTGAAAATACAATACAATAAAAATAAAATTTTATTTGTGGTTCAATTTCCCGTTAGAGGGTAGTATGTCGTGATGTGTTTCAGATCTACCCTATGCAATTAGAATAATCCTTGCCAAAAACTAACTCAAGAAAAATTTAATCTCTATAACTAATAATGGATATGGATGACCAAATTCGCGTTTCATATGGTTTAGGAACAATCGATGTTTCTTTAACAATTCTATTGCTTCAGTGAGGTGATTTTGACGTACCCCTTCACTAGCACTATATAAGTTGTCATCAAAGAACACTAGGATGAAGTTTTGAAAATATGGCTTGAATACATCGTTCATTAATGATTGAAATGTTACGGTGGGAATTCATGAGCTAAATGGCATCACATTGAATTCATAATGCACGTTGTGTGTTTGAAAGGTAGTTTTGGGAATGTCTTTGAGTCCAGATACGAATTTGAGATATGCCGATTGAAGATACAATTTGCTAAAAATGACTGATCCATGTAGCTCAATAAAAAACTCGTCAATGACGGAAATAGAAAATTTATAAGTGCCCTATAATCAACACAAAACCATCATGATCCATCCTTTTTGGCCAAAATTGTGGGAGTAGAATGAATAAGGGCTACTTCTGGTTTGGATGACTGCGACTATTAACATCTCCTTGATCATTCGCTCTATATCTTCTTTTTAGAAATGGGGTTACCGGTAGGGAAGCACGCTAATTGGGGAAGTGCCCTTCTTCAACACTATTTGGTGTTCTAGATGGTCCTTTATTGGAAGTTCAGTAGGTTCCTGAAAACTCCTTTGAATTTATCCAAAATCTTGGTCAAGGAAAAGGGTATCTCTTGTCTTAGGAACAATCGATCACAGCCTCCTTGTTACTAAAGTTGACCGAAACTCTCGTCTTTTCACACTTTAATTCATGTTCCATGGCCCTCAGTGTGATTAGAGATTTTCTACATTAATCTGTGTCTTGCATATATGGTTACGAAGCCACTTTGTGTGACATTAATAAAAGAGTCATGCTCTTTTTTGTTAATGCGGGCCTCTATCAATGGGCGATCTTCTTACTGGTTGATGATATTGGGATTTTTCCCGTTCTGGTGGTATTGGACGAAGAGTAGTTTCTTTTGAGATCTTTTGACGTGAATTGCATTTTGGTTCTCATATCCAACAATCCAGACCTGCTATTCCTTAGGGTTTTATTTTTTCTTCAATTTGTTGGGCTAAGTCCATTGCTCGGCCTATTTGTTCCAAAGCCCATATTCAGATTTCCTATTTAATACTAGGTTTAGCCCTTTAATGAAGTTAGCTATCGGTACGGGCTACCTACTCGGTGACTCCATATAAGTCACAAAAGGTAATAATTTTATGGTAGATTACATTTTTATCCATGTGTTTGTTGTTTGTGGCAATACGCAATATTTTTTACGTGCAATCGTTCGAGAACTTAGGAATTCTGTGTAATGTTCCAAATTTCATAACCAAAATTTCATTTTTAGAACAAAGTATAAATGCCAGAACCATCTTAAGTTTCATAAAAACCCATTTGTTCAAAATCAAGTAACAACATTCCAAAAACCATAATATGAAAATCCAGAGTAATAAACAATTAACAGTAGAAGTTTGGAAACGTAATCGTGCCGGATGCGGGAACAATCAAGCCTTGCCCTTCCCTTTTTTTGAAGAAGTACCTGGAAAAAGTTTTATTTGAGAGAGTAATCACACAACTTAGAGAGTCCCTCAAAATACCAAACGTTCCATTACATAACAAACATACCATACAGTTCCACCTGGAAAACATTTTATTTGAGAGAGTAATCACACAACTTGAGAGATTAGTCTATGTGATTGTAACAATTTATCATATAGTGGATATTTCTCTCTGGAGGCCCGTGTTTTTTCTCCGGTTTTGGAGTTTTCCACGTATATTCTTGTGTTCAGTTTATTTTTCTATTATTGTCTTTGGGAGGTTTGTAGGGATTATTGAGGCCATTTTCCCAACAAGTGGTATCAGAGCTTCAGGTTTTGGAGGAGGTCTCGATTTTAGAAATTGGAGTATGCTCTGTGGTTGCAGCTTTGGCTGATCTTCCACATCAGAAACAAATTTCTATTAATCGTATTGGAGTTGTCTCGGTACTTTGAAGGTTCGGAGTATACTCTGTGGTTGCAGCTTTGTCTGATCTTCCACATCAGAAACGAGGATTCGACTAACCGCTTTGTGTACGATAGAATTATATGCGGGCTGTAAATACGTATATATTTGAAGAAGGTTCTGTCTAGGAAAGATTGGTATTTAAGCGTGTCCGTTGTGACCATCCACTCTTACCTGGGAATCCTTTATTGGGTGTATTGCGTATAGGTCTGGTGCATATTTTTTCTAGTATACAATACTGTTTTTGAGATACGGATACGATGGCAAAATACAGTCCCATGAAGTTTGATGTAGAAAAATTTGACGGAAGAATCAACTTTGGTTTGTGGCAAGTTCAAGTCAAGGATGTGTTGATTCAGTCTGGGTTACACAAGACGTTGAGGGGGAGATCTGTCCCCGTTTCTAGCAAGGATTCAGCCGGAGCCAGTAAAGTCGATGATGAAGAATGGGAAGATCTAGATTTGAGAGTGGCAATTGCTATTCGTTTGTGTCTAGCAAAGAATGTTCTTGCAAATATGCATGGGATTACAACGACAAAAGATTTGTGGGAGAAGCTTGAGCAGTTGTATCAAGGCAAAGGCATCTCGAATCAGTTGTATCTCAAGGAGCAATTTCATACTCTTCGTATGAGTGGAGATACAAAAATCTCAGATCATCTAAGTGTTCTTAATAACATCGTGTCAGAACTGGAGGCTATTGGAGTGGAGACTGAAGATGAGGATAAAGCTTTAAGACTCATACTGTCTTTACCATCTTCCTATGAGCATATGAAGCCTATTTTGATGTATGGGAAAGAGACCCTGAAGTATGCAGATGTTACTGGTAAACTCTTGTCTGAGGAGAAACGACTGGAAAGTAGCAACTATTCTTCGTCAGAAGGAATGACTATGGTATGCAGGAACGAGAAGAAGAAACACTCCCAGAAGATTCCGGTATGCTGGAAGTGTGGAGAGTCTGGGCATGTCAAGAGAAATTGTCCAGGTGGAGCAGCGAGTTCGACAAAAGGCTCCGATACAGCTAACAGTATCTCCGTCGCTACTGACGGCGATGAATTCTTTTGAGTTGTGTCATCCCTATGGTATGCCCGTGATACCATGAAAAGGGATGTGTTTTTGTTAGCGGGGGAACTGCACATGGGCATTGGATTGGCATAAATGCAAGATGTGTGGTGAAGTTATGTTGATGGCTGATGAACTTCCGGGTATGCCAAGTGGAAGTTGCACCATAAAATTTTCAGCAGGTTTTTCAACATGTGTCGAGGTGAAATTCTTAGGATGGTTTATTCTAAGTGGTGATACTTTCTTATGGTGGAGTATGATAATTCTATGCCTTTAGAATTATGATCGTCGATGAAGATGATGTTCCTTTATGTGGTTGGGGTTTTCTTTCATTTATCCAAGTGGAGATTTGTTGGTTTTTTTTTGGCTAAATGAAATAAGAGCTCCCATCCCACATTGCTAGAAGGATGAAAGCTTGGGAGGTCTCCAAGCTTATAAATAAGGACCAATGCTTTGGTTTCAAAGCATCCCAACCAACAATACACTATAAGTGTTTGGTTATATTTTTCTTTCTCTTATTTTAGAGTGGTGAAAGTATTAGTTAAAACTTTGAGAGTGTGGGTGTAATTTGGGGGGGTGGCTTGAGAGATTAGTCTATGTGATTGTTGTTGGAAATCAAGGTTCATTTAGTTAGTTTCAAAAACAAGAGTTTGCAACGGAAGCATAAAATCATGAACACAAATTCCATTTTCAAGAGGATCATGCTACATGCATGTAGAGATAAGATGAAGAACAAACATAGTTTAAGTTCAAGATCATAACCTTTGTTCTTGGGTTTGGTTTGGATGATTTTGATAGATAGGAATCAAATTAGAATCCCTCTATAGTTGATCCACCACAAGCTTGAACACCCTTGAATGCTAGTTCCACAACTTGCAAGATATGACTCCTTTTCTTATGAAACCAAAGACCAATTCTTTCTAAGAACTTTAGGAGAGTTTTTGGCTGATTTCTTGAAGCAAGAATGATGTACACATGCCCTCAAAATCGTCCACATTATATCCCACCAAAGGCAAAAGAAAAGCACATGCAACTAGCTTAAAAGAAAGATCCATTTGATTTCTATAATCAAAAGCTAGAAGACACAAGGCATCTTCCTTTTCTTTTAAGTTCTTAATGCATTCTTTTCCTTCCAATATGGCTAGTTATATGATGACTAATGAAGTGCTAGTGGGTTGTTATTATTTATAAAACTTAGATAATTATAAGTTTATAAATAATACATCTTCTCATTTCTATAATGGAATAACATTTAACCCATAATCAAATATATAAATAAACCATCTAAATATACAATCTTAATTGTATAATTATATATATATACATATATATATATATATATATATATATATATATATATATAACAATATATATATATATATATATTATTTAATTTACTAATTAAATTAAATAAAAGGCTTACTTATAAATTAATTAAATCGTTTAACAATTTAAACAATTTAATTGTTACTTAATTAATTCATCACATATGAATTACTAATCAACCTTTAATTTTGTAGTTATTATTATTTACCTCAAATAATAATAACCTACAAGATTAAATTGCAAGTTTAGTATCATTTGATGTTAAATCAAATTTAACGTTCTAAATGATCAATTGGTGTCAAACTTGTTGTTGGTGTGACCCTATAGGATCATGTATTATTAGTAATATCATTTTATGATCATCATTGGGCATATAGAACTAATATAGAACTAACAAAGATGATGTTCCTTTATGTGGTTGGGGTTTTCTTTCATTTATCCAAGTGGATATTTGTTGGTTTTTTTTTGGCTAAATGAAATAAGAGCTCCCATCCCACATTGCTAGAAGGATGAAAGCTTGGGAGGTCTCCAAGATTATAAATAAGGACCAATGCTTTGGTTTCAAAGCATCCCAACCAACAATACACTATAAGTGTTTGGTTATATTTTTCTTTCTCTTATTTTAGAGTGGTGAAAGTATTAGTTAAAACTTTGAGAGTGTGGGTGTAATTTGGGGGGGTGGCTTGAGAGATTAGTCTATGTGATTGTAACAATTTATCATATAGTGAATTTTTCTCTCTGGAGGCCCGTGGTTTTTCTCCGGTTTTGGAGTTTTCCACGTATATTCTTGTGTTCAGTTTATTTTTCTATTATTGTCTTTGGGAGGTTTGTAGGGATTATTGAGGCCATTTTCCCAACATAGTATAGTGAGAAGACTTACCTGAATCATAGCTAGAAAACATATACGATCGGGTCTTCGGTAACTAAACAACACGAACCTCCTAAATCATCATTATGTATAATTTAGTGACCCAAACCAATAAAAGGTCACACTACCTTAGTCTAATCCTTAAATCCACCTAAGTTTGACTAAAACTCAAACTGGTCAGAAAATTAACAGTCAACGGTCAAAGTCAATAGTCGAGCTATATGTCGCGTCCATAACTCTACGTACCGCATAGAGGTGCTATCCAGAAAACGGGATTTAGCCAGAGGTCGCGCCGCTAACTCATGGTGGTAGCGTCGCGATCTCTAGGCATTTCAACTTTTCATATTAAGTGCTTAACCCATTAAGCTAGTGGCTAAGACTTTCCAAAAAGCATCAATTAAGGCTCTTAATGGATAAAAATGAAAACCCTATGGACACACATGTCCAATACATGTCTAACTTAAACCGTAGGTCAAAATGAAGCTCAAAACACTAACAACCCATTGCACGACTTCAAAAGGAGATTGCGCATGCTCTCTTTTGGCTCAAAAGCTCCATAAATGATCTAAGAGTGACTTGGTAGCATCGAGTTTCCCTAACTTCAAGAACAACCTTCATAATGGACCACAAATGCCATAACATATATCTAACTACTAGATCTAGTCATAAACACATAAAGTTTGGAACTTTAACACTTACAGAGGTCCAAAACGTGGATGAAGAGCTCGATCAAGTCTGAAGCTTGCTTCGTTGCACCACTTCCTACATTCTTCTTCTTCAAGCAACCTTTTAAAGGCAAGAAAATAGGCTAATATCACAAATGAAGGCTAGGGTTTTCTTCTAGGGTTTTCATAGGAAGGAGGCTAATGAAAGGGGAAATGACATGAGAGTTAATGCCTTTAAATATGGCTTGAGCCAGATTATTAGGGTTTTGCACTCTGATGGCATCGCGCTGGGAAGCAGAGCTGGTCGCATCACAACTAGTTGTGTTCCAAATACTCATTAAAACCCTCCTACATGCCATGTAATCTATTCTACATGCCACATACGGACTAAAATCTTCAAAAATACTTGACCATTATCTCTTTAAACATTGTAAACATTTAAATTACATATATATATCTTTACAAACCCTACAAACTCACATATATACGAAAAAAATTAATTTAATAAAATTAATATTTAAAAATAAATAAATAAATCAGTTTTTAAATTAGAATAAACTCAAATTACTAAAATACCCCCTTGAATCCTTCCATAATCACCTCGTTCACGCTTAAACCCCGTATGATCGCAAATTCCATTATCAAATCAGAAGAAATCGACTTGATCTCTAAAATTGAATCACGAGATTAGCTACAAATCGTAAGATTTCTTTGCGGGTTTAGGTTCTTCAATCAGGTAAATCAAGAAGAAATGCTATGTAATTATTGATTATGGTTTTGTGAATGTAGTTGTCGTGATTTTTAATCCATCCGTGAAGTAGCTTTAATCCCGATTGAATACAAAGTCACCAGGATGCTTGGTTACAGGCCTCATATCATGGTTTAATTGACTGGTTACCCCGAGATCAAATTCCAAGATCCAATATCTGGGCAAGGCGTTTGGGCAAGGTGTGACTTGACAAAAAAGCAACGACCAAATTCCAATTGATCGATCCCACTTGATCAACGATGAGTCTGAAGGATTATTTGACAGAAAAACAACGAGTTTATAAAAAAGAACGAGATGACTTGAGAAACAGATATGCTGATTGATTCAAATCGGTATACTGATTGCGAGATGATGAAATCAATTAGGTACTTGGGTGATTCAATCGATAATGAGGGAAAAAATTTGGAACTGATACCTTCAATCGATAGTGAGGGAAAGAATTTGGAACTGATATCTTCAAGTCAGATTTTGTAATTGAGCGATTCAATCAATACAGTCCTCTTCTGATCAATACTTGCTTCAAATCACAGTCCTCTTCTGACAAATACTTGCTTCAAAGCGATACTTGGTGAAAATTTTTGGAACAACTTTGCTTCTCGATCGATACCTTGCTTTGGAACCGTGAATTGCTTCTCGAACTGTGGAAGCGTGAACTGCTGCTTCTCGATCTATGTATTGGATTTTGAGAGAAGGGCAATTTAGTAATCTTTCATTTTAATTAGTTTTTTTTATAAAAAAAAATCATTTTGATATTAGTTTTTTTAATATTTTAAAAAATTAATCAATCTTAAAATCTAATATTGGGTATATATGTGAGTTTTTAAGGTTTCTAAAGATATATACGTAATTTAAATGTTTATAAGGATATACGCGTAATTTAGAATGTTTATAAGGATATAAACGAAATTACATAATTTTAATTTTTAAAAAACTAATCACGGCGAGTTCAAAAGTGTGACTAGTTTATAAAGCTCGAGCCCGAGCATGAAATTAAGACTCGAGTCAAATTTTCGAGCTTGGCACTACAAGACATATAGTTGGACATAAGCCATGATTACCAGTTGAATGACAAACATCAGATATATTCAACCATCATTCCAACAAATAAAATGATACTAAATTCCACCCAACCCCAAAAGGTACATTCACATCCAAGGAAAATCCCACTCTTTTTACCTATTAAAGTTTCAACAAAAGGACTGTAATGCATTTTGGAACTAGAAATCAACGAGATTTTGACCATGACCTAAACATATGTGTGCAAATATTTGTAACATTTTAATTCACACTATTACAACAGCACGCCAATAGGCTACCCATAATGCACCGTGCACAAAAGGGATTTAAAGAGAATATGAAATGAAAACAACTTTATAGTTGTGCCCACCTGAAGCAAAATGGTGAGCGAGAACCAAACTATTTATAAACATAAACTGCAAGATGCAAATCAATCAATGACAGTTATAAAAAGTCTTGATAATGTTGTAACGCAAGTCGTGCTAACAATTCATCACTCATCTAGGAGATTAACATTCAAACAGTCATGGAAGAAGTACCACAAGTTTGCATAAAAGAAATTGCCTTTTCCACTTTCATAAGCATATCTCCTGTATTGTGAGTAAAGGAACCACGACTCTGCGTGCACAGCAGCAGTACCATACTTCAAGCGGCTACAAAAGAATGCACATTTTTCTCCTGTCTTTTCACACAACGCCCATTCCATTTTGCTGAAATTTATTTCTTGTATCCTGTACAAATGTTTTGGATGTAGCTCCATCACATAAAGATTTTCACCCAAACTTACAAACATTGGATCAATAGAGTTTGGCTCCAGAAAATTCTTCATTTCAAGTAATGTCACTTTAGGTGTTGGAAAAAGTCTCACTTCACATAAACGATTATCGGAGTGTAGGATATATATCGTCCCCTTGAAATTAAGTAAATCGAAGATGTAAGAAGGAGTGGAGACATACATCTATTCTGGTTTACGAACTACAGAAAACCATATTTTATTATAGCATCTACGGAGCACAACAAGCAACCACCCAGATATTGAAGCTGAAAAGACAAGGATGGCCCTTAGACAGATGGGACAAAAAATGAAACCATCGGGGTAAGGGAAATGAAATTCATGCCTTGTGATAGGATTCACAAGCCAGAAGTCGCGGGTTTTCTCACAGGAAAAGATCAAGTAACCACAACTTACTCCAATACATGTCCTATCAGCAGAATGAGGAAGAATGATTTTCAACTTTCTACCTTCAAAGTCCTTAAGGTAGTAGTACTCTTTCTCGTTAGCATCAGTTTTGACACATATGGACATGGGTGGTCTGGACATATAAACTTGTTCTTATTAGAGACTGCGGGTAATCTCCATGACTAATTACAAACTCTACTGAATGCAAGAAAATCAACAACTCCAAGTTGTATCATAAGTAAAAAAAGCACATCATGGTTAAGATCCGACCAAGGGTCACAAGTCTTGATCCTGTTCATGTTAGACGCATCATCATGGTTCTGGTTTCTAGTCATTCTCCCTGTCTTAGCCGTTCCTACGAAAATAAATAAACATTTGAGACCTTGGAATATATGTGCAATTCTCCTGCTTCAATTAAAGATGACAAATTTGGTAATGTTGAGTATGTAAAGATATAATAGTATTTAGTTTCGTTAACTAGTTCCAAGAAACTGCATTGAAACCTTGATATTAATGTTCCAATAACTATTAGAAAAGGGGATAACCAGTTTCATATCATCATATGAGTAATAAGTTAATAATTATGGCGCAATTACGTAAATAGAATAACAAAACTATTGTATTAATTAGAACAACGAAACTAATGATCACTATTTCATGGTTTCATAAGCAAAATCATATATGGATTTACATATCAGTATATTATATGTCTAAACTGTAATCTACACTATTATTTAATCAGCAGAATTACTCCTTACTGGTCGATCTCCCAACGGTAATCGTCTTCAAGTTTGTTGATTATTTCAATCTTTCTCACGGTTTCACCTTCTGAAGTTCTGATTTTGAATTCAGATTTTAGAGTTCTGAATTCTGATATAAAAAATGTTCTACCCTTCTTCACGAATCTGGCTTTGACCTTTCTCAATTTCTGAATTTCTCAAATCTGAAATCGATTTGTAGGCTGAATTCCGATTTCTGAGTCTCTGAAAGGTTGAATTTTGATTTCTCAATTTCTGATTGCTCAAATCTGAAATTTCACGTGTGCTGAATTCTCACTGAAACCCAAAGTCGTAAGCCAATAGCCCCAATAGGTTCGTTTGATTTCTGTCAATTATCACATATTCATATTAAGTTATTAATGATTTAAGTCTAATTTCTGTTAACATTCATATCTTAGAATCACTACTTGTTGCAGTGTTGCTGCCCTGCATGGCCCCCATTCTGATTTCTGAAAGGATTGGTGTATTGCTGCTCCTGGAGCCTCAAGAGTCAAGCCGAGTGTAGAGTTCTTTGACCAAGTTACTTAGAGGTACATTAAGTTGATTTGTGGCTTTTAGATTTATATTTTTTGTTTTTCTAATTTCTTTTTTATTTTTTTTATTCTGATTTCTCAATGGATTAATGGTGCTTATTTTCTAATTTCTTTTTTATTTTTTCTTTAATTCTGATTTCTCAATGGATTACTGGTGCTTATTTTAGGGCTGAATTGATTCAATCAAGAAGCTAATAAATGATAATCTGAGTTCTTGACCAAGTTACTTAGAGGTACTCTCATTAATCTTTTATTACTTATACGTATTTCCTATTTAATTTTTAAAATGTTTCCTACAAAACATATGTCTGGATTGTTTAGAGTTATAAGTTATAAGCCAATAATTTGTGGAAAATAAGTGTCAACTATGGTGGGAGATTACATCAATAGAAAATATTTGATTAAATGAAAAAAAATGAAGAAAGACAGCATAAATTATCATTTGATTTACATATGTATGGATAGTTTAGAGTTATAAGTTAGGGTTTTCTACCGAAAAGTCCCGATATTTTGGGGAATTAACCAAAAAAATCCTAAAGTATTTTTTTGAATAGAAAAGCCCAAGACACTAGAAAAATTATTCAACTTAACCCTTTTTTTTACCGGCTATCGGTAAAAGGGCTAAACTGAATAAATTTACCAGTTTCCTGGGCTTTTCTGTCAAAAAATTATTTTGGGACTTTTTCGTTAATTTCCCCAAAGTATCAGTTTTGGTCCTTAATAGTTTTGGTCCTTCACAATTTTGGTCCTTAACAATTTTAGTCCCTAATAGTTAATCCTTCATAGTTTTGGTCCTTAACAACTTTGGTCCTTTACGGTTTTGGTCCTTAACAATTTGGTCCTTCACAGTTTGGTCCTTCACAGTTTTGGTCCTTCACACTTTTAGTCCTTAACAGTTTTGGTCCTTCATAGTTTTGGTCCCTAATCCTTAATTTTGTCCAAACTATATGAAGGGATAAAAAATTCAGAAAGTCATGGAGAGGTTATGTGACACAAACGATGTTCTTATGTAGGCCCTATGTACTTAAGAAAACCGTGGGCATGTACGTAGGATGGGAAAATATGTAACCCCGCACCAATATATTTTTGGCCAAGACCATTACGCACTACATGGACAATGAGAACAAGAAGCTTCGTTAACTATTCAAAAAGCTTGAAGGTGATGTAAAAAAACTAAAATAATCATGAACAATGCTATAATAAACATTTAAATAGAAGTATGTCGCTTACTTTTAGCATTGTTCTATTTAAATATTTAAATATTTATTATAGCATTGTTCATATTTCTTTTAGTTTTTCTACCTCACCTTCAAGCTTCTTGAAACATTAATGAAGCTTATTGTTCTCATTGTCCATGTAGTGCTTAATGGTCTTGGGAAAAAAGTATTGGTGCGGGGTTACATATTTTCCCATCCCAAATACATGCCCAAGGTTTTCCTGAGTACCTAGGGTCTGCGTCAAAACATCATTTGTCCCACATATAACATCTCCATGAGTTTCTGAATTTTTTAGCCCTTCCTATAGTTGGGACAAAATTAAGGTTTAGGGACCAAAACTATGAAGGAAACTGTTAAGGGCTAAAATTGTGAAGGACCAAAACTGTCAAGGACCAAAACTATGAAGAACCAAAACGTGAACAACAATAATCGTGAATGACCAAAGTTTTTAATGACCAAAACTGTGAAGGATTAAGTGTTAGGGACTAAAAGTGTTAAGGACCAAAACTGATATTTTGGAGAAATTAACGAAAAAGTCCCAAAATAATTTTGTTGACAGAAAAGCCCAGAAAACTGGTAAAATTATTCAGTTTGCCCTTTTCTACCGGTAGCCGGTAAAAAAAGGGCTAAATTGAATAATTTTACCGGTTTCTTGGGATTTTCTATTAAAAAAAATATTTTGGGACTTTTTCGTTAATTTTCCCAAAATATCGGGACTTTTCTATAGAAAACTCTATTAATTATAAGCCAATAATTTGTGGAAAATAAGTGTCAACTATGGTGGGAGATTACATCAATAGAAAATATTTGATTAAATGAAAAAAAATGAAGAAAGACAGCGTAAATTATCACTTGATTTGAAGGTTGTCGACAATAAGATGCTCTGTAGTCTAAGAAAAATGATGTACTAAAATTATCGATTACAACCCAATCGTATTTTAAAATTTGCCATAATAAAAAAGATACTCATATATTATAAAAATAGTCTATTAAAAATTAATATCTTTGGGAAAAAACTTTGTGAGAAGAAAATAATGACGCCAAAAAGCTATTATCCAAAGAAATAATATGGTTAATCATTACAAAATTTAGGATAAATTACAATTTACAAGTTTGGTAGGACGTGTAGGTCTCGTATTAAAGTGTCAATCATTATAATTAGAGTCAATTGCATTTTTGGACCATAAGAGTAACAAATAAAGTTCCTTCATTGTCGACCAGTTCTGTATTTAACCATTTTAGTGTAAGGTTTGTTTGATTGTTGGAATGGAAAGGTGAAATAATAGAATTGACAAGGTAATAGAATACACAATGTAATAATTATTATATTCCATGATCATATGTGGTCGGACAATAACAGAACAATGAATTTCCATACGCTTTTTATATTTATGAATAAATAACTTTGTTGTATACACTAGTTTAATTATAACTAGCAAGAGCTCCGTGCTTTGCAATGTGTTTTTTTTTTTGTGTATAAAAATGTAAAACAAAATACAAATATATAAAAAAAGGAAACTTAAAAATCTAATAAAACATGGATGACAGCTATTTGGTGAAAAGAAGTATTAATTTAACAATAAACATTACATACATGATGTAAAAGTAATACTTACGACCAAATTCCACGGTCACCATCAGTTTCTCTCATCACATGATGTAGCAAAACATATCCACTCCCTGGTGTTTGAGTATTTCCCTGAATTAAAAAGTCAACCATGATGATGTTTGAAAAAAAAATGCATTAATAAAAAGGGGACTGGTATTTAGTTACTTATGGTTGTGCCTATCACTGCATCTGTAGCAAGTGTTGCTTTCAACACCTCACTCTGTATTTAATGCACATATAAAGCATTAAAATGTTGGTACTTAATATCAAAATCACATATTGAATTTAAAATCATTGAGGAAAGAGGAAAAAGTAACAACCTCGAACCAACGGTTCAATACGTTTGATGCCGGTGAGAGTAAAGGGTCCATGAAATCTCTGTAAGAAGAAAATAACTACATGAGTTTACTTAATTTAGGGGATCTACATTAGATCTATGATAGTATTTCCTTTTAGTAAAAAAAAGATTCAAGTGCTTGATTGTATAAAAGTCTTCATTTAAATCAGGGTTAGAAATCTTACACCAGGCGTTGTTGACCCATGGAGACAGATTGATGCAGACAATGGGCCCAAAATTCTGATTCTTGTAACTTACGTTTCAATCGGGAATTAAAGGATGAAACGCCTTGGTGAACTTCAGGTGGTGATGAATATATTAGTGGAACTTGTTCACTTTCAACAAAATTTGCTACATATCCATCAGAATCAGCCCCTCTTCTCCACATCCGTGTCCCTGTTCACATTTACAACTTTATAATTCCTATTTTACAATGCAACAAATAGCAACCTATTTTCATTTATGTCTGTATTATAGCATTCTACTTTCATTTTTTTCTATTAACATATCATACATTTAATTACAGAAGTGATAACTTCCTTCTATTTGGATGACATGGGAAGAAATGAAAGTAGCATGGTATAACAAACAAATGAATCAAGTTAGCCAATGCTTCACTCTCCACATCTTCAGCAACAATTACTAACGGTCTTTGTTTCTAGATAAAAAAATCAAAATACATCAATATATCATATAAGATATTTCATAAACTTTTGAAAGAAATTTGTAACAGTATACTTTGAAATAATCAAAGAGTTATACCAACCTACTTTGAATAGGGTCTCTCCGCAATTGTTATTTTTAAACGAAAATGATTTTACTTGAACAATTCATTCTCACTCAGATTATTGTATTTGTGGATGTTCATAAGGAAAAATGTATCAAATTATCCAACCGACGTTCATAAAAGCCAAATGTTATTTCTTGAGTGTAACCCTATGAAATGAACAAACGTAGGATGCTATGACTTCTTATTAATCCCATGAAAATCGTGAAAAAATAATAAACAATCATTATCCTATAAATTAACAATAATAATAAGAGTAAATTACAAGAATGGTCTTCAATTTTTGTGATTCTTTTTCAATATTTGGACCTAAACGTTTGTTTTTGCAATCCTGGTCCCTGAGTATAACTCATTTTTCAAAGTTGATCCAATTAAAGTTTTTTTAAGTAACTTGACTATACTTTTGGACCAAAATTTAAAAAATCAGGTATACTCAAGGACCAAAAATAAGCACTTTGCTATGTAAGGACAAAAATTGGCAAAAGGAAACATTTTGACACAAATTGCTAAATAGACTATACTTAGGGACCAGACATGGAATTTACTCTATAATAATATTAATGTATTTCTAAATAAAAGTTCCAAATTTTTTGAGTAAATTACAGTGTTGCTCCTCGCATATAACTGATTTTCACTTTTGGTCCCATAAATTTAAGTAATATTACTATATGTTTGGGACCATAATTGCGGAAATCAATTATTACTCAAGGACCAGAAATTGTCATTTTACTTTGTACGCACCAAGATTGCCAAAAGAAAATGATTTCGGGCTTCAATGTTGTGATAGATTGTATAAATTGAAAGTTCGGACATAATCTTATTAGTATGTTTCAGATTTCCAGTAGCAAAGTGCATTGCTATTTTCTGAAATTAATAACAAATTGTACATTCTTGTCCAAAAAATTCCCTAAAGACCTGCCGGAAAAGAAGAAAAGCTGAATTTTTTGTTGAACTCTAAGTTGACAAATGAAGACCTGGTCCGTAAGTTGTGATTTATGGACCAAAAAAGCAAACATTATACGATATCCTAGCAAAAAGTGATAAAAAATAGGGGGAAAATGTAATTTACTCATTATTCATGTAACCAAAGTTGACTTCTGTGCAAAACTGAAAGTAGATTGCTATTTCATGCAAAGAAAGCAACAAAGTACCACACCTGAAGCGAATTTTAGACATAAAAGTATATTACTATTTTGTGAAAAGCTTTTTTCCTTCCGAATGTTGATCCAATTTTTGTCCCAAATCTGTATTTCTAATAACATCAATTTATACTAATATATTTTAAATTTGTTATATTTTTAACAATAATAGTAACGTACGGACTTTACCAACTGTTAATCACGTGTTTATTTCTATAAAAGTTTCCAATTTATCCTTAAGATGCACCCTTTTGATCAGATGTACCTTTGTATCCAGGTAAAGCGGGAGAATGTTCGTTTTGAATGCTGAATTCTTGATTTTGTTGCATAAAGCACACATTTTGGCTAAGTGCCAAACACCCTGCACAGTAATAACAAAAAATTACCATACTGGCCTGCTGACGAATATATAAAGATTTAAGACCAACTTACGAAAATGGTCCCTGTGCTTTCTGATTTTGGACAAAAAATGGTTGAAATAGAAAGCACAGGGACCATTTTTGTAAATTACTCAAATATTGGATAAGAAAGCAATAATACGTTTTATGCATAGCTTGTTGAGCACGTGAGGCTGCGTCCACACTCTCAAATCTTAAGTACACATAACCAACACTCTCCCTGTTATAATATATTCATATGTCAAATTACTATTTTGCCCATGTTGTCCCTTCTTAAACTTATGTTGATTTCTACGTGGTTTCTTCACATGATAAATTGATAAAAGTTATATACAAAATCAAATTATAAAAAAAATCCTTGTCAACATATATATGCTTCACACGTCCATAGTTGGAACATTCATCTCCCACATCGTCTTTTATGTCCAAATCAAATTCCGGGTCAGTCTGCAAAATATAGTTGAATTGAATTCTGTACTTTTTTTAAAATGACCAAAATACCCCTCGTTATGTATACAGTGTATCAAGACAAATAATAAAAGGAACAAACCTTCGTAGTGGGGTAAAACATGCTTTTAAGAAGCAAACACTTGCTAGGATTTCCAATTGGCTCTGAAACAACGGGAGGGGCAATTTGGGCATTTAAAATGGGAACTGTAGTTGCCACATCCATGTCTAAACCGCCTGCTTGTGTTGGGTTGGACCGGTTCCATTAAGTAAAGGTGTTCCAAGAGCCCCAGGAAAACTGCAAAGGTCGGTATAGTAATATCATGAAAGAACCGTTCAGAGATGTCAAAAGACGAAAATACCCCTGTCCTGAGTTTGAATATCGTAAACATACCCTGAGGTAATACCACTGCGATTAAGCTTTGCCATAAGCATCGCCCTTGATTGAGCATTTAGTGCCTGTAAAAAAATAGAGAATGAATTAACAGCACGATTTTGTAAAAAATAAATTAAAAAAAATACAATTATGGGTTTGTCATCATCACCAAAGTCCAAAAATAAAAAAAAAAGTTGGTAACATTCGTCTGAAACTTTCACTTGAATTGCCAAGCGTCGGCATTTCAAGACAAAATCTTTCATGATCCATCCCACGCGAACTGGTTAGATGCGTGGGGCAGAGGGCTCGTAGTACCCCCTTATATAACTTGTTTATGAAAGGACTTAATGCATATGTATGCAACCACATTTAACTTTTTTTTTAATAATTCATCCAACAAAGTGGTTTTAACACATGCAAACCATGTTTCAGTCTAAAAAATGCAACATCTTAACGTTTGACTGACATGAAAAAATGTTTCATTTTTTGGATAAGTGAATGCAAAATTTACACAACCACATTTCACTTTGTTACCAAAATGACAATAATGCAACCAAGTTTCATTATTTTACCAAAAAATGCAGCATCCCTACTGTTGTGATTACATAAACCATTTCCATGTCATCATCAAAGAAGTTTTTGGTTAAAAAAAATATTGCACTTTTCTGTAATAATTTGAAACATGGTTGGGAAATTCGTGTGAGAAGCCAAATATTCAAAATGCACAAGTCCTTAGGATTTTGTTCTATGTTTAAAGTATATAAAATAATTCAGTAATGTATAGTGGTGAATGGAGAGGGGTAAAACAGTCAGATGAACAATGGCATACCTGAACAGGACCAGCAGCCGAGAGAATTCCTCCAACCTGACCTCCAACCACACGCCCATCAGGGCTCCATAAAGCTATGCTCATTTTACTTTGTCGCCCTCCAATCTCCCCACTTGTGAAAGATCCAGATAACAACAGTGAAAATTAAACAATCAATTGGAAAACATAAAACAACATTAGGGCTTTACAGAGAGAAAGAGAAAGAGAGATTGAAAGGAGTGAATAGAATTATCTCACCGACTAACAAAAAAATCTACCTTCGTCAAAACGAAGGTTGAAGGAAGGAGAATCGGAGAAGTGGAGCAGTGGAGCAGCGATGCGAAATCAGATTTGTTTACAAATGAAGTAGCAGCCAGTCGCCAATCGAGTAGCAGCCGGCAATTTAGCTCGTTACGTTGAGCCTCAGACGCGAAATCTACAGAGGTAGAGAGACTCAGACGCGAAATCAGCATCAAAGAGAAGCAAAAAGAAGACGCATGCGAAGAAGAAGAAGCTGCGCAGATGAGAAAACCCCTGACCGACGGAAATTCACCAGATAGATGCGGGAAGAGAAGAAACAACGAAGGAAGGAAAACGAATCGGCAAAGATGAAAGCAAAAAGGCTCCTTGGAAAACACGTGTCAAGAGAAAAGAAGAGAAAATGGATAAAACCCGAAACCCGCGCTTAGACCCGAATTGGAAAACCACAAAAAAAAAGTAACAAAAGTGATATAAGTAAATCCGGAAACATTATCTAATATGGGCAAAGTCGACGGATTTTAAATTAAAGAATAATAATAATTAAAAGATATTGTTTACAAATATTATAAATATACTCTTGAATGGAAGGTCAAATGTGACCCACCCACTTATTTCCCTTTGCGTTCTTTATTGTCATTCTTTCCATGACATAAACGTGAATTTCCTCCAACATAGTGACAATCAGCTTCCTTGTTGGAATTGCTACAGTACCACTGAAGCTTTCACATATGTCATTCTCTACAATATAACAATGTCTATCAACTTCAAAAAATGCCCTAGAGCAACACTTAGGATCTTAATCCATCAGATAGGCATATGCAAGTATGTTGAGATCCCTGATTTTCTTCATAATTATTTCATATTGTGCTAAGTGTTGTAGCCTTGGTTGCACCAAAACATAGCTTCAAAGTGAGCACCTTTAAACCTCTTGTTGAAATTAGCAAATATGTGCTTGCCACACTATCTATGTTCAACATTAGATAAAATGTCCTTCATTGTCTCCCTTAGTCTTCATAAACAAATGTCACCATAAGTACAATATAACTAAAAGTGCACAAAAGTAAGCGTAGGTAAGTATAAAGAGTTTCAGTTACATACTTTGCCTTGTGTCAAGATGACATAATGGTTAATTCACTTCCATTTGGTAGGCCAATATCATCAACTAACAATTCAAGAAACCATATCCAACTATCTTTGTTTTCAACATATACTACAACCCATGCTATATGGTATATCTAGTTACTTCCATCTTTGCCCATTATTGAGATTAGCTCACCCCGAATTTTGCATGGTCATGATACAATCTGTGTTGTGGTCAACCGATTGACCAAAGCTATGCAGTTTGTATCGATCCGTGATGACTATATGATCAAAAGAGTGGACGAGGTGTCGATCAAAGAAGCGATCGGACGACACAGAGTGTCAAACTCCCACGAGTCATTGTACAAAACGTCATATCAGACCGGTAAGAACCGGATGATAGACCATTTGTAGGACCCGAAATTATGGTAAGGACAAAGTCGAAAGAGAGAAAATGGGCCTCAGTTTAATTGAATCGTTCCGATTTATGCAAGGAATTAAAGGGGTGTAGCCCACCGCTTTCGAATTTTGGATGGACTTCAAGATTCATAATGGGTTTCACATGTGAATATACGAAAGACGTCATTCAATGAAACCCCAAAAAAGCACCGCCGATTACAACAGAAGTAAATGAGAATTGAGATGCCTGGATCAACCGGAGAGAAACTTAGGTTGTCGAGAGACATGATTGTGGAACTGAGACGTTGACTTGTGAAAGTCTAATGAGGATATCCCAAGAGTCCGGATGCGACTTGGGAGACAAAAGGAGAAATAATGAGACGACATGCGAAGTTCGTAGGCTATAATGTGATTACGAGACGAAATTTTTTTAAGGGGTTGGGACTTGTAAGAACCAAAATTTTATGAGTAATTTGGTGTGTATTTAAAGATGAGAAAATGTTTTTGTTCCTACTTTTTATTCCTACTAATCTTCCTATCCCATGTGAAATTTTGACATGTGTATTAAAATATTATTAGTTTTATTAAATGTGACACTTGTCATAATTCCACATAGGTAGGAATATGGGTAGGAATAAAAGGTAGGAATCAATACAATTACTCTTTAAAGATAATGCTAAAGATGTAAATTTGACCATAAGGGCAATTTGGTCATTTTGGATGGAGATTACGCAATTTGGTGAGTTCACAGGTTTTGAGTATACACACTATTAAATATACAAACATTATCATTAGTTTCTAATCGTAAATATTATGGCAAAGTTAGATATTATAATGATATTATCACGTTAATTTAGGAGGTTTATTTTAGTTAAACATTAGTATTTAGTTGTTTAAGTGTTGATAATAAAAATATGTTTTTAACTTTATTGTATATGTAATGTGTAAAATTAGTTGAATCGGTATATTGTATATGATAGTCTGAATGTAACACCCCAAACTTTCACACAAATTTTTTTTTCAAACTTATTTTACAAATATTTTATAATACAAAACATTTAATTATACAAACGGGGTATCACAAATTCGTATCATTACCAAAGTTTAAACTTTTTATTGCACACTTTATACACTGAAAGCTATCGTCCCACAGCACGCACTTCTAACTTTTTTCTTGATTACCTGAGTACATAGCATTTTAAAAATATACGTAAGACATAATGTCTCGTGAGCAATGTGGGTTTAGACCCAAAACAGTTTTCTTATATTTCATTCGTTCACAAATTCAAAACATTTAATTTCCTATGAGCACACCCATAGGTACTTCTTCCCATTTGTGAGCACATTCCTACGAGCGCATCCGTAGGTTTTATACGAGCCGCACCCGTATACCTCCTCCCTCAACAGCATGAAACGAATTCATCCATCAAGGTACCAATTAGACAACTACTTCGCGACGGAGGTACCATCCCAGTAGTGTCTTTTGACCACCCCTACCGCAGCACGCCGTGATCTTTATCCGGATACTTCTAAACTCATCACCAGGGCTCAATCACTTTATTAATTCTCTGTATTTCTCATTTATCATTTCTGTACACATTGTACTTACTATTTCATAGTATCATTTCTAGTTTCACAAAACCATTTCCAGTTCCATAGAATCACTTTCATTTTCATTAAACCATTTCAATTTTCATAAAACCATTTTGACTCTCAAAACATTTTGTATAAAACTTGTCTTGCTATGTACTCGAAAATCCACACATTACTCACCTCGAGTCACCTAGGAGTTATTTAGCTTCTTGAACTCATTTTTCTTTCACTTGCTTAACCGTGTTTGAGCCACCACCTATTATATACAAGATATACATTTATACTTGATTTATATATGCAATAACTAACTTTACAGCACAAGAGTGCCATATCATGCAACTACGGGTTATAACTAAGCTACAACCCTTATTAAACTAGCTTTCTTTAAATTGTAAACTTTCCCAAAATACGCGTATTTTGCTACAGTACTCTCGGGAGGTCGTATTTCCATTCCGACAATTTTTCACAAAGTTTTGGACCATAAGAGACTTATGTTTAAAATTTGAGGTCAAACGGACAAGTCTAACCCCAACTTCCAAAATCAAAGTTAACTTGGCAGAATGCTCACTGCCTTTATGCATTTTGGTCCAGGCGCGATGTCGCGTCGCGACATGTATAGATCGCGTCGCGATCTCATAGTTTATTGTTATTCTTGACGATTTTTCAGCTACAGCTTCTACTATTCCCTACATTAAGTTCTTAACACACGACTTAATCATTATATTATCATTCCAGGGCATTAACATCCAGTTTTTATCAAGTTTTAGCTTGGGGAAATCATAGTTTCCTAACAATTTCATAACAATCCCGTTTTTGCCCATTTTCACTAAAAATGTAAAATTTTGAAAACAATCACTTAGGAATGTCTTAATACATCCTAAATGATCCTTAAAGCCCAACAAAACACTAGGAATCAGTTTTAGTCTCATTAACCCATTTATTGGGTTCTTGAGCTCAAAACCACAATTCTCACAATTTCAACAATACCCTTGAAAGATGTGTGTTCACTTGGTGTTTTGAACTTGTTTAGATGAAAGAAATCACAGAAACAACCTGAATCATGACCGTGAATTCAGATTTTAGTTTGTCCCGTGAAGAACACACATACTTAGATATCAAAAACTTGGTTACTAACCTTCTTTAAGCTTGAGAAATCTTCCAATTCCAAGCAACTACTTCAATTTACAGCTTCAATTCACTCGTGACTTCCAGAACTCGCTCCTTCTGCACGTGCTCTCTAGCTCTCTCCCGATCTTTCTAAAGACTTCTGGGAATTATGAAGAGATAATTCCTATTTATACTTCCAAATCTTTCACTTTTAACCCTCCAAGCCTACTTCTTACACTTTGGCACTATAATCAAACTTTTATTTCATAAAGCTTTTATACATTTTACATTATTTCCCACGAACACAAAATATTTAACGCCAAGGTCCAAATCATGGAAAAAGACTATTTTGCCCTATTTCACAACTTTACTATTACACACGGTTATTTTACATTTTATTGCAATTTCTTTTTCGCGGGTTCTTACACTGAAGCTTTATTATAAGTTAACATTAGCAGGTCTGAAGCTTTATCATAAGTTAACAATAGCTAGTTCTGAGTTTGGGTCACAACTATTTTCTTAGAATATAGTTTCATCAATATGTATATTATTATTTTTTATTTAAACTAATTAGTGATTTCTAAAACTTTAGTATATAGTAGTTCTTTAAATAATAAATCATGTATGTTTTGTTATAAGAAATATTTTTTTGTCTCTTTAACTACTCCAATTCATAAGCCTTTTTAAATCATGATATTTAATTTATCAATTGAAAATTTTTAGTTAAATTTAACGTAAAAAATCCGTATTTTAAAATTTATATTTTTTTGTATCAATCTTCAAGAACCAATTAATTAGTTCAAGTTGAAAACATATATTAGATTTCTTTTATTTTTATCGTTTTAAGTATCATAAATTTCAATTAAATATCATTTGAATTGTATAAGATTAGTTAGAAGTTAGAGAGTTTTTGACATTAAAAATATTTACTGAAATTAGTTTATTTTCATTAAATATGAGGTTTAATATAACCACATGAAAATACTTCAATTCAACCAGGGACTTCACTATTGTGATAACATATACTAAGATAAGTGAATTTAATCTATTGAAAGATGAGTGAGTTATTCAAGTACAGTTGTGTACAATATGAAAATCACTCAATCTTAAGAACAAAAATGATATACTAGGATTGGAGATGGTATTCACTAATGATATAGTATATTTGTGTTTATATTTATATTTTTTTGTAGTTATCGTTGATAGATACATAATTATGATGAAAAAAATATATATTTAATTTTAAACATAATAATCTGAATATTATTTCGTTAAATGGATTCTATTATTATAACTGCTTTGAAATTATTTATTTTCAACTTTCTAATAAATTTTTTTATCTTACGGTTAAGATAATGTCAATAATTTACATCAACATTTTGTTTTAGTATAAGAATAAATATATCTTAGTTAATGATAATAAGTTAATTATTTTTTTATAATATATATCTATTAATATTTTGAATACATAATGTTTTTCCAGTGCAACACACGAGCATTCGTCTAGTCTATCTATATATATATCTATATCTATATATCTATATATCTTATAAAAGAGACATTTTTTCTATCACCACATTCATTTGAAACCCCTAACACTTCAACTTCCTTTTATTTAATACATTAAATAATTATTATTCTAAATCTTAGTATTAACCTTATAATTTTTTCTATAATACATTAAATTAGTTAATATAAATTGTATTCTCAAACCATATTCATTTGAAACCGAAATGACTTTTTATATTCTTTGAATTAATGACACTCAATTTCAATATAAGTTCTAATAACAATCATTAGTTCTATATTATCCCACCATATATATGACACTCAATTTAATAAATTTTGTAATTTATATGTTTCAAATATGTTTATAAAGTTTAAGAATTTAGTTTTATAAAAAAATATAAACTAATAATGATTATGGTTTTTTAAGAGAATATCAATAAGATGAAGAATATATGTTGGCTATTGGGATCCCACTATATATATCACAATCAATTTAATACATTTTGTAATTTATATGTTTCAATTATATTTATAAGCTTTATGAATTTAGTTTTACAAAAAAAATATAAACTAATAATGGTTTATATATATATATATATATATATATATATATATATATATATATATATATATATATATATATATATATATATATATATATATATATATATATATATATATATATATATATATATATATATATATATATATATATATATATATATATATATATATATATATATATATATATATATATATATATATATATATATATATATATATATATATATATATATATATATATATATATACTAGTTGTAAGACCCGTGTATTACACGTGATGATACAAAATAGTTGTTAAATAAGAAAACCTAAACACTAATAATTATGCATAACAAATTCTCGACAATATATAATGAAATTTTTGGATAAATACATTATTAAATTAGACACTATAACATAATTGTTGATAATCTTTGAACAATCATAATAAATTACTATTTTGAAAGACTTCTTTGAATACAACATTTGTTGTTCTATTGCTAAGTTTACCGTCGTTTAAAATTAACATTTTTAATCTATCTTTACTTTTAACTCTCGACAATATAACATACAACTGGTCGTGTGTGAAGACTGGTTGTCTCAAAAACAAACCCACATTTGATAGCGATTGTCGTTGACTCTTATTTATTGTCATTGCAAAACATACAGTCAATGGAAATTGTTTTCTTTGAAATTTGAAAGAAATTCTTCTATCTGAAAGCGTCAAAGACATTTTTGGAATAAACGTACGATTTCCAATATCATTTTCAGATATAATCTCTATTTCTATAACACGATTACCAAATGATATTACTTCATTGCTAGTTGTGTACCCGCGCAATGTGACGACGACATTAGTACGTTGATGTTTTCAATTAAAAATTAAAGTATGTAGTTTTATGTTAAAAATAAAAATATGGTATTATTTTGTGTTATATATAAAAATATGTAGTAGCTTCTTATTAAATGTAATACTATGATGATAAAGTAAATTTTAAAAAATGGTTAACTCTAATTTGATATGGTTATCATTAAATTGACTTATTTTGGTAAAAATAGTAAAAGTTTGTTAGTATTTATAGTGTTTGTCTAATGTTTACGGTTTAAAGGTTTGAGTGGACCTAGTTATTCCAAACCATGAATTTCTTATTATTTATTAGGAGACTTGTTAATTATTTTAAGAAATATTTATATTTATCATTTTACAAAAAACAATATATACCTTTTGTGTATGTGTAGTTAGCCAAATAAACTCTCTAGTTTGATTGAATCATTACATGAATATAAGAACATATTTAATTGTTTAACTTTGTGATAAAAACAAAATGGAAAACAATTTTTTCAAGTCAAATGTGTAACCGTTGAATTAACCCTAACATGAGTAGAAGAGAATCTTGTAAATAATGAACCTATTTTTTGACTTGTAAAAATTCATAAAGCTCTCTAGTTTAATTGAATCATTAGATAAATTTATTTTAAATAATTAGGTTCCTAATTTCTTGCTTGAGTTATGAATTTTTGGAATTAAATACATTAAATACATTCAATTCAAACAATTTTTTTAAGAAATTTAAAATTATGAGAAAATGACATGTGGCAAAATTAAGGAGGAGATGACATGTGGCTTTGAGTTACTTATTTATTAGGATAGGATATATATATATATATATATATATATATATATATATATATATATATATATATATATATATATATATATATATATATATATATATATATATATATATATATAGGGTTGGGTTCAATAAGGGACTAAAATTATCCATGGTACCAAGGGACTAATCTCGATCGTCAGAATCAAAATCATCAACGGCCAAAAAATAGGTTGTAAATTTCTTACGTCGACGCCCATGTAGATGATTATAATAAAAAACCCACTTAATTTTTTTAGTTTTTTTTATTTTTCGACATTATTCTTTTTCAAAAATAAAAACCGAATATACCAAAATTCATAATTTTTTGTCCTCTACAAATAGACATCCATATTGATATATAAAAAATAAATTATTTTTTATAAGTACAGCTCATCTAGATTCACATATGAATCTGAACTGTAAAAATTTGAATATGAGTAATTATTTTATTTTTAAAACTTTTACTAGTTCAATATTATAACCATTTATAAGTAATGTACTTGATTCACAAGTAGATTTACTAATATTTATACGAAAATTTACTTATATTCACATATCAATATCATATACTATTGAGAATATAATAATAAGTTTTTTACTACTTCAACATTTTAACCATTTATAATGAATTTACTCTGATTCACAATTGAATTTACTTACATTCACACAACAATTTACTCAGATGCACATATCAATATCATATGATATTTTAAATATATTTTGTAATATGAATATGATTAATATACTTAGGAAATTTTTAACACTTCAACATTTTAATCATTTATAATGAATTTACTATGATTCATAAGTTAATTTCATTCACATTCACACAAAAAATTATTCAGATTCACTTGACAATATCATATGTCATTGTGAATGCCAACAGAGAATAACATAATAACATGTCAGATTCACATGTGAATCTGAATCTGAACTGTAAAAATTTGAATATGAGTAATTATTTTACTTTTAAAACTTTTACTATTTCAATATTCTAACCATTTATAAGTAATATACTTGATTCACAAATGGATTTACTCATATTTACACGAAAACTTATTCATATTCACATATCAAAATCATATAGTATTGAAAAGTTACTTAACAGTTTTTTACTACTTCAACATTTTAACCATTTATAATGATTTTACTCTCATTCACAATATAAATTATTTACATTCACACAACAATTTACTCAGATTCACATATCAATATCATATGGTATTTTAAATATACTCCGAAATATGAATATGATTAATTTAGTTAGAAAATTTTTAACAATTCAATATTTTAATCATTTATAATAAATATACTATGATTCATAAGTTAATTCCATTCACATTCACACAAAAATTTATTCAAATTCATATGACAATATCATATGCAATTGTGTGTGTCAACAGTGAACAGAATAACAGTTCAGATTCACATGTGAATCTCAACTAGTGGAAATTTCGAAAAAAGTCATTTTTTGTGTATCAATATGGATCTCTATTTGTAGAGGATAAAAAGTTATAAATTTCTATATATTCAGATTTTTTCGATAAAAAATAAGCCCTAAAAATTAAAAAAACGAAGTAGGTTGTAACGACCCAAAAATCTTGAATTTATATTCGAGAAAATACGTAAAGAAAAGACTAAAAATATTTTGAAAGTTTTAAAATAATTTACTTAGAAATGTGGTAAAATACCAAAAGTTTGGAAAAGATGGTGAGAAAGGGCAAAATGGTCATTTGACATCCAAATGACTTTTAAGTAAGGAAAATATAATTTTTGGAGTTTATATATAATGAAATAAAATTTTGACACCAAATAATGGTGATAAGTATTTGAAAGTTAATTCTAGTAAAAGAGGGTAATTTTGTCATTTTACCATAAAGGGGTAATTTGGTCATTTGCCCATGTATAAGATTTATTATAAAAGTATAATTCTAGTTTGGACCAAAAATGTAAGAAATAAAACTTAGTGTAATAAGAGTTGCGTTCTAGTGTTAAAAATATGAAGAAATTAAGTCCAGGGGCTGTTTTGTCATTAAGCCAAAGTTGGAAAAATATAAAAATGGGAAAATATCTCATTAATAATCATAATTTCTGAAGATGGTTCTAGAGAGGATACGGGAGAAAACGATTTCTAGGATTCATGAAGAAATTGAAGCAACTATCTTGGAATTGAAGAATTCCAAGCCAAAGAAGGTTAGTAAACATGATTTTAGAGTTGTTTAACCCATTTCCCGTAAGCAAGTTACTGTAGCTTCGAGATTTTAGTGGCTAGAGGAGGATTATCCTATGATTCCTAGTCTTAACTTGTGTCTTAATCACTACCTAAACCTAGTTTAACCATTGAAAGTGTTAAAAATCAAGAAATAAGAATTTTAGCTCAAGAACCCTAGAAATGGGTTTGTGAAATTGAAAGTGATTTTTATTGTTTTGTTAGGTTCTAATAATCACTTAAGATGTATAAATACATTCCTAAGTGATTGATTTCAAAATTTTGCATTTTTAGGGAAAATTATCAAAAACGGGATTTTATGAAAATAAATCAAATTATGAGTTTGAAACTGATTGTAAATGATCTAATAAGTCTAAAGTGTCATAAAAGACATGAGAAATCAATTCCAATCTTGGAAATTCATTAAAATGATTTTTTTTGAGTAAAAATGAGTTTTTGGGGATGATTTCAATCAAAAGTGATGAAATTGAAGAAACTATGGTTTAGATGTATAAAGGAGTTGTTATTTTAGTCCTAGAATGATTCTAAACTAATTAAGTCAAGTATTAAGAACATATCTTAAAAATCATCAAAGTATGTTGCTATTGTTGAAAAATTGGAATTTTGTCAAAAGCCTTAGAATTCAATTTTATATGATCAAATTAATCCTAAAGGGTTTTAATGAGTTCCATATGTGGTATTTGTTAAAATAAAGCAGTAGAAATGATTAATTTCAAACAAATTCGGTTTTTGGATCAAAAATGCAAAAACGGGAATGTTTGGAAAAGTAATCAAAATTTATGATTTTTATGATTAAAGACATGAAGTAAATGAATGGTTTTGGTCTTGGAACAAACCCTAGGGATTAAGTCATGTATTAAGGGCTTAATATGAGAAAATGGAAATTTGTAGCATAAAAATTGGGCAATTCTGGGCTGCTGTTCAGCTGGCGCGGTGCGCCCCTCCTTGGGCGCGGTGCGCCCAGCGGCAGATTGAAAATGCAGTTTAGTCTCAATGTTCTCTGCCAAGTGATTTTAGTTTTTGAGATTTTCTTCAATACTTGTCCGTTTGACCTCAAATTTTAAACAAAGGTCTAATATGTTATGAAACTTCATGAAAAATTGTCGGAATCGAATTACGACCCCCGAGGGTACTGTAGCAAAATACGTATAGAATACAACTTAACTAAAGTTGGTCATTTAAAAGTTATAGACTTGTTATGACCCAAGATAGTATTATAAGGACTCTAATGAGTTATAGAATCAGTTAGCATTAATGTTAATGTATAACATGTTAAATATAGGTCCATGCCAAGTGACTAACGGATCAAAAGAGTATAAATACAAAGAACGTGTAGTCAGTCTCCTAGCAACACATCAGGTGAGTACATGCAGTATTTTTACCCATTCTGGGGTACATGGCAAGTAAGTATTTTCAAGATTTCTTATAAAATCTTATATGCAAGAGTTTTATTTCTAACAAATTATGTGAAAGTATGTTTTGGTCTATGAACCAAATTATGTGAAAGTATGTTTTGGTCTATGAACCAAATTATGTGAAAGTATGTTTTGGTCTATGAACCAAATTATGTGAAAGTATATTTTGATTACAAGTTATATGTGTTTTCAAGTATGGATGGCATATAGCCACAAGATGTTTAAAAAGTATGTTTTGGTTACAAACTTAATTGTTTTCGAGTATAAATGGCATATAGCCATAAGATGTTGGAAAGTATGTTTTGGTATAAAGCTTAGAATGTTAGAAAAAAAAAATATATGTTTTTAAACATATGATTATTATGTGATGCAAGCTATATTTGGCATCTAGCCATAAAGACATAAAATGATGTAGTTTGGCACCTAGCCACAAGTTATATGTATATGAGAAATGTTCAAGCAAGCAGCAAGTATTTTGTATGACTGGTAATTGTAGCAAGCAGCGTTAGTAAGGGAACTATGTTCCAACCTACCCGGGTTAGGTAAGGGGTCTACTGGGGACAAGCCCCATCGCGAAGTAGATCGCCTCAGCACTTCTATGGTGAGGATTGATCCGTTCTTTCTAGCCATAGAGACTTGGGGTATCACTTATAGTGATTAAAGCCCTAAGTATAAAAATCCAGCAAGCTTATAAAACCAGTCAAAGAAAGTAAGAACGAAGTTATTTTCGTAAAGTATGTCATAGAATATTTTTGAGAAGTAAAGAGTTATATTGCTATTATAAAGTTTTGAAAGAAGATAATATGCAAGGTATGATATGAAATGATTTTTGAAAAGAATAAAGAACTATGGTATGATAATGTTTTAAAACTTTGAAAGACATTTATGTCATAAGTTTTATATAAAGATTGGAAAAGAAGTTAAAGGTTTGAGTCTAAAACTCATGTAACTCACGAGACATTATTGTCTTACGTATTCTATTTTTATGCCATGTATTCCAGGTTAATGCTATGCTATAATTGGATGAAGTTTAGCTGGAGTGGAGCCCACATAGCTCCTATCTTGGACTCAAGGTTTAATCCTTTCTTGCTTACTATGGTTAGTTTTGGTATGGATTTGTAACACCCACTGTTTTTAAACATGTAAGTAATCGGTTTTTGTTAAACCGTATTTTTGTATTCAAGTATTTATACGAAAAACCATAGTATTTGCAAACAGTAGAAATGGGGTGTCACAAGTTGGTATCAGAGCCAGGTTTAAGCAAATTAGGATTGGCTTGTTCCACTCCTAGGTTTAAACTCATGTTATAGAAATGTTATTTTATGAAAGTATGATGTCATAAATGATTAAGACATTATACATTATTTAAAATATGTAAATATAACACTAAGAAGTGTTAAGCTAACGTTTAAAGTGAGTAAAGATTTGACCGTTAGGAAAATTATATGATATTTTCCATAACCGTCTAAATTTATTAAAGACTATGTCTATAAAGTAAAAAGATTTTCAGTATTGATCACCATGTATTTCTAATGATATTGTATGTTAAGTGAACCAGTGTCCCATGAAACCTTGTGGTAACAACAGAATCAATATGTATAGGTGGTTATGGTAATATGGGCCCGTATTATCGTAATCACAGGATATGTATTGAGACCGGTGGAATCACAAAGGAATTATGGTATTCTGGTGGGTAAGGTTATGAAGAGAGCAGTAAGTAAAACATAGGAATTATATGCCTATGAAATAACAACTAGTAAGGTTGTAAGTATTAAAAGCTAATGTAGTGGATATATACCACTTAGTATGGTAAAGTAAAGGAAATAATGTGATAATTAATATTTTTAGACAGATTGAAAGACATTAAATTATATGCCTGTCGAGACGAGAGGACGTATGTAGAAGAGCAACCTAAAAAGGAATTATGGGTATTGATTACCTATATAAAAGTTGTAAGACTTTTACAGGAAGAATGAAATTATAAGTGAAGTGTATTAATAGTACAATGTTATAATGAGTAATAAAAGTAAAGTAAGATACCCAAATGGGGGAAAAGAATGATGAATGAGAAATTGTAAAAGATTATGAAATTTAAAGTAAATTGCATTGTTGTAATGAGATTAAATGAACATGAAGTGAGAATTAAAGGTTGAATGCCTAAATAAATGTTAGGCAAGAAACTAAAGGTGAAACAAATAACGATAAGATAGTGGTTGTCAGGAAATAAATTCCACAACCAAATGAATGAAATAAAAGAGGTAATACCAGTAATGAAAGGGTATAATGATGTATGATAATGGAAGAAAAATCAAAAGCATGTGAGCAAAATGACTAAAGGTCATAAATGATATGAAGTAAAGAAAAAGAGTAAATATCTAAACAAGTAGTAAACGAAGAATTAAAGATAATGTAAGAATGATAGTAAACAGACAGGAAGTTATTACTTCCGAATAGAAATGATGGGTAAAGGAATCCAAAGATTGTGAGAAATGGTCAGTACATGGCTAGTAGCCATGAAATACAAAGAAGTGTATGTATGTTATATGTGTTTATAAATGTAAAAGCATGAGTAAGTTTTGAGATATAAATATAATGTATAAAAGTATAAAAGTGGTTATGAAATAAGTATTCTAATTAGAATACTATAAAGTATGAAGCAAGGAGTAAAATGATGTATTGGGCAAATTGCCTCGAAATACAAAAGAACGAAAGATGACGAAAAAAAAATAATAAATAAATAAATAAATAAATAAATGGCAATTGTGTATCACCTAAAGATACATAAGAAGTAAGTTGTATATGAAATATATAATGTTGTAAAGAAACATATAGTGTAAAGCAGTGGAGTATAAACAAAAGAATATCAAATGTGTTAGGCATGTAGCCTTATAACACATAACAGAAATGATAAAAGATGTAAAAGTAAAGAGTAGCGAGAAGTAATGGTGATTGAGGATTATGTCAAGAATTCGTCATGGGACGAAAATGTTAAAAATACCTAGTTGGGTTCTTAAACCAAAAGAGAACCAAGTATATATATATATATATATATATATATATATATATATATATATATATATATATATATATATATATATATATATATATATATATGTATATATATATATATATATATATACATATATATATATATATATATATATATATATATATATATATATATATATATATATATATATATATATATATATATATATATATATATATGTGTGTGTGTATATTATGCAACAAGTATATGTCAAGAAGTTAATGAATGTGGGTTGTAAAACATAAATACACCACAAGGTAATAATAGTATGAAAAATGAAGTAAGTATGGGAATGTGAATTATAGTATGCAACATGTATGAAGTTCCATAAGTGAATTGAAGAAAAATAAATTTCGAATCAATCATGGTAAACAATTTAGATACCATGAGGAAAGAGTAAAGAGAAGATCAGGTGCTAAACTAAGCACTATTGTGAGAAATAGAATTGGCAAAGAAATACTAAAATATAAAGTATTAATATGAGAAGGATACGTGGAGTATCCAATAAGGAAAGAAAAATATACTTATAAAAGTATTATACAAAAATTGAAGAAATGAGAAAGACATGTTTATACGAATAAGTAATGAGTAATGAGACCGAAATCTCATAAAAGAAGATGAAAGAAATATCTAAGTTGATTATATGTTGAATATGAAAGTAATACAAGTAAAGAATGATACAAGACAAATATTAGAGAATGTAATACATATAATGTACAGGAAATGAGTAAAAAGTATGTGAAAAATGATTTGTCTTAAAAGCGTGAATTGAGAAGGACGTTAACTGAAATAATAGATCAACTTCAACAGTAAAACTGTACAAGTTTATAAGGTTAAATATGGTGTATTATACATAGAAAGAAATTTAATGATGTTTAATTGTTAAAATAAAAAGCGGTATATCGTTTCAACACTTTCAGAACGAGATAATCAGATTCTCGTGAACAATATGAT
Organism: Cichorium intybus; assembly: GCA_023525715.1. Classification (NCBI taxonomy): domain Eukaryota; kingdom Viridiplantae; phylum Streptophyta; class Magnoliopsida; order Asterales; family Asteraceae; genus Cichorium; species Cichorium intybus. Next base: position 127,777,916 of record CM042012.1, on the reverse strand, counting down.
AATTCGGCAAATTTTGTCCCAATCAGAAAAATAAGAATGTGAAGTGTAACAAGAAGGAGGAAAATACATCCTTTATAAATAATAATGAGTCGGTAGTGGGTAATAGAGATAAAGAAGAATAAACTGAAGTGTAAAAGATTTAAAAATAAATGTAAGAGAAATAAGATGTTGTAAAACTTCTGTAAAGAAGAAATAACAGTGGATTGTTTAGGAAGTAACGAATGAGTAAAGAAATAAGAAGAAAAGACGGGTGAAGATAAATAAGCAATATTAAATGAAGGTGAAAAGATTGCTTAAGTAAAATGTCCATTAAGGGACGAAAAATCTATACAAGGAAAAGATTTTTGGTGTATTTATAAATTTGTAAATATATATATATATATATATATATATATATATATATATATATATATATATATATATATATATACAAAACATATATAATTATGTTTAATGGTATTGGAACTTTTATAAGTAAAGAATGTTGTGAGTATAATCTCACATGTTGTAGTAAAGATATGAGAAAAACTATAAAGTAGATTGCTATTTTTGATAAAAAGTATTGAAGTATGAAACTATTCTGTAAGATGAGTTTACTAAGGATTGTATATAAATGAAATGAGGTAGAAAAGAAAGATTAAAAGATAAAACAATGAAGGTTATGATTATGTGTTGGTAAAAAGAAAGTATCAATAGTTGTGTGTTGATTCCGAGGACGGAATCCCAATAAGGGGGAGGTAGTTGTAACGACCCAAAAATCTCGAATTTATATTCGAGAAAATACGTAAAGAAAAGACTAAAAATATTTTGAAAGTTTTAAAATAATTTACTTAGAAATGTGGTAAAATACCAAAAGTTTGGAAAAAGATGGTGAGAAAGGGCAAAATGGTCATTTGACATCCAAATGACTTTTAAGTAAGGAAAATATAATTTTTGGAGTTTATATATAATGAAATAAAATTTTGACACCAAATAATGGTGATAAGTATTTGAAAGTTAATTCTAGTAAAAGAGGGTAATTTTGTCATTTTACCATAAAGGGGTAATTTGGTCATTTGCCCATGTATAAGATTTATTATAAAAGTATAATTCTAGTTTGGACCAAAAATGTAAGAAATAAAACTTAGTGTAATAAGAGTTGGGTTCTAGTGTTAAAAATATGAAGAAATTAAGTCCAGGGGCTGTTTTGTCATTAAGCCAAAGTTGGAAAAATATAAAAATGGGAAAATATCTCATTAATAATCATAATTTCTGAAGATGGTTCTAGAGAGGATACGGGAGAAAACGATTTCTAGGATTCATGAAGAAATTGAAGCAACTATCTTGGAATTGAAGAATTCCAAGCCAAAGAAGGTTAGTAAACATGATTTTAGAGATGTTTAACCCATTTCCCGTAAGCAAGTTACTGTAGCTTCGAGATTTTAGTGGCTAGAGGAGGATTATCCTATGATTCCTAGTCTTAACTTGTGTCTTAATCACTACCTAAACCTAGTTTAACCATTGAAAGTGTTAAAAATCAAGAAATAAGAATTTTAGCTCAAGAACCCTAGAAATGGGTTTGTGAAATTGAAAGTGATTTTTATTGTTTTGTTAGGTTCTAATAATCACTTAAGATGTATAAATACATTCCTAAGTGATTGATTTCAAAAATTTGCATTTTTGGGGAAAATTATCAAAAACGGGATTTTATGAAAATAAATCAAATTATGAGTTTGAAACTGATTGTAAATGATCTAATAAGTCTAAAGTGTCATAAAAGACATGAGAAATCAATTCCAATCTTGGAAATTCATTAAAATGATTTTTTTTGAGTAAAAATGAGTTTTTGGGGATGATTTCAATCAAAAGTGATGAAATTGAAGAAACTATGGTTTAGATGTATAAAGGAGTTGTTATTTTAGTCCTAGAATGATTCTAAACTAATTAAGTCAAGTATTAAGAACATATCTTAAAAATCATCAAAGTATGTTGCTATTGTTGAAAAATTGGAATTTTGTCAAAAGCCTTAGAATTCAATTTTATATGATCAAATTAATCCTAAAGGGTTTTAATGAGTTCCATATGTGGTATTTGTTAAAATAAAGCAGTAGAAATGATTAATTTCAAACAAATTCGGTTTTTGGATCAAAAATGCAAAAACGGGAATGTTTGGAAAAGTAATCAAAATTTATGATTTTTATGATTAAAGACATGAAGTAAATGAATGGTTTTGGTCTTGGAACAAACCCTAGGGATTAAGTCATGTATTAAGGGCTTAATATGAGAAAATGGAAATTTGTAGCATAAAAATTGGGCAATTCTGGGTTGCTGTTCAGCTGGCGCGGTGCGCCCCTCCTTGGGCGCGGTGCGCCCAGCGGCAGATTGAAAATGCAGTTTAGTCTCAATGTTCTCTGCCAAGTGATTTTAGTTTTTGAGATTTTCTTCAATACTTGTCCGTTTGACCTCAAATTTTAAACATAGGTCTAATATGTTATGAAACTTCATGAAAAATTGTCGGAATCGAATTACGACCCCCGAGGGTACTGTAGCAAAATACGTATAGAATACAACTTAACTAAAGTTGGTCATTTAAAAGTTATAGACTTGTTATGACCCAAGATAGTATTATAAGGACTCTAATGAGTTATAGAATCAGTTAGCATTAATGTTAATGTATAACATGTTAAATATAGGTCCATGCCAAGTGACTAACGGATCAAAAGAGTATAAATACAAAGAACGTGTAGTCAGTCTCCTAGCAACACATCAGGTGAGTACATGCAGTATTTTTACCCATTCTGGGGTACATGGCAAGTAATTATTTTCAAGATTTCTTATAAAATCTTATATGCAAGAGTTTTATTTCTAACAAATTATGTGAAAGTATGTTTTGGTCTATGAACCAAATTATGTGAAAGTATGTTTTGGTCTATGAACCAAATTATGTGAAAGTATGTTTTGGTCTATGAACCAAATTATGTGAAAGTATATTTTGATTACAAGTTATATGTGTTTTCAAGTATGGATGGCATATAGCCACAAGATGTTTAAAAAGTATGTTTTGGTTACAAACTTAATTGTTTTCGAGTATGAATGGCATATAGCCATAAGATGTTGGAAAGTATGTTTTGGTATAAAGCTTAGAATGTTAGAAAAAAATATATGTTTTTAAACATATGATTATTATGTGATGCAAGCTATATTTGGCATCTAGCCATAAAGACATAAAATGATGTAGTTTGGCACCTAGCCACAAGTTATATGTATATGAGAAATGTTCAAGCAAGCAGCAAGTATTTTGTATGACTGGTAATTGTAGCAAGCAGCGTTAGTAAGGGAACTATGTTCCAACCTACCCGGGTTAGGTAAGGGGTCTACTGGGGACAAGCCCCATCGCGAAGTAGATCGCCTCAGCACTTCTATGGTGAGGATTGATCCGTTCTTTCTAGCCATAGAGACTTGGGGTATCACTTATAGTGATTAAAGCCCTAAGTATAAAAATCCAGCAAGCTTATAAAACCAGTCAAAGAAAGTAAGAACGAAGTTATTTTCGTAAAGTATGTCATAGAATATTTTTGAGAAGTAAAGAGTTATATTGCTATTATAAAGTTTTGAAAGAAGATAATATGCAAGGTATGATATGAAATGATTTTTGAAAAGAATAAAGAACTATGGTATGATAATGTTTTAAAACTTTGAAAGACATTTATGTCATAAGTTTTATATAAAGATTGGAAAAGAAGTTAAAGGTTTGAGTCTAAAACTCATGTAACTCACGAGACATTATTGTCTTACGTATTCTATTTTTATGCCATGTATTCCAGGTTAATGCTATGCTATAATTGGATGAAGTTTAGCTGGAGTGGAGCCCACATAGCTCCTATCTTGGACTCAAGGTTTAATCCTTTCTTGCTTACTATGGTTAGTTTTGGTATGGATTTGTAACACCCACTGTTTTTAAACATGTAAGTAATCGGTTTTTGTTAAACCGTATTTTTGTATTCAAGTATTTATACGAAAAACCATAGTATTTGCAAACAGTAGAAATGGGGTGTCACATAGGTTTTTTTATAATCCGGTAGATGCACGTCCACCGTAAAGTGTATAATCGTGTGGATGAGATTAGTCCCTTGGTACCATGGTTTATATTAGTCCCTTATTGAACTTTTGCCTATATATATATATATATATATATATATATATATATATATATATATATATATATATATATATATATATATATATATACGGTGGAGGATGACGAGGAAAATGATGGAGAACGGAGGGAAGCGGAGACTGATAATCATGGGGAAAAATATTTTGGGAAGGCACATGAGACAGAAAATGAAGAAGGCAGACAACAGCAAAATGAGAAACATGACGATAGTGAAATCAAAAAATGGTCAGACTATGTAGACACACCGAAAGTTCCTGTGTTCAAGGCAAAAAATATTGATGATGGGCTAGAATTCGTACAGGTTGATGAAAATGGGGATGAGGTAATTAAGAAGGGTCCAAGTCCGACTGAGGGTAGACTTGAGAAGGAGGTTGGTTCTAGGGGTTCGAAATCCGATTCCCTTCTCTATAGAGGTAGGCGATCGAACTCTCTGGGATCAATAAAATCTAACATGAAAAGAGTGCCGGCGGATGTGGATACTATTAACGATGTGATGGCACTGTATATGGAGATGGGGAATCTGTTGGGGTATGATATGGAGAGTAATAAACTGAAAGTGGAGAAGATGTTAGGTAGACCAGGTGCGTTCAAGGTGGTCCAATGAATTTCCTCTTCTTGAACATTGTTACGACCAATTCCAATACAAAAAGGAATTGGGTGAATAGGTTGTGTGAACAGAATCGGGTGTCGTTCCTTGGATTGCAAGAAATGAAAATGACTCAAGTAGAGTTACATAAGATACGTGGTATGTGGGGAAATCATAATTTTGACTTCGCTACAAGTTGCGCTAGGGGGAGATCAGGGGGTATTTTGTCTGTATGGGACCCGAAGGTGTTTGTTAAATGTAGAGTGGTGTCTACTCCGAATGTTCTTATTGTTGAAGGAGATTGGTGTGTTCATAACATGCATGGTTTCGTTATAAATGTCTACGCACCTCAATCCGTGCAAGAAAAACGTCAGATTTGGGCTTACATAAGTGGTTTTATGAGAAATAATGTTGGGGAATATATGATTTTTGGTGATTTCAATGTTGTTAGAGATGAAGCGGAGAGATATGGTTCGGTCTTTTGTAGAGCGTCGGCAGGGGATTTTAATGATTTTATTGATGAAATGGGGTTGATAGATATTCCAATGATTGGTAAAAGATTTACTAGAATAACGACGGGAGGGACGAAGATGAGTAAATTAGATCGGTTTCTCGTTACCAAGGGTATGTATGATTATTTCGAAAATTTGGAGGTTGCGGTCCTAGAAAGAAAATGGTCTGATCACTGTCCTATTATTATGAGAGATGTGAAGGTGGATTTTGGGCCAACTTCATTTAGATTCTTTAACTCATGACTTCAAATGGAAGGATTTGAAGATGTGGTGAATAAGGCGATTGATGACTATGTTCCTATGCAGGGGTGGAGTAAATTCGTTACGTTTAAAAATAAACTAAAATTCATCAAAGATAGGATTCGAACTTGGTACACGAAAGTGATGGCAGATTCGGTTTCTAAGAAGTTAGAGCTTGAGGAGAAGCTCAAAGGGATTGATGAGATTATACACGCTGGTAATGGGTCGAGTGATATCGCCAAAGAGAGATATCAAATCTTAAAAGAGGTGGCTGCCTTGGATAATTTTCGATCTTTGGATATTTTACAGAAAGCTAAGGTGAAGTGGGCGGTAGAGGGGGATTATTTAGGGTTTTTTCATGGTATTCTTAAAAAGCGAAAGTGGCAGGCGATGATTAGAGGTGTAATGGTGGATGGCGATTGGCTTAGAAATCCAGCAGATGTCAAAAAAGCTTTTTTCGATTTCTATTCGAAAAAGTTTATGCCTTTCGAAGGGGTTAGATTGAACCAAAGAAGTAATGCTTATAGAGCTTTGTCAGAAGGGGTGACAAACAATCTTGAAATACCTTTTACAGTAGAAGAGATAAAGGCGGCCGTGTGGGATTGTGGTAGTGATCGGGCTCCAGGTCTAGATGGGTTTTCTTTCCGGTTTCTCAAACACTTCTGGAATAGATTGGAGAATGATGTAGTTGACTTTGTCTGCGAGTTTTATAACAGAGCTTCTATTCCTAAGGGTTGTAATTCATCTTTCATTACTTTAATTCCTAAGGTTGATAGTCCTAGTTTCATCAAAGACTATCGGCCTATCAGTCTTATTGGAATGCAGTTTAAGGTGATTGCTAAGCTCTTGGCTAATAGAGTGTCTCAAATTTTGCATGATGTTATTGGAGTTGAGCAGACAGCTTTCTTGAAGGGAAGGCAGATTTTAGATGGGCCGTTGATGTTGTGTGAAATAATAACGTGGTTTAGAAAGAAAAAGAAACAGATCATGGTTTTTAAGGTAGATTTCGGGAAGGCATATGATTCAGTGAGTTGGGATTATATTGATCAGGTGCTTCAATTTATGGGGTTTGGAGTTCGATGGAGGTCTTGGATTACTGCTTTATTCACTAATGCTAGATCGTCGGTGCTGTTAAATGGAAGTCCGACGGATGAGTTTGATCTTCATAGGGGCTGAGACAGGGGGATCCGTTATCCCCTTTTCTTTTTATCATTGCGATGGAGGGGCTTAATGTAGCCTTGAGGGATGCGGTGGATAATGGGATTTTTCGTGGGGTTCCTTTTGGGAGCCAGGAGATTTCTGTTTTACACTTATTTTACGCAGATGATGCTCTCTTTATGGGTGAATGGAGTGAAGAGAATATTAAAAACTTGGTGAAGGTGCTGAGATGTTTTCATATGGTGTCTGGCCTTAGGATCAACCTTTTGAAGTCTAATCTGTTTGGTATTAGGGTGTCAGATGGTTTGGTGAACAGTTTAGCTTCGATTACGGGGTGCTCCGCGGGTTCTTTTCATTTTTTGTATCTGGGATTGCCAATTGGTGAGTCTATGGCCCGAGTTAAAGGATGGCAGGTGGTGATTGACAGATTTATTAAGAGGTTATCTGCTTGGAAAGTGAGGATCCTTTCAATAGGGGGAAGACTCACCCTTACAAAATATGTTTTGGGAAGTTTAGCTATTTATTATCTGTCTTTGTTCAAAGCTCCTGCTACGGCGTGTCACGTTTTGGAGGCAAGTAGAGCGAGATTCTTTTGGGGAGCTGATGTAGACGAAAGACGTATGCATTGGGTTAAATGGGAGGTGGTGCTTAATAATAAACAAAATGGTGGTCTTGGTGTTGGAAGTTTGGATGCCTTTAATCTTGCTCTTTTATATAAATGAAGGTGACGGTTTTATAATGAGAGAAATTCCTTGTGGGTTTCTCTCATTAAGTTTTTACATGGAATTGACGGAGGTTTTTCGGGTGGCAACACTCGTATAACTAGTACCGGGGTTTGGGGGAAAATTGTGGGCTCTATAAATCGTTTACATGATACAGGGTTAGTCGACAGAGATAATTTGGTCAGACAGATTGGGGATGTGTGAGAGGCGCTCACACCATATTCTGGCTTGATAATTGGTGTGGCGGTTTGCAGTTTAGGGACACGTTTGATCGCTTGTATGCTTTGGCTGAAGACACTGAGGCATTAATTAGCGATTATTGGGATTCAGGTAGATGGGAGTTGATTTGGAGGAGACCGGTTCGTGGTGGAGCTGAATTTAATCAATACCAGACTTTCCTTGATATGTTGTCTCTTATAAACATTCAGGAGGCTCCAGATAAATGGGTTTGGAATGGTGATTCTTCTGGGGTTTACACTGTTAAAAGTACGAGGAATTTAATTGACGAAAATCGTCTTCCGATAGGCATCCGTCAAACGCGTTGGAATCGGTGCATTCTGATAAAGATAAATATCTTCATGTGGCGGGTGTTACAAGATCGAATTCCTACTAGAGTTAATCTAGCTAACAAGGGAATCGATACTCCTTCGACGTTGTACGTTCCCGGTGTGCGGTAATGATCAAGAGTCTACTTCTCATTTATTTTTTACGTGTGATATGGCGAGACAGGTTTGGAGTCGGGTTGCTACTTGGATGGGGGTGGGAATCCCCAATTTTGACTCGGCAGAGGAGATGGTGCAATGGCTAGATTTGCGACCGTTGGCGAGACATCACAGAAGTATTGTCGACTCAGTGTGTTCTACTCTCATATGGGTGCTTTGGACGTATAGGAATTCAGTTGTTTTTAGGAATTCCGAATTTAAGAAGGATTTTATTCTTGATTGCATTCAAGATTACGCGTTTAATTGGTTTTCTTCTAGGAATACTAAAGTCAAGATTCGGTGGATTGACCGGTTACAATCTCCAATCATGACTTAAAACTTTTTGTAATTTTGCTAGTTCTTTGCTAGCATTTTGGTTTTAGTGTGAATATAATGCTGTTGTTCAATATATATATATATATATATATATATATATATATATATATATATATATATATATATATATATATATATATATATATATATATATATATATATATATATATATATATATATATATGCGTACCCGCGCGATGCTTCGGGCGACGAATAGTTTTCGGGCAGCTAATATATTTCTTTGAATTACTATTTTTTGGTTAAAAAAAGGTGGATGGTTATTTTCAATTAAAAAAAAAAAGAATACATTGCAGCTTTAGGGTTAGAATATAAGTACACTAAATATGTTGTTGTTTTGGATAACAATATAAGTACGATAAGTTAAACGGTTTATTTAGGAGTGTGAAACAAACTCGAAGTCGAACCAAAAATCGAAAACTCGAATCATTTTAAAAAACCGAATTCAAATTTGGTTTCATTGCGGTTAATATTGTCCTTACGAGGATTACATTATCAAACGACGAATATTTCCTTTTTGCAATGTGTTTTTTTGGGGTGAAATATGTCAATAAGTTATGAAACCATCTGGTCGATAATTGTTTTTTACCATAATCTATTAGCATTTTCTAGTAGTACTTTATGTATAAAATATGGTACATTCGAAATTAAGGAAATAAAAAATCTTCCTATAAATCTAATGCCACATGGCCTTCTCTTATACCCTTCTCCACTTTGTAATGCCACGTGGTCTTCTCTTATGTCCTTCTCCACTTTGTAATGCCACATGGCCTTCCCTTATGCCCTTCTCCACTTTGTTTTCCGGCTTAATGAATTTACGTGACTTATGACTATCAGTTACGCAAAATCCCTTAATCAATGGGATTGATTTTAATTGCAGGAATCTTACCTTTTCACGATAACTAATTATTGATTTTTAGGGATTGCTATCAGTTCGTATCCGTTAATTCAGGCAAGTCTTTCAATTTCAATTTCAATTTCAATTTTCAGTTTCAAATTCCCATTGATAAAACCTTATTCAAAACCCACGTGTTCGTATTTGTCCATCTAACCCCTTTTCTCAAAGTCGCTTTCAGTTATCGGAGGGGATCGGAAGCGCCGATTTACTGTCGCTGCTAGAGACCGGCGATTGGAGCTGCCGATATAATTTACATACACCAGGAAATTAGAGAAGGTTAGTGAGCTTCCAATTATAGGTTAACGAAAATAGGTTGGTACTCTTAGGAATTTTCTCTTAATTTTTCTATCGCCTTCTAACATTGTAGAAGGCTGAACACCTCTATTATCCAGCTTCGCCATGACACTAACATAAAGGCAACTAGGTAGGGTTTTTGCTTCCAAGTTTTGATTTTGATTCCAATTTTCTAACATAAAAAGAAACGTAGACCATCGCATGTGAGAAGCACGCGATGCGGCATCTTAACCCTTACGAACCAGTAAGCAAAAACCCATGAAACGCACAAGCATTCGCAATCACAAGAACAAGAGACACAAACAATGAAAGATTTCTTCTTCAATAAAGTTGTTTCCTGCCTTATATCTGATTCTTACATGTATAACCCTTTGGTTTCTCCTCAACCCACCTTTGATTTCCCTCCACCAAAACTGATCTTCATTTTTCCAGATAGTTTTACATCTAGGGCTCTTCAATTCGTATATAAATTAAAAACATACTCTATTTTATTCTAATTTGGGGTTTTTTTTATGAAAATGGTTTAGTAGGTTGGCCAGTGAGATGTGGCTCTCCCAATTATGGGAAGCAACAAGAAATTGATTAAAAAAGCTGTCGACTTTCTGGAAGCTGACTGCTATTTGTATTCTCCTTTGCTTACTTATGATCATCTTTGTTCTAAAAGTCATCCGGCAACTCCACGTTCAGGTACACTCACTGTATTTAACATAATTTTCTATTAATAGCATGTTTTCATCTGGGTGTTTGTGGATCATAATCATGTACTATTGCACTTTTACCTAAGTCGACTAGATTTCATTTTGTGGGTCCCATAACAATGTGATTTTGTGATTTTGGCTTGATTTACATGGATATACATGTCGATGATTATAAGTATCGCTACAAGTGTATATTTTGTAATCATTTGCACTATATGATATGTTTCAACTCCAACACTCTAGATATATGCATAACTGCTGACAATTTCTATTGCTTCGAAAATGCAGGATTAAACTCTGAAGCTTTTAACAAACATCATTCTTCCCTTACAGTACTGTTAAAAGAAATCATGAAGGACTACAACTAGCAATTTGTTCTGTTTTGGGTATTTTCAGCATGCTTTATGATCTTTCAAAGGTGCCCTTTGCAATATCTACACTTGACTATTTTAATAAGCTCAATGATGTAAAATATAAAAAATACTCCTGAATCTTAACTTTTTCTTTTTAAGTTTCTAGGATGTTGTCATCTGCAACCAAACCAATTCCTGTTGTGTTATAGCCATCATATATCTAATATCATTCTTCTGGAATCCAGTAAGAAACAATATATAAAATTGGTATACGTTAAATATACAAATCCACAATCATGGGGTTTTTTTAGCGAAAGCAAATGAGTTGCATTTGTGTTGACTTAGATATTTACTCATATAAAAACTCCCTCCTAAGTTTGACATTACATTTTTTTTAAATATAATATAATAGGGCCCATTTTTCGATTTTTCCATAGGCCCAAAATATGTTTGGACCAGTCCTGAATTTATGCTATGGAAAGTAACTTATAGGTGAACTGAAAATGCATACAATACTTATATATTTTTCCGTAGCTTGCTTGATTGACTGACTTAAGTATGCTACAAAACTGAATAATTTGTCTATATAAGTTCTTATCTCATTTGATCATTACTATTTTTCATTAAGTTGGTTCTTGATTTCAGTTACAATCTTGATATTTTTAAAGATTCTAAAAATCCATCCTTTTAATTTGGAACCAAATGTGTTGATGAAAAATAAGAGTCATGTATGCGATCCATCACAAAATGCATTAACACATTCTAATCCTTTAAGGGAGCTTGATAGGAATAGCTTAATTGCAATTGAGAAGAAAGATGTGGTTGAATCTGTTAGGCAAGATATATATTGTTCTGAATGTAATTCTAGCAGCAAGGCTTCTGATGCAGAAACAGACACAAAATGTGCGAAATAGTAAGCAAACATTCTATCTCTCTCATATTTTTCTTAGATTTGTTTGATTTTTGCCAAATTTAACACACTTTAATTGTTTAAGGCTGATGATTCTACCTTTTGCAGGTGCCACCCAGGTTCTTATTACTTTTCTCTGTTAAGATAAGCGAAGTACTGTTAGGTGTGTGGTATCAGTGGCAACGATGACATTCTCTTATTAACCCTCAATCATATTTTCCCGCTCAAAGGCTCTATTACATTCAGCGTTTTCATGAATCCTGAAAGTATACTGGTATTTAGGTAATTTACCCTTTTTCTAATACTAGATGTTATACCTTGATTTGGTAACGAATGAGCTACTTGAGAATATGTTTTGTTGCTGAAACTTGAAGTTTCAAGAACAGGAAAAGAGAAGCTTGAAGTGTCTAAAAGTGGAGGATTCATCATCCCATAGGATTGCAATTTTTTTTGGGTGGGTTAATTACGGATCAACAAAAAGTTTCTCCGAGGATCACCATTAATCATTGAACTCTCTAACTTCCTTGGCTTTGATGCGATTTAAACCCGTTCATTTACTTATTGATGATATACAACAGTTTATCATAAAGCTTTAAATTTTTTGGCATGGGAATAATTCATTGACTTGGCATCCATATCATATGATTTCTTTTAAATAGATGAAATGATATTAAAAAAACTACCAACAACATATCAATTATATATTTTATAAAATGATGAATTCATATAAAGAAGCTCTACCACTATGGCTGAATAACGAAATATAAAAATTGAAAGACAATTCTAATATGGGTCTGCCAAGTGATTACAATGTCAATCTATCCATGATGTGTTAACCCATTGATTGTATTTTAACCTAGAGAAATGAGATGTATTGTATATAATCCACTAATACTGGAATCTTTTTAATAATCAACGTGTTAACACCATAAATACTACTGAACCCCATATTACATTAACTTTTGTTATAAAAGTGTCACGATCCTTTGCATAGTTAAAATAAATCCGATTGTGAGATTTCAATTATGTAAGTCACAAATTGTCTAATTACAATCAATATGGACTTAACGTTAAGTAATAAATATCAGTTTCTAATCGTACTCTCAAATTCCATTTAATATTCTTTTGTACTCTCAAATTCCATTTAATATTCTTTTGATGTCATTACACCTGAATTATGTTCTACAAAATAAGGAAATGATCGTTTTGCATTGATTTATGTATTTGCATGACATTTATTTATCTATATATTTATTGATCTATCTGTGTAAGTAAATTTCTTTTTCACGTTAAAAATTTTAAATTGTCAACCCGTGTTTAACACGGGCTTATAACCTAGTTAACTAATATTACAGAACACTCGTTTTTTTTTGGAACCAGCGAATAGATATATGGTTTCACCTGAGAGAAATCAGCTCCGCAACCCAGGGCGGCTGGCGATTACCTAAGGCGCAAAGGCCTTTCCCCTCCACCTAATTCGCCTTCCAGGAAAATCCCCCACACGGGGTTAGTCGGAGTCGAACTCCAGACCTCCCACCACATGGTTATATAACCCGAATGCATCCACCCAGCTAGGCTAGGCTTCACTTGCTACAGAACACTCGTTTATAGGGAAATATTATGGAATATGTATAGTCAAGAGACGTCCACCATTAAAAGTTTCTTGCTAGCATCATTGAATTAAACTATTTTTTTATCATTATATATATATATATATATATATATATATATATATATATATATATATATATATATATATATATATATATATATATATATATATATATATATATATATATATATATATATATATATATATATATATATATATATATATATATAGGGCTAGGATCAAATATATCCATACAAGTATTGTGTAACCTTAAAACTCAATCTGGACCACTCATTTAAAACACATTCTTTTAAGAATGTACAAAATTTAGTTCATTTTTTTAAGAATGGTAAGACTCATTATGTCAAAAACTTATTCTGTTAAGAATGTGTTTTTTTCATTGTTACGAGAATGAAATCCGATGGCCAGGATTTGGTTACAAGGTAACACAATAATTGTCATTCTTATTATAACCTAACCCTATATATATATATATATATATATATATATATATATATATATATATATATATATATATATATATATATATATATATATATATATATATATATATATATATATATATATATATATATATATATATATATATATATATATATATATATATAGAGGTAAGATAAAATGAGAATGGTGAAAAGGTTGAGAAAATGAGAAAGAATCTGGGCCCTCCAAATATCAAGATCTATGGCTAATATAAACGGGTCAATTATGTAAATTTTAGAAACTATGTGATAGAATTGTAACTTCTAAATGAAGAGAAGGGTATTGTGGGGATTTCATTTATTTTGATTTCCATAAACAAAATATATCCCCTCCTAAAATATCTCTCTCTTTCCCTCTCTCTATCTCTCGTTTTCTCTCTCTCTCTCTCTCTCTCTCTCTCCATATAAAATAAGGAAATTAGTTTTTCAAATTCCTAAAATCAATCTATCTCTCCCTCTTTCCCGTTTCTCTCTCATAAAACCCTAAAACCGAACATCAAATTGACACCACCGAAATCAGCCTTCATTCATCGGCTCTTCTTCACAGCTTGCCCAGCCGTTGTCCTTCATCGGCTTTTCTTCACAATGCTCCAGCCGTGCTGCTTCATCGACTCAAAGCTTAAATCCCTAGTTGTCGTCGCTTATCGATTGCTCCTTCACAATTTGCTAAAGCCTGCTAGATGTCGTCAAACACAACCGGTAAACATCATCTTCAACCTCGTTGCTCCCATCACCTGCAATTCCTTGTTTTTCAGTATCAATCTTGAGCCTTGTGGGTAATTTAGGTTAATTATAATTGAATTGGATCTGGGTTTTGTGAACTTTGGTCTGCTGCAACCTCGTTTGAAGGGGATTCAGTGTCGATGATGCTTGATAATTCGAAGAAGGCACTTGCACCTGATAAATTAGCTGAACTTTCTTTAATTGACCCCAAGAGAGCTAAAAGGTCGGTTATTTGTCTTATTTCATGCTTGAATTTGTGTACAGTTTTGTCATGTTGAATTCCATGTCTTCGATTAAATGCTTCAAAGGGTGTCTGGATGTGGGTTTTGAAAATCATTACTCAATATCAAATAATCATAATACGATCATTCGACATAACAAAACTAGGAAATAGAGTTTTGGGTGGATTTTGGGGATTAATTCCATTAAGTTTTGAAATACATAGTCTTATATGTCATGTTTTGTAGGATTCTTGCAAATAGACAATCTGCTGCTCGCTCAAAGGAGCGAAAAACAAGATATACCAGCGAATTGGAAACGAAAGTGCAGACCCTCCAAACAGAAGCAACAACCCTCTCTGTACAAGTCACCAAGCTGCAGGTACATGTTTAGAATTGATCATAAATTGTTTCCAATAATCTTTTAATTTGATACATCAACATAGTTTAAGATAATTCAATTCATTTACATATGTGGTCATGATGATATATTACTGTAAAAAACCAATTCAACACGTACAATTGGAAACCGATGTTGGGTTGGTTTTTGATTTCACATATACATATAAACTATGTAAGTGAATGAACTATGTATATTTTAGTTTATTTTTGATTTCACATATGGAATTCACGTGAATAAACTATGTGTATTTTAGTTAATTTTGTGCTATAATTTATAACCTATATATACCCCGATTTAAAGAAGCGATTACTTAGGGCTATAATCATCAAATTTTAGTTAATTTTGTGCTATAATTTATAACATATATATGTGTATTTTAGTTAATTTTGGATGTACAATTAAACCGATCTGTGAAATTAAAGTTATCATGATCCTAAAATTTTGATTACTTAGGGCTATAATCATCAAATTTAGAGAAGCGATTGTTATCAAACTAACTTTAAAATGATCCAAATTTCTATAAATTCAAGCACATTGCTGATGAGCAGTGTTAATCATTGATGATTAACAGTCTTAATCATTGATGATTAACACTGCAACTAACACTATAACAGTCATTGTAATAATCAATTATAATCATTTGTGATTATAGCTATAAACATGTTTATTAATACACATTAAATGATTAGAACACTAGTTATAATCATTTGTGATTATAACTGTTATTTTAGTTATAATCGATTCTTATTAATATAGACATAATCATTTATGAATATGCATACACAACATTATAGTATTTGATTTGTTTTTTAATATATTTAAACTTGATTTTACAGGTGTGACCCAAGAACAAAAATGATGATGAATGCCCCATCTTTGTTTGTATGTGTGATGGTAGAAGCAAGAAAAACGATCAAGACTACAACATCGACTTTATTATTACAAATGCATTAGATTTTTTATATGTTTGTTCATTCATTTGTGATTACAGCTAAGCTAGTTTTTTTCTTTTACATTGTCTTTTATTCATTAATGATTACAAATGTATTGTTTCCTTTCTATTTTTGTTTTATGATTACAATTGTATTAAATTTTTATATATTTTTTGTACTTTTTCATTTTTATATTTATTGTTACTTGTAATCATTCGTGATTAACATAATCATATCAAATATAATTTTAAAAAATTCTCAAAAAGTGCATTTTTATGTATATTTTATTCATTGATGATTACAAAAGAATTTTGTATAATCTCTATAAAAATACTGTTAAAAAATTAAATCACTAAAATTATTAAAATATATTTTTTTTTCTATTTATAAACTTAATTTTGTCGTCGCTACTATATTCATGGATGATTAATAATTTTTTATTCATTAATGAATGCAATCGAATATAAAAAAAATTTGAAATAAAATTGATAAAAAAATTATCATTTATTAATAAAATATGATTTCGTTTTTTTAAGGTAATTACCAATCAAATCCCTAAATTATAGGTAGCATTTATTATTTTATTATTGTTAATTGTTAATATAATTATACAATTACTAAGATACCCTTATGATTTCATTGGTCCAGATTCATTCTCACATTCTCAACCTTTTAATCCATCTCATTTTAACCTCTCCCTATATATATATATATATATATATATATATATATATATATATATATATATATATATATATATATATATATATATATATATATATATATATATATATATATATATATATATATATATATATATATATATATATATAATCAGGATCGGGTGAGGACTCCAATTTCGGTGAGGACTGTGAGGACAAATCTGGACCTCTAATCTTGAAAAATGGATGGCTAAGATTCATTGTGAAAAAATTGACACATCTTAAAAGCTTGGGGGGTTAGTTGTCTAAAAATTAAAACTAGTGGGTGAGTAATACAAATTAAGAAGGGTAATATAGTAATCTGATCGAGTACCCCACCCCCATTGCGACACTTGTCACAATCTCGTTTGCTAGGTTTTTTTTTATTCCACCAACTTAGTTTTTGGGCCATAACTTTTTTTTATTTGTAAACAAAATTCTGAAAAAACCAAAGTTCTTAAAATTTAATTCTCTATAAAACAAGCACCATCATGAAAATTTGAAAAAAATTATTTTTTATTTTTTATTTTTATAAAAAATCAAAAAAATAAAAAAAATTATCCAAAAATTATGAAAATTTAAGGGGACATTGTAAACATTATATTAGTAAGTTTGCAAAAAAATTTTATGAAAAAAAAATGTTTTTAAGTGTTTATTTTTATATTTTTAAATAAAAAACCCGTCAAAATAACAAAAAAAACATACATGATCCAAAAATATTAAGAACCAAAATATCTTTAATGATTCAAACTGTTATAAACTAATTATTTTATGAATCAAAACGTATCAAAATAGCAAAAAAAATATACATGATTCAAAAATATTAAAACCAAAATATGTTTTATGATCCAAAACTTATGATTCAAGATTCAAAATAAGTTATGATCCAAGATCCAAAACGAGTTATGATACAAAACGAGATATGATGCAAAACGGTTTTTAAACGACAATTGTAAAATAAAAAAAAACTGGAAAAAAAACGAAAAAAGGAAAAAAAAACTGGAAAAAAACGAAAAAAGATAAAAAACTGAAAAAAAAGAAAAATAATATTTAAAAAAAAAAAACGAAATAAAAATAAAAAACCCAGCTAAATTATGTTGTATGGACGTGAGTAACATGTGATTATATCCTCGAGTCCGTATTACGTTCTATGGACGAGCGTCGCATGAGATTACGTCAAATCCAATAATTACGTTTGACGTTATTGCCCTTAAGGAAATGAGTGGACGAGAATTGTCCTCGCAGTCCTCACCCAAATTGAAGTCATCACCGGATCCGGACCCTATATATATATATATATATATATATATATATATATATATATATATATATATATATATATATATATATATATATATATATATATATATATATATATATATATATATATATATATATATATATATATATATATATATATATATATATATATATATATATATATATGGAAATTTGTCAAAAAGTCCCTATATTTTGGCTCTATTTAGGAAAAAGTCCTTCCTGAATTTTATTTTGTGATTTAATCCTCTAAACCTGCAAAATTTGTGAAAAAACCATTTTCACCTGATTTAGCAGGTCAAGGGTTAATTCACAAGTAAACGATTTTACAGGGACCTTTTCGCAAATAAAATGAAATTTTCTTCATTTTTGTAAGTGGCATAACTTTTACATACGATGTCCAAATTCTACAAACTTTATATCCTTAGAAACGTGTTAATTAGTACTACAACTTTGTTTTACAGACTTTTGTCTGAATATGTTAAGATTTTTTGCTACAATCCCTTAAACGTGAGTTCAAACTCATTTACGTCGTCTTTTAGTTATTTTGAAACATTTTTATCTCTTTCGTTATAACTCCAATTAATCTGAATTGTTTTCCAATGTTTTTTACTTCAAATACTACAATTTTCATAATGATGATATTTTGTCATTCCTCATATATTTTGAGATATATAGCTATAAACATCGTATCCATAATAATTCAACATTCCATGTGTTTCAGCACTTATTTTCATATGAGCATATCTTTTGCTATACAGATCCATTTCAACTGATCCTTTTTTCCTTTGTACTCTTTGCAATATATACAAAAACTTTCATATAGAAAGTTTTTTCTTAATAGCTTCAGATCTTGACTTATTCATCTTCAAACATGGCCTCAGATGAACCCCTCAGATGAACCTGTGGAATTTTGATACATATAGCTATAAACATAGCTTTAGATCTTAATAACTTCATATCTTGACTTTTGATATACACATCCATTTCACTTGATTCTTTTTCTTATCTTTTGCTATACACATACATTTCAAGTAATGCTTATACAAAAATAAGTGTTATCAAAAGGCCATGTTTGAAGATGAATAACTTAAAATCTGAAGCTATTAAGAAGACACTTTTTAAATGAAAGTTTTAGTATATATTTCAAAAAGTACATAGAAAAAAGAATCAAGTGAAATTACTGTGTATAACAAAATATATGCTTATTTGAAAACGGGTGTTCATACACATTAAATATTGAATTATTCTAAGATGCAATGTTTATAACAATATATCTTAAAATCTACGAGGAATTGGGAAAAATTCATCATTCTAAAAATGTATTATTTGAAATAATAAAAACACAGGAAAAAGATTCGGGTTAATTGGAGTTATAACGAAGGAGATATGCATGTTTGAAAATAACTAAAAAGTAACATAAATGGGTTTGTGGTCCAATGTAATGATAACAATTTGTATCCATTTCAATTTCAACTTTTTTAGATTGGAATTTTATTTTCCTATGATGAATTGTGTTGTAATAATTATAGATAATTAAAATTAAATTTTATAATTTACATAAATTTACTTTTTTTTAGTTGATACATTTACAACTTTAATATGAGATCCTTGGACAACGGATTTAAAGAAAACATTATATAGAATCCAAATCATACTCATAATCAAAATAAAAGGTTAAACTTTTTATATTTTTGTAAATGGACCTATTTTTTAAACATAGTTCACCACATAAATGAAATTCGACCCTCCAAAAAGAAAGTCAAAAACCACTTTTATACATCTGGAATAATAATCCTATCCCAAAATCTCCATTTATCAATTCCCAGATGCACAAAAATAACATATGCCCTACTAATTTAACAATCGCATCTTTGGAAACCCAAGTATCTTTCAGTATTTACAGTATTCCTTAATCCCTCTGGTTCCTGAAATACAGAGTAAATTGAGATGTCATTAAAACACTGCATTTTAAAGAAGAAAAAGTTAATTTATACAGTATAAAGCTTCAAGCAGTATTTTCAAAGTATAATGTTCAGAAAATAAAAGAATTGTAAGTACCTAAAGTGATGGTCATGAAATTTTTTACAGAGGTTTTGTATGATTTTGGAGTATTTTATGTGTTTTCCAAATGCAAATATTACAACAGATAACTTGGTGCTTTCATATTTTTAAAGTTGTAGTATTTTTTTCATATTATTTGTTATTGGTTAGTTTGTAAGATCATATATATATATATATATATATATATATATATATATATATATATATATATATATATATATATATATATATATATATATATATATATATATATATATATATATATATATATATATATATATATATATATATATATATATATATCTTGATTCGACACTAACTAAACAACAATATGTGGATACTTAGGTTGAAAGTAGTTTTGGATAAATAAAAAAAAATATTGAGATTTATGTAGGGTTGAAACGACGTGTGGCACATCTTAGATCGGTCCATAAAAATCATGAATTAAATTGGATACATAATTAATGATTTAAAAGTATGATGATTTAAGGCAGTTCTTTGGTAAGAAGATAAAAACAGAAAATTTTCAAAATGTATGTATTATTCAGACTAATGGGTTTTGTATCTTATTTTTACCACTACTTAATGAATTTTACTATTTTTATTTATTGGTATATGGAATTAGTCACTACAAAAAAGTGATTCATATTATTTTAATTTTAAACCATTAAACCAAGTCAACTTCATAATCTCTAATGTTCCCATAATTTTTTTTTCATAACCATTCTTATTATTTTACAAATCAATTACCGTTTTTCTAATCTATTAATACATAATATTAAAGAATAGCAATAATAACTATTAATGGAGTACAATAAGTTTAAAAACTCTTTTGAATTGTTACAGTTAGATAGATTTTAGATGATATTTGAGGAGCTTTGATATTAAAATAACATTTCACTATAATTTACTAACGTTATTAATTGTTGTAGTTTTTATTGACCTTAGCAGAAGGTTTAAGAGGTGTAAGTTAAAAGAATAATTTAACATAATTAATCAACTTTTTATTATGTTTTTTCAATAGTAGTTGGTTAAAGTCTTTTATAGGAAGTTGAAAAATTATAATACGAAAATAATAATGCGTTATAATTAACAACTTTTATATCAATAAGCCAAAAAGAAAATTTCCACAAGGCAGATTATAACTAAACTTTGAGTCCGCTTTCTTATTTTTACCTTTAATAATGTAATTTGGTTATTGTTTGTTTATTATAATATCAAATTAACAAATAGAATTATTTATTTTGCCCATTCTTTTTAAAATCAATGTCCTCATATAAGATAATTCATTAACGATATGTCAACCTTTTTATATTTTATATAAAATTGTTATTTCATATATATATATATATATATATATATATATATATATATATATATATATATATATATATATATATATATATATATATATATATATATATATATATATATATATATATATATATATATATATATATATATATATATATATATATATATATATATATATAACAAAAATCAATTATTATTATTTTAACTATAAAAATCTATTCCTACGCAATGCGCGGGAATTCACATAGTATAATATAAAATAAGCATTTTTCTTTACACCATATGCATTTGAAACCCTCATCTCTTCAACTTCCAACCTGATATATATATATATATATATATATATATATATATATATATATATATATATATATATATATATATATATATATATATATATATATATATATATATATATATATATATATATATATATATATATATATATATATATATATATATATATAATTTAAATATATTCGTGATTTAAATTATTATCATATTAATGATACACTTTTTGAATTATAAATATAGTATACTTAATTTGTTAAATTAAGTATCATGTTAAATCAAAATATCAAATAAAATTAAAAAAATATCCAAACCTTATTTTCTAATACAGTAAAAAATGTTTAAAATGCTAAATCGACATGTCAAATTAACTAGAAAATATCCAAAAACTATTTTTATAATAAGTGAAAAATTTAAAATAAATATTTTTTTAAATTAACTAACAATAATAGTAGTAAAAAGTATATTTATTAATAAATTGTGTTACAAATAAAGGTTAATATTTTAAATAATTATAAAAATCCTAATTAAAAACATTGAAATAGGTAAGTTTTATATTTATTAATCATAATGTTAAAAGTAACATTAAATCGAGAATCATTTTTAGTTTATATCAATGCATGATATGATTTTAATAAATATGTGTATAATAATATGATTAAAAATAGTTACGATTTTATACATCAATTTAATATAAATTTATTATTATATAATTAATGTCAATAACATAGTTATTTTCAATATGCATTTGCCTAAATTTTAGTTATATAATTTTATTATGCACAACGCGTGGAGATTGGTTTGGTTGGGGTTTAAATGAATGAAATTCAAAGTTGAGTACTAATGTGTAATTTGTTGAAGTATGCAAATATAAATACCTAATTTATTTATGTTCATACAGGTTAACTGCAGTAGACATCAGTTCTGATCATATGAATCGAGAAGAAAAACGAAGATATGGAAGAATACTCAGCAATTGGTAAGGAAAAAGGTAGCAATCAATGTACTTTTGTATCGGTGCTAATGCTTGATCTATGTCCGAGTATAGAGGTCGGTTCAGCAAGGTGTGTCTATTGAGTTGATATTATTGCGATTTGTGTATCAAATTGATGATAAGTATGGTATGTAGTTAACATATAACCAAAATCAAGATATAGAATCAACCCAAAAGAGATTAGGATGACACGAACTTGTCCGATTTTTGGAGTTCTTTGGCATGTGGGTAATTGTTGATTTAATGTAGAAATTGATGTTTGGGAAACGAATTAAGCGCATTGTGGGTGTTAAGGCTCATGAAATTCTTAAAACCAAGAAAGAAAATGGGTGAAACATCTTGCGAATTCCCAGCTAGAACTTTAAAAGGTATTTGTACTGAGTGTGTGTTAGTTCAACAGAAATCTATGCGAAATATATGTTAGTGATGCAGTTTGACTTGGTATATCATTCTAGCCTATAAGTTGATGGTTGATAACCTAGAAGTAGACATTTTTATTTGTTAAAGTATGTGGTTTGGTGCATATTATGATATTATGATAAATATGATTAAGTGTTTATAATAAATAGTTCAAGTTTTATAACATTTTTCGTTATAACAAATTAACTGTAAGTTTTATGGAAAATAGCTTACGTGACAGTCCATGATCATGGCACCATTAAGGCATTAACGATAAACTTAAACAACGGAAGTATTACTAGTTGATGTATCAAATTATTACAACAAAATTCTAACTCAAATAAATCCAGCTGAAACCATCACACTTAACGGTAATTAGACTAAAATCCTTTGAAGTTTGTCTACACCTTTTCCTTGCCCTTTGAATGCGAAGCTATGACACCTCCTGAGATACATGCTAAGTTAAGCTTTATGCTGGCAAGTTCACGGTTTACTATATATAGAAAACACGGCGTCCATGGTCGTAAAATTTAAATGTGCAATTTTAAAAACATGGTTATAATGCTGATCATATACAAATCACTAAAATCATGTACTATATCAGAACACATTCAGAACAGACATGCCTTTCATAAACGTCATGATAAATGTATTATGATCAAATAACATGCTGAACAGACATCATATAATTGGACACAAAGCATAGTTAAGTTAAAATAAAAAAGCATCTTCTGTAGTATTTTGAAGTTAGAATATGTTAATTATTCCTTTTTTGCTATAATTCATATATGATGATCTATAATGTAATTAAAATTTTTGATAAATGATTAGAAACTTTGTTGAAAAGACAAAATTCAGAATTGTCTATACTATATTTAATATCACAAATATTTTTAAGGGTTGCTTTAAAGTAGAAAAGTAATACAAAAATCCTTTTAAACAGTATTATCTATTTCGGGATGATATAGTAAAAATATATTAAATTTGGTTGAGGGATTGAGACCACATAGATATGAGGGAATAACAATTTATTGTCCTGAAAAAATTTGCTACAAGGTTGTAAGGTAATCTAACGAATTATTGTACCTTGCTTTCTCCTCGTGTTACGAAGTGGCCTTACCCATCTGCCCTTCCTCTTTCTAAACCGCTCACTGTACCTTGTATATAGAAAGTTTCCAATGACAATTCCAGCAACCAATCCACTTGCAACCCCACAGAATACGAAGATCCAATCAATTCTTTCGCTTGGAAAGAGAGACTCGGACGCATAGCTTACAGGTGGAAGCCTTCCTGTTTTTGAACTTGGACATTCCTTGGATAAAGGTTTTCCACACAATTGGGGATTCCCCTTGTAGGATTCGTTCTCGAATGTATTAAATTGTTGCCCTTGTGGTATGCGCCCATCAAGACGGTTGAATGACACATTGAAAATGGAAAGAAAGTTGAGTTGCACCAGCTGTTGAGGGATTTTTCCTGATAACTCGTTTCGGGAGAGATCCAAAGATTCAAGATTTGTTAGGTACCCTAACGATGGAAAGACATGTCCAGTAAAACGGTTATTGGAAAGATTGAGTGCTTCAAGCCCACGAAGATCTTGGAGTGATAGTGGGATTTCGCCTTCAAAGTTATTACAAGAGAGATCAATGGCCGTGAATATGGTTAAAATCTTTTCGTACTCTGTTCTGACACCTTTGTGTATTAATGTCATTGAGTATGTCCTCTTTGACCTAAACAAACCAAAGGACAGATCTGTTTCCATAGTTGATGACTTACCAACATAAACCGACTTCATGGCATTCCAAGTTTGGAAGTAGTTTTTGTGCAATTGACCACTAAAACCATTGTTAGAGAGGTCTATAATTTGCAACGTACGAAACTGTGAACAAACAGTTGTCGAACATCGAATTGGACCATGGAATTTGTTCGATCGCAACACGAGAACTTGCAACTTGGGGAGTGTTCCCAGCCAAGAAGGAAAGACATCCTCAAAAGAGTTATCTCCAAGAGAAAGAACCTCTAAATTGGTACAATTTGTCAATGACCTTGGCAGCTGACCTGTAAATCCATTTTGACTCAAATCGATACTTTCCAACAGGCTCCTATGCCTAAATTCATCCGTCACCGTGCCATGAAAGTTATTTTTTTTGATATTCAAATCCACCAACGAATTGCTTAAGCTACCTAAACATGAAGGAAGTGTTCCACTCATGTTGTTAAAAGACAGATCTAACAGTTGAAGAGACTTCATTTCACATAGTAATGGTGGTATTTCTCCCCTCATATTATTATTTGAGATATCATAAATAACTATTGTTTGTGGTGGAATCGGTAGTTTACCTTGTACGTGATTATTCCGGATGACAAATCCTTCTAAACGTTCCCACTTGAGAAAATGAGGATGCTGATGAAAACCAGTGATGGAGTTGTATGAAATGTCAAACGCCTGTAATGTTTCTTTGCTGTTGTTCCAAATCCACACCGGTATCAAGCCATCAATTTTGTTTCTGGGGAAAAGTAAGGTCCTCATTTTATTTCTGAAACGTAAAAAGGAAGGAAATTCCTTCAAGTTGCATGCTGCTAATTGCAAGTATTTGAGTTCTGGTAAAGTGTTATTCGTGTAGTTGTTGGTGTGCAGTAATGATATCCGGTTGTCACCTAACCCGAGGCTTTCAAGTTTGTTGAGTCCTTGGAACATGTTTAAGTCGACACTACCGCTAAAATTGTTCTTATGTAGACGAAGACCTTGAAGATATTTAAAGTCTTTAAATGAGCTTGAAATTGGTCCTTGCAATTGATTTTCTCGAAGGTCTAAGTACCTTAGTTGGGTGAGGTTAAATAACGACGATGGTATATGACCGATAAGAGAATTATTTCCCATCGCGACAACACCAAGTTCAGTTAGGTTTGCAAGAAAGGGCGGGATATCACCATTTATGTTCATACCATATAGATACAAGTCAGTAAGTTTAGTGAGCTTGCCAAGCCAGTTAGGCAATCGTCTCTTCTCAAATTTGTTACCATTAAGTTCCAAAACATTGAGTTTTGAAAGACTTACGAGTGAAGGAACAAAGCCTATGAAGTTATTGCTTCCAAGACCCAAGATTTTGAGTTGCGTCAAGTTAGAAAGTGAACCTGGAATGCGCCCTGAGAAAGAGCATCTTGTAAGGCGCAAGAATGTCAAATGGTTTAGGTTGCCTATGGATTCCGGTACAATCCCAAAGAATCCTGTTAACCTTAGATCCACATGTTCAAGCACGTTGTTGTTACGAAATTGAGGAAAGGAACCAGTAAGGTTGGTATTGTACGCAATGTCAAGAATCTTCAACTTCGGTAGCTCAAGTATGGTTGCGGGGAATTCATTCTGGAGCGAACAATTTCGTAGAATAATTGACCTCAAAGAAGAAAAGTTGGCCAAGAAATGAGGTACAAAAGAACTAATGTCAACTCTCGAGAGATCGAGTTCTTCGAGTCGTGTTAAGTTTTGCACTAGATTCTTGAGGCCACTAGGACTGCGAAGCTTTAGTAGGTTTTCTGACAGATCCAAAGAAGACAAATGTATCAACTGGGAGATTTCATTCGGGATTTGGCCACGAAACCCAGAATCAGAAAGATTGAGGCTTATTAATTGCTTTAGATGAGAAATCTCGGATGGGATTTGAGATTCATAAAAGTTGTTCATGGCAAGGTTGAGACTTTGAAGATGAACAAGGCTGAAGAGGGTGGTGTTAGAGTTGATGTGTCCACAAAGAAAGCTTTCGCTCAAGTCAAGGCCGATCACATGACCATATTCATCGTTGTTGTTGCATTCCACCCCATACCACGAACAACAATCAAAACCAGCATCCGATGCATTGCTTGTTGGCTTCCAAGAATGGAATGTTTGAAACCAACTAGCAGCACAAAGCGCTTCATCATCTTGATGAATTATGCTTTGCTTAAACTGAAACAAGGTCGAGCATTCCTCATCATGGCTTAGTGATGATACAATGCCGGTTAGTGTGACCAACACGTATACAAGGGAGATGATTGGCAACATATTGAAGTGATTCAAGTATGGAGTCATGTGACTATTTTATATTTATTTTTGTGAACTTGTAATGTTCTTTATATAGATCATGAGTAAGTTTTGCATTCAACTGTAACTAATATTATGTTGACTGAGTACAAGTAAACTGTGCTCAAAGTCTTGCTTTTGTTCGTATCAAATGTGCTATAGGCAATCACCCCACAGTTGGAGGTACACATCATGAGTAAGTTTAAAGGTAGTTGAGGGATCAATTAATAGAGCCAAATAAAAAAAACTCAGAGAAAAAATTATATTGACCAAGTACAAGTAAACTGTGCAAGACTTCAAAGTCTTCCTTTTGTCATATCAAATGTGTCATAGGCAATCACCACACAGTTAGAGGTACACATCATGAGTAAGTTTAAAGGTAGTTGAGGGATCAATTAATAGAACAAAAAAAAAAAATTATGATATTGACTGAGTACAAGTAAACCGAGCAAGACTTCAAAATCTTCCTTTTGTCCCCCTAGTATGCCAAAAGTATGGTTTGCCTCAACGTGTTTGGTTTGTTGTACCAATGGTTTTGGTGGCTAAAGCATAGTTTTGGTCCATATTTGGTCCGCATAATTTATTGCATCTTTGTTCCTTGGCTTTCACGATGTTTAAAAAGCTATGTTAAGTTTAAGTAAAATAACTTATTTTCCCTCATCTTTTACTCGCGAAAAAATGTCGTGAAAGCCAGTGTCTCGCACCCCCGTGGCCTAACATATTCATGTCTATCCTTATCGAACCTCCGTCTCTGAGGGGGAGTGTTAGTATATCCCACATTGGTGAGGCACGGTCTTATAAGTGTGTATATATGTTGGAGTCTCCATTCTCTCCTTAAAGGCTCTTTTGGAAAGACACTATTGGGTTCCATATATATTTATAAAAATATGAAATAGCTCTCCATTTTTTATATCACTCGGTGATTTACAACTTTACAGTCTCCAATATCTCTAAAACAAAAACATTTGGGATGAAATATTCCAACTTTTTTCAGTGGTAATCTTTTGGGTTATTCGTATGTAAGAATTTTAATTTTAGTTTGATTTTTGGGTTTTGGTTGAATTTAGTTTTATCACCCGAACAGATGAGTATTTACCATTAAAAAGTCAAAACGGGGGATACACACCAAGAGTTCCAATCTAAGTTTGGCTTTTAGCTCTATGTTTGATCCAAACGAAAGTGAAGCCTTTAGTTCCCTAGAATTGATTCCAGGGAAGAAGGCTTGCCTTGAAAAAGTCTACCATTCCTTGATTTCCAAATGGTCAAAATCAAAGCAGAAAAAATTGCATGTAAGAGTTAATTTCAGTCCAAATCAAATGGTCCATCCCATCGTCTTTAATGATTCATCTTTTTTTCCTTTAAGTTATTTTTTAAAACCAATCGGTTACCAATAGAGTTGATTATATCAATTTCTTATACAAAATTAGGCATTTTTTGTTATAGTTTATTGATTACGGGTCATCTGTAATAGAAATTTTTTTTGAAGAAGATAAAAAAATTAACTATAAAGAGATTGATCAAACGAGAAAAAAGTCGTTTAGCGTATATATAATGTCTTATGATCTCTTAAAAATTCTTAAATAGAATAAGTAGATTATTATTTTGGTGATTTAGTTGTAGTGATCAAATTTAATATACCCATTAATTAGGATTTATTTCATAAAAAACCTTATATTTTCAACTTTTTTCTGTTTAAACCTAAAACTTTATTTTTTTCAAAAAAGACCTAAATTTTGGAGAACTTTTTAATTTACCTCCTTAACCGGTTTTACAGGTTATACATATTTTTATTTTCAAAAAAAAACCCTAATTTCTTTTTTTTTCCCGAAGAAAACCTAAATTTCAGTGATTTTTCACCAAAAAAAAAAAAAATTCTTCGTTTTTGTAATTGACATAACTTTCATATACTATGTTCAAATTCTACGAACTTTATATCCCTGGAAAGGCCGTAAGTAATACTACAACTTTGTTTTACTGACTTTTGTTTGAATATGTTTAATTAGATATTTTGCTACACTGGCTTGTTTTCTTATAATAGCTGTATCTTTTGCATACGAGCTCTGTTTTCGACGTTCTATAAGTCGACGGATTTGTAAACACGAATATCGTGTAATGAATATTAGTTAAACCAAAATATTATGTGTATGATTTATAGAATTTTACGCTACCGTAATCTATTATTCGAAATTATAGCGTTTACTCGATAATTGATTCGAAATAGCGTATTGTAGCATTATAATTTCCAATAATACCTTAGGAAAGCTATGAAATTACATTTCAACGTATTATTCTAATTTGCGTTCTCGTTGACCTTTGTTGACTTTTGTTGACCAAATTTTACGAATGTCGCAGACGGGGTCGCAAGAAAGTGACGATGTAAGAACCCTAAAACTTTGGTAAGAGTCATAAAATAAACATATGTAAAAGTTGGGTTGAATAGAAGGGCAAAATGGTCATTTGGCACGCAAATGACTTTAATGTAAAGAAAATATAATGTTGGGGTCAAAATGAAAGAAAACAAAACTTATAATGTTGTAAAAATGAATTTTTGTGTCATTTTGGGAAATAATAGAATTTTGTGCAAAAAGGGTAAAATGGTCTTTTGTTGCATTATAGACCAAAATGTAAAATAATTTTTGTGATGTGGGGCAAATATGTAACAAAATGAACTTTGTGTAATAAAATCTGGATTTTTGTGTCATAATGCAAGAAGCAAGACTTGAGGGGTAGAATTGAAAATATGGAACTATAAATATAGAAAATATCTTCTCATAATTTACAGAAGATGTTGGAGAGTTCTAGAGAGTTAGAGAGCCACGAGGGAACACTGGTTCTTTAATTCACGAAGAAAGAAGCGGAGATTGCAATATTTTGCTAGGAATTTAAGATTTTCAAGCTAAACCAAGGTTAGTAATCAAGCTCCTAACCTAGCTCCTTGTGTGTTCTTCACGGGATAAGTTGGAAACTGAAATTTCAGTTGGGGTTCATATGGTTTTAATGATTTCTAATATCATACACGTCTTATGAACTAAGAAAACATGTTTAAATCAAAGGGTTGGTTGAAATTGGGAAAAATTGGGTTTTTGGCTCAAGAACCCTAAATCACGGGTTTATATGATCCAGTTGATTTAAAGGGTTTTAATGAGTCCAATATGTCTTAATAGAAGTAGTTAATGGTTTCTAATTGTTAAATTGAAGTAATTTCAGTTTTTGGGATCAAAACCTTAAAAATGAGATTTCCATGAATTCGGATGGAATCGGTGATGATCCGAATCGGTGATTCCATGGTTAAAAGACATGTTTAAATAATGGGTTTTGGTCCTGGAATGATTCTAAAACAATTAAGTTGGGTATTAAGAACATATCTTGAAACCACCAAAGTATGTTGCTATTGTTGAAAAATTGGAATTTTGTTCAAGAACCTTAAAATTCAAATTTACATGATCAAATTGGTTCTAAGGGGTTTTAATAAGTTCCATATGTGGTAACTGTTAAAATAAATCAGTAGAAGAGCTTAATATTGGACAATTTCGGTTTTAGAATCAAAAATGCAAAAACGGAATGTTTGGTAAATAATTGAAATTTATGATTTCTATAGTTAAAAACCCGAAGTAAATGAATGGTTTTGGTCTTGAAACAAACCCTAGTGATTAAGTCGTGTATTAAGGACTTAATATGAGAAAAATGGGATTTTGTAGCATGAAAATCGAGCTCACTGGTCTGTACCAGCAGCAATCGCGACGCGACCAGGGTCCCCGTCACGACGCGAGGCGGCGATGCAGAAATGCATTGAGTCTCCTGCCAAGTGCAACTTGATTTTGAGATTTGGTTCAAAACATGCCCAATTGATCTCAAATTTTGAACATAGGTCCCTTATGGTCCAAAACTTTGTGGAAAATTGTTGGAATGGAAATACGACCTCCTGAGAGTACTGTAGCAAAATACACGTATTTCGAGAAAATTTACAAATTAAAGAAAGTTAATTTAATAAGGGTTGTAGCTTAGTTATGACCCGTAACTGTATAATATGGGACTCTTGTATTGTAGAGTCAGTTGTAGTTGGTATTAACCAAATATATGTACTAAATGCATATATAGGCGGTGATTCAAATACGGTTGATCGAATAAAAGATCAATGAATAGAAGGGACGAGGAAGGGAACTGTTCTAGTTAGACTTCTCTAACTAGTTGAGGTGAGTAATGTGTGGATTTTCGAGTACATAGCAATGGGTTTTATATAAAGGAAAGAAATTTATATAAAATGATTTGTGAGTCAAAATGGTTTTATGGGAATTGAAATGGTTAATGAAAAAGGAAACGGTTCTGCGGAACTAAAATGTTTTCTGAAACTGGAATTGATAATATGAAATGGTAAGTATAATGGGTACGAAAATGATAAATGAAATACAGAAATGAAAGACTGTTGAGGATTATGATATCCTAAGTACTCTGCAGTATTATAATGTGATTATAAGAACATGAATTGAAAAAAAAAGAAGATGAAATGCCTAAATAAGCGTTAGGCGAGAAACTAAAGATAAGGCAAATGATGTGGATAATCAGAGGGATAAAAAAATTATTAAAGAAAGTGATGATAAGATATTGGTTGTTTGGAATTAAAGTCCGTAACCAAATGAAGGAAGTATAAGAAAGAAATACAAATAATAAAAGGGTATATCGGGGTATGTTAATCGAGGAAAACCAAAAGCATGTAAGAAGCATAATGACTAAGGGTCATAATCAATGTGAAATAAGGAAGAAGAGTGAATGCCTAAGTAAGTATTAGGCAAAGAATCAAAGATAAGATAAAAGAATGAAAATAAGGATTATAATAAACAGATAGGAAGTTGCCACTTCCGAATGTGAATGAATATAACGGGTAAAAGTATTCAATGATTCTGAAAAACGGTAAATGCATGGCCAGTAATTATGCAATGTAGTGTATATACATACGTGTATGAGTGTGAAAGAATGAGTAAGTGTGAAACTTATATAATATATAAGTGTAAAGGTGGATATGAAATATGTATCCTAATTAGAATACTATAACTAAGAGGCGAAAGAATGAGATAATGTATTTGGCATATAGCCTTGAAATATAAAAGAATGAAAGATGATGAGAAAATGAAAGGCCGTTGTGTATCACCTAAAGATACATAAGAAGTAAGTCTTATATGAAATATGGGATATATAATGTTATAATGGAGTGTATAGTGTATATCTCTTTAAACAATGTAAAATAAAGAGAGTAAAGAAATGAAATCTAAAGGAAAGAATAATGTAATGTGTTGTGCATATAGCCTCATGACACATAAAGGGAAATGGCAAAAGATATAATGAAAGAAATTGTGGGTTTCAAACCTAAAAAGTTTATAAGTAAAATGTATAGGATGTAAAGGTTGACTGTTTATAAAGAAAAATGGTGGTAATCTATACGATTATGAAAGTAGTGTATGATTAATAAGTATAATGAGATAAAACAAGTAATTGTAGGATCAGAAATGTAAGTTATTATTGAAGTATTATTATAGTGCAGTTGGGGTAAAAAGCAAGGTAAATATTATTTTCGGCATTAATCATAACAAGTAAAGAGTAGTGAATAATATTGGTGATTGAGTGTTGTGTCAAGAAATTGTCATGGGACAAAAATGGATGAAGTACTTAATTTGAGTCCTTAAACTAAAAGAGAATTAGTATATGTATACGAGTATATTATACAATAAGAAAAAAAAACTTGTAAATATGTGTTAAGAAGGAGTTTGAGACCATGGTTTGCGTCTCATTGTTAAATTGGAATCATAATATGATTAAAAGTATATAAAGTTGGTTTGCTAGGTAATAATTAAATGGTGAAAAGAAAAGACGAAACTGACTTGTAAAAATTTAAAATGGGACAAAGGTTTGGAAATTTACATCTATAACCAAGAAACTAGTAAGCACGACTTATGAAACTTGCCTATACCACAAGATGATAATTACTATGAAAAGTGTAATAAGCATGAAAATGTGGGTGATCATATACAAAATGTATGAGACATTATAAGTTGTTTGGGAAATGGAATCAACCATGGTAAGTAATTGGTAGACCGGTAGAGAAAGAATAAGTAAGAGATAAAATGCTAAACTAAGCATTAAAGTGAAAAAAAAATAAGTATTGCAAGAAAGTATTAAGACATAAAATATTAGTATAAGAATGGTACATGGAGTACCCAAAAAGAATGAAAAATGTACTTATAAAAGTATGGTAATAAAATTGAATAACGATGAAGACATACTTATATTAGTAAAAATAATGAGTAAATAAGAACAAAATCTCATAAATAACAAGAGTGGATGAAAGAAGTAATTACAATGTACGTTGAAATGTAAAAGTAATACAAGTAAAGAGTGATATAGACTAAGTAATTGTGAAAGTATTGCATATAATGTATAAGAAACGAGTAAGAGGCACTTGGAATTGAGATTTTATAGAATAAGAATGAGAGTAATGTTTGAATTGTTAATAAATCAAGATACAAAAGTACTACAAATATCATGGGATGCAAGATTTGTATTCATGGGAGTAACCCATGTGAATACAATATGGTGAGAATGTACGAAAGATAGAATAAAGTTAAATAAATCCCATAATTACATAGTAAAGGTGATGAAAGTAATAATAATGAAGTTTGACAGCAACAATAGGTCAACTTCAACAGTAAACTGTACAAATCTACTAGGCTAAAAAGTATGTATCATACATAGAAAGAAACCTACGGATGTCTAGTTTCTAAAACAAAAAGCGGTATGTTATTTTGATTTCTCTAGAGTGAGATATGTAAATTTTCGTGTGAGGTGTACTGTTTCGACAGATTCTGTCCCAAACAAAAAAGTGAGGATGTAAAGAGTAACGAAAGAAAGAGAATACCTACCTTATAAATGGTAATGAACCGGAAATTGTTAGTAAAAGAAAAAAAGAAGAACAAACTTGAAGTTTAAAAGTCTTAAACAATAAAATATATAAAAGATAAGAAGTTGTAAAACTTCTGGAAAGAAGAAATAGTAATAAAGTATCTATGTAATAATGAAGGAGTAGAGGAATGAGAAAAAGAAAAGATTTAGTGTATTTATGAATTTTATATAAATACAAATTCTGCTTAATTGTATTTTGGAAAAAATTTTATAAGTAAAGAATATGATTAGTATAATCTCATGTGTTTTTGGTAAAGATATGAGAAGAATTACAAAGTAGACTGTTATTTTTGATAAAAGTGTGAAAGTATGAAACTACTTTGTAAAATAAGTCTCACTAAGAGATTTGCATAAGAATGAGATGAGGTAAAAAGGAATGTAATTAAAACATAGAGTATGACGTACGAGTGAGCGACTAAAAAGTTGAGAAAATTGATAAAATGACTAAAAGGGTATTTTGGTCATTTATAAAAGTATTATATATATTATGATAAGAATTCTGAATATTATAAGGAAAAGATGGTAAAATAACCAAAAATGAATTTTGGTTAGGTGTATAAATGTAAATTACTAAAAGGATATTTAGATGAATATACCTATTATAAGAAGAAAATTAGAAGTGGGATAATCTTTAAAACACAAATTCCTGAAAACTATTCAGAAAGTTACGCATCTTAAATAAAAGATTGAAAAGTTGAGGGAGTAAAATGTTATTTCCTCAAAGATAAAAGTGAAAGTAAAGAAAAAAAATAATCGTACTATGCAAAAGACGAAAAGATTCCGGGGACGGAATCCTTTTAAGGAGGGGAGATTGTAAGAACCCTAAAACTTTGGTAAGAGTCATAAAATAAACATATGTAAAAGTTGGGTTGAACAAGGGCGTAATAGTAAAAATTGGTAAGAAGGGCAAAATGGTCATTTGGCACGCAAATGACTTTAATGTAAAGAAAATATAATGTTGGGGTCAAAATGAAAGAAAACAAAACTTATAATGTTGTAAAAATGAATTTTTGTGTCATTTTGGGAAATAATAGAATTTTGTGCAAAAAGGGTAAAATGGTCTTTTGTTGCATTATAGACCAAAATGTAAAATAATTTTTGTGATGTGGGGCAAATATGTAACAAAATGAACTTTGTGTAATAAAATCTGGATTTTTGTGTCATAATGCAAGAAGCAAGACTTGAGGGGTAGAATTGAAAATATGGAACTATAAATATAGAAAATATCTTCTCATAATTTACAGAAGATGTTGGAGAGTTCTAGAGAGTTAGAGAGCCACGAGGGAACACTGGTTCTTTAATTCACGAAGAAAGAAGCGGAGATTGCAATATTTTGCTAGAAATTTAAGATTTTCAAGCTAAACCAAGGTTAGTAATCAAGCTCCTAACCTAGCTCCTTGTGTGTTCTTCACGGGATAAGTTGGAAACTGAAATTTCAGTTGGAGTTCATATGGTTTTAATGATTTCTAATATCATACACGTCTTATGAACTAAGAAAACATGTTTAAATCAAAGGGTTGGTTGAAATTGGGAAAAATTGGGTTTTTGGCTCAAGAACCCTAAATCACGGGTTTATATGATCCAGTTGATTTAAAGGGTTTTAATGAGTCCAATATGTCTTAATAGAAGTAGTTAATGGTTTCTAATTGTTAAATTGAAGTAATTTCAGTTTTTGGGATCAAAACCTTAAAAATGAGATTTCCATGAATTCGGATGGAATCGGTGATTCCATGGTTAAAAGACATGTTTAAATAATGGGTTTTGGTCCTGGAATGATTCTAAAACAATTAAGTTGGGTATTAAGAACATATCTTGAAACCACCAAAGTATGTTGCTATTGTTGAAAAATTGGAATTTTGTTCAAGAACCTTAAAATTCAAATTTACATGATCAAATTGGTTCTAAGTGGTTTTAATAAGTTCCATATGTGGTAACTGTTAAAATAAATCAGTAGAAGAGCTTAATATTGGACAATTTCGGTTTTAGAATCAAAAATGCAAAAACGGAATGTTTGGTAAATAATTGAAATTTATGATTTCTATAGTTAAAAACCCGAAGTAAATGAA
The DNA here is from genome assembly GCA_023525715.1 of Cichorium intybus. Classification (NCBI taxonomy): domain Eukaryota; kingdom Viridiplantae; phylum Streptophyta; class Magnoliopsida; order Asterales; family Asteraceae; genus Cichorium; species Cichorium intybus. The sequence continues at coordinate 127,741,831 of CM042012.1, read as the reverse complement.
TGGTTTTGGTCTTGAAACAAACCCTAGTGATTAAGTCGTGTATTAAGGACTTAATATGAGAAAAATGGGATTTTGTAGCATGAAAATCGAGCTTACTGGTCTGTACCAGCAGCAATCGCGACGCGACCAGGGTCCCCGTCGCGACGCGAGGCGGCGATGCAGAAATGCATTGAGTCTCCTGCCAAGTGCAACTTGATTTTGAGATTTGGTTCAAAACTTGCCCATTTGATCTCAAATTTTGAACATAGGTCCCTTATGGTCCAAACTTTGTGGAAAATTGTTGGAATGGAAATACGACCTCCCGAGAGTACTGTAGCAAAATACACGTATTTCGAGAAAAATTACAAATTAAAGAAAGTTAATTTAATAAGGGTTGTAGCTTAGTTATGACTCGTAACTGTATAATATGGGACTCTTGTATTGTAGAGTCAGTTGTAGTTGGTATTAACCAAATATGTGTACTAAATGCGTATATAGGCGGTGATTCAAATACGGTTGATCGAATAAAAGATCAATGAATAGAAGGGACGAGGAAGGGAACTGTTCTAGTTAGACTTCTCTAACTAGTTGAGGTGAGTAATGTGTGGATTTTCGAGTACATAGCAATGAGTTTTATATAAAGGAATTAATTTTATATAAAATGATTTGTGAGTCAAAATGGTTTTATGGGAATTGAAATGGTTAATGAAAAAGGAAACGGTTCTGCGAAACTAAAATGTTTTCTGAAACTGGAATTGATAATGTAAAATGGAAAGTACAATGGGTACGAAAATGATAAATGAAATACAGAGAATTAATAAAGTGATTGAGCCCTGTTGATGAGTTGAGAAGTATCCGGATAAAGATCACGGCCTGCTGCGGTAGGGGTGGTCAAAAGACACTACTGGGATGGTACCTACCGTCGCGAAGTAGTTGTCTCATTGTACCTTGATGGATGAATTCGTTTCATGCTGTTAAGGGAGAAGTTATACGGGTGCGCTCGTATAAAGCACCTACGTGGATGCTCGTAGGGACATGCTATCAAAGGAGGGCATACACGGGTGCGCTCGTGTGAGAATACCTATGGGTGCGCTCATAGGAAATTAAATAATATGGAAAATGTTAAAGCTTGTAATATGGAAACTCTTTTGGGTCTAAAACCCATATTACTCACGAGATGTATGTACTCAGGTAATCAAACAAGGAATTAGAAGAGTCGAGTGTGGGACGGTAGCTTTCGCGTGCAAAGTATGTGCTGCTTGAATTGTGGTAATGATATAGAAGAGTAATACCCCGTGTGTGTAACTAAACATTTTGTATTATAAAGTCTTGAAAAAAAAAATTTTGGTGAAATTGGGGTGTTATAGACGACGTGACACTTATGTTGTTAGAGTTTGAACGGTACAATTTAAACATTCACGAGCAGATGAAATTTGAAAAGAAAAAGGCTTACGAAGACAAACAATGAGCCCGCCATGATTGACAACGAGCCCGTGAATAAAAACAATGACTAAAAGACATAAAGTTTTTGTCGTCGAATCCGGAGGAGAGTCTCGAGGTGGAAGCACTCGAGATGGTTTTAAAATACAACGCTGATATCATAAAAAATATTGGTCATGGTTTCGTTTTTTTACGTTTGTAGTTTGTCGTTTTAGTTTACGTTTGTAATTTTATTTTCTTAATTAATGAAATGTTTTATTTTAATTTAATTATATTTAATGTAATTAATTTTTCAAATTTAGTTATATTTAATTATATTTATGCTCATATTTAAGAGACTGTAGCGAAAGATTTGAACATATTCAAACAAAATCAGTAAAACAAAGTTGTAGTATAAATTACGACCTTTCCAGAGATATAAAGTTGGTAGAATTTTGACATCTTATATGAAAGATATGCCAACTACAAAAACAAAGAAAAATAATTTTCTTTATGAAAAAGTCCCTGAAAAATCGTTTAACTTTCGGATAAACTCGTAAATAGCCTAAATTAAAAAGTTTTCTGAAAAAGAAAAATTGAGTGTTTTTTTCGTAAAAAAGAAAAAACGGAGCTCGTATACAAAAGATACAACTACTATAAACAAAAGTCGTTACACTGGTTTTATTTAATTACATAAACCATTTAGATCCGTGGAGGCACTTGCACACCTCAGATATGAGGGTTTGAAACTCGCAAAAAAAAATATCTAAATAGGTTTATGCTCATGTTTATGGGACTGTAGCGAAATATCTGAACATATTCAAACAAAAGTCAGTAAAGCAAAGTTGTAGTATTACTTACGACCTTTCCAGGGATATAAAGTTCGTAGAATTTGGACATCGTATATGAAAGTTATGTCAATTACAAAAACAAAGAAAATTTTTTCTTTGTAAAAAAATCACTGAAATTGAGGGTTTTTTCGGAAAAAAGAAAAGAAATTAGGGTTTTTTTGAAAAAAATAAGTATGGATAACCTGTAAAACCGGGTAAAGGGTCTAAATTAAAAAGTTTCTCCAAAATTTAGGTCTTTTTTGAAAACAAATAAAGTTTTAGGTTTAAAAAAAAAATAGTTGAAAAATGTAAGATTGTGACAACCGTGTCCCGGGAGGGACTGTAGATCAAAAGTAAGAGTGTTTTGGCCTTTAGTGTGGCCAAATAACGATGTTAAGGTCATTATGAGATAAGAAAAATATAACGATCAAAGCCTAGAAGTCAAAACGGAGCAAAAAGCGAAAAAAATAAGAGATATTATTGTCGGCGCCTCGCGACGCGACGACCATGGTGGTCGCGACGCGACAGCTGTCGCAAGATCCGGAAATCGCGCCGTAAACTGCGCAATCAGGCAATCATTCGAGGTGAGTCATCGCGACGCGACGGGAGGCATGGTCGCGACGCGAATGATGTTCAGAGGCTATAAATACGAGTCACAAGCTTCATTTTTGAGGCAGAACACACACGAAACACATATACGATATAAGAGAGTGTTCTGGTAAGGGGTATATGTTGAGAGATGATAGTAAGAAGTAAGAAGGCAGCGGTAGCTAGCGTCGAGGTGCTCGGGAGCTATCAGAAGTCCGGAACGAGAAACGTGCCAGGACTCCGGGAAAGCACCAAACTCAGGTGAGTAATCGCTACCGTATCTCCCTAGTAGTTTATACGCGTTAAACTATAGTAGAAAGAGATTATTGAATAAAATACAGTATAGTACAGTTATGATTTATGTGTTAGTAGTTATGAGGAAAGTAGATATGTTATGGGCTCAATTGACGAGCCTGGCCCAGGAGAAATAGTGTATCACGGGGTGATGCTAAGTAGAGTAATTAATCAGTAGAGTAGTGTCCGTGCAGCAGTACGACGTATGATATAGAAAAAGATATTAAGTAAATACTGTGTGCCAGCTTCAAATGTTGCACCAGTATTGGTTTAATAAAATAAAGGGGATATGAATATCCCATAAAACAAGCATAGAAGATCATATAGACAGTACAAAATAATAAATTTGGTTAAAAATAATAGTATCGACAAATAACCCGGTGCGGAACCGGTAAACACTTATAACATAATAGTAACGAATGCGTAGCCGTATAATAAAAATAGGCGGCATAATAGTGAAACACAGAACGGTATACGATACCGTAAGTGAGTAACGTTAAACAGTATGATAATGTTATAAATTACCAGACAGTAGAAGGAAGTACAGAAAGACAGACAGTATGGTAACATTATAAGTTACCAAGTAATAGAAGAAAGTGCGGACAGTACGGTAACGTCATAAGTTACCAGACAGTAAAAGAAAATTGTAAAAGAGTAACATTATATGTTACCAGATAGTAGAAGAAAATGTAGTAAGAGTGAACGAGAGAAGTGAGTTCTGTCGGGTAATACGGTAGTTTCACAGTATAATCGTAGGACGATCAAGTGTAGTAAAATAAGTCTGTGAAACGAGTGTGGCTATTTAGGCCATACTGTGATTCGATTACTCACTAAGCTTTATAGCTTACCCTTTTATTATATGTGGTTTTGCAGGTTTAGATAACGCTCGGCTTGGATCATGGGACGATCCCTGGTGATATTATCTTGTAAAGTCTCAGGCTTTGGAGGGCCGGGTCGTTACAAATGGTATCAGAGCCGAGCTTTGAGTGAACTAGGTGTCAGTAGAAAAGATTCCTAGACTCAAATCAGTAGGTATATGTAGATTACCTAATAATAGGTAAATATCACAAACATATTGTGATAAGGAGAGAGATGGGTAAACATCACAAACATATTGTGATGAGAGAATAGATAAAGATAAAAAGCAAATTATACATAGTAACTATGAGTGTTTCAGAACTCCTTAGAAATTTAAGGAGAAAAAGGTAGTAACAACTAAGATATGAAAGAAGAGAATAAATAAGATAGCTTGATAAAAGTATAAACAAGACAGTAAAGAAAGTATAAAAGCATGTGAATGGTACATAAAAGTACCAAAGAAGATAAGAAGTATACTAGAGTAATGTAAGAAAGTTGAGAAATAGAAAGAACATGATTAAAAAGTGTAATGAGTAAATAAGAAAGCAAGCAGTTTTGAGAAAAAAAAATAGTTTGAGTCAGAAAACAGTTTTGAAAAAATAAAAGTTTGGCCAGAAGGCCATGAAGAAAAGAGTTGGCATCTAGCCATAAGAAATTTTTGAAAACATGATTTAAAAGTCGAAAAGGTAAGAACGAATATAAAAGTAATAATAAAAGTAGCTCTACGTAAGAGCTAAAGATTTGACAGAAGTTTGTAAAAAGCTAAAATAGTAGCTCAATATACGAGCGAAAAATGTTTTACGAGTCTGAACTATGTTTCAGAAATAATTTTTGAAAGCTATAAGATTTGAAAAGATATTGAAAGACGCTTTATAAAAGCGAGAGATGTTTCAGTTTAGCTAAGACCAATTTGAAACGAATGACAGTCGAGAAGAGAAGAGAAAAATGTCCGGACAGGCTTTCGCCATTAAGGAAGCCAAGAAGACACTACTGGGATGGTACCTCCCTTCGCGAAGTAGTTGTCTAGCTTAGTATACCCTTGTGCTTGAATCTGTTCCAAGTCACAAAGGGGAGACAGAATGAGCATAACCTAGCGGACGGATCTGCTCTGTTCCGCGAGGGGAGCTAGTAGTATGAGTTTCATGAGTATCAGTTGGTCTTATGCTAAGAGAAAGAAAAGAGTTAAAGAAAGAATTATTTTTAAAATGAAGGTTATTTTATAACCAAAGAAAAGTAAGGGTCTTTTAAATGACCAAAAGTTATGATAGAAATTCTTAACAAAAGAGTCATTTTATGACCAAGAAGTGAAAAAGATTTTCTTAAAAGAGTCATTTTTCATGACTAGAGTATATAAAACTTTTTAAAGTATAATAGAGTCACTTTATGACTAGAAAGAGTAAAAAGGCAATTTTTAAAAGAACAAAAGACCCAACTGTAACAAAATATAACTTCAGTTGGAAAGTATGAAAATAGTTATGTGGTAATAAAAGTCACAATAGTAAGTATATGAGAAAGCGAATATGTACGGGATTAGTGAGTTTTGGTATAGAAAGAGAAAGAATATAAGTATGTTACACCATGCAGTATATGAGTAAAGAGAACCAACGCGCCAGGAAACCTAGTGTAACATTAGAATCAGTACATATAGTATTATCATAATCACATGATATGTATTGATGCTGATGGAATCACAAAGGAATCATGGTAATTTGGTAGAAAATATAACAAACATAAAATTATGTTGTAAAATGAGTAAGAGGTACGGGAACCCTTGCACCCGAAAGAATAAAGTCAAGCAAGTATGAGTAACGAAAGAGAAAACAAGTAATGATAAATGTAGTATGGTAAAAATACCTAAGTATGTAGAAGAATGTGTACACAGGTACATAAGAGTTAGTTTGAGAGATTACTGAGATTTCGGGGACGAAATCCTGTAAGGGGGAAGGATTGTGACAACCGTGTCCCGGGAGGGACTGTAGATCAAAAGTAAGAGCGTTTTGGCCTTTAGTGTGGCCAAATAACGATGTTAAGGTCATTATGAGATAAGAAAAATATAACGATCAAAGCCTAGAAGTCAAAACGGAGCAAAAAGCGAAAAAAATAAGAGATATTATTGTCGGCGCCTCGCGACGCGACGACCATGGTGGTCGCGACGCGACAGCTGTCGCAAGATCCGGAAATCGCGCCGTAAACTGCGCAATCAGGCAATCATTCGAGGTGAGTCATCGCGACGCGACGGGAGGCATGGTCGCGACGCGAGGGATGTTCAGAGGCTATAAATACGAGTCACAAGCCTCATTTTTGAGGCAGAACACACACGAAACACATATACGATATAAGAGAGTGTTCTGGTAAGGGGTATATGTTGAGAGATGATAGTAAGAAGTAAGAAGGCAGCGGTAGCTAGCGTCGAGCTGCTCGGGAGCTATCAGAAGTCCGGAACGAGAAACGTGCCAGGACTCCGGGAAAGCACCAAACTCAGGTGAGTAATCGCTACCGTATCTCCCTAGTAGTTTATACGCGTTAAACTATAGTAGAAAGAGATTATTGAATAAAATACAGTATAGTACAGTTATGATTTATGTGTTAGTAGTTACGAGGAAAGTAGATATGTTATGGGCTCAATTGACGAGCCTGGCCCAGGAGAAATAGTGTATCACGGGGTGATGCTAAGTAGAGTAATTAATCAGTAGAGTAGTGTCTGTGCAGCAGTACGACGTATGATATAGAAAAAGATATTAAGTAAATACTGCGTGCCAGCTTCAAATGTTGCACCAGTATTGGTTTAATAAAATAAAGGGGATATGAATATCCCATAAAACAAGCATAGAAGATCATATAGACAATACCAAATAATAAATTTGGTTAAGAATAATAGTATCGACAAATAACCCGGTGCGGAACCGGTAAACACTTATAACATAATAGTAACGAATGAGTAGCCGTATAATAAAAATAGGCGGCATAATAGTGAAACACAGAACGGTATACGATACCGTAAGTGAGTAACGTTAAACAGTATGATAATGTTATAAATTACCAGACAGTAGAAGGAAGTACAGAAAGACAGACAGTATGGTAACATTATAAGTTACCAAGTAATAGAAGAAAGTGCGGACAGTACGGTAACGTCATAAGTTACCAGACAGTAAAAGAAAATAGTAAAAGAGTAACATTATATGTTACCAGATAGTAGAAGAAAATGTAGTAAGAGTGAACGAGAGAAGTGAGTTCCGTCGGGTAATACGGTAGTTTCACAGTATGATAGTAGGACGATCAAGTGTAGTAAAATAAGTCTGTGAAACGAGTGTGGCTATTTAGGCCATACTGTGATTCGATTACTCACTAAGCTTTATAGCTTACCCTTTTATTATATGTGGTTTTGCAGGTTTAGATAACGCTCGGCTTGGATCATGGGACGATCCCTGGTGATATTATCTTGTAAAGTCTCAGGCTTTGGAGGGCCGGGTCGTTACAAAGATTTTTTATGAAATAAACTTATTCATTATTTATAAAGTTCAAAATATAGGTCAAAGAAGGTGGCGGGTCAACATGACCTATTGGACTCGTAAAAGCGTTGCCCTCGCGATTTTTCTCTTCCAAATACAGTTATTGATAAAAATATTTGTTACTAAAAATATAGAGTTATTCACCAATTGACGACATTTTGAAGTTATCTTCCTACTCTAATAAAAGAGTAAAAAAGACTGCCACGTGGCAACCCCTTATGCATCCTGAGCTTTTTTTCCCGCCCAAGTCCTCTATAACACAAACGTATTCGTCATCCTTAAATTAGGCAATTATAATCAATTGCAGTAATTATGGAAGAAGGCAATCAATTTGTTTTAATTCACCCTAAACCTTATTTTCCCGCCTACACCTTTCATGCTAATTGCTACAAAAACGTATTCTCGCTAATTTTTTGCGATTGATTTCAATCGGAATCAGAATATATTAGGCAACAAGTCAATCAATTAAATGTATTCCACCACAAATTAGGAAGTGCCAATTTGAAATCGATTTCTGCATAAATATAAAGAGCTTCTATGTATTTCATATAGGCCACAATGACTCCGATTCTTTTCTGCCTATCATTATCGATTTCAAGATTTGAGGTTAGTCGATGTATCATTGATCCATATTTTCCAATTTATAGCACAAATGATAAATATATTAACGTTTCTTGATGAAAATTTTAGTTTTTAAGTTTGCACATCAACTGTTTGATGAAATGTCTGACTCAATTACACGTATGATAATGTAAGTATTATCCCAGTTTCCAGCAATTATGCTTTTTCTATGGTGATCAGTTGCCAAAATTCCGATTAGCATGTGTGTAAAAGGGTTAAAACCAAAAAATAGCCAGGAACTTCTAATAGGTTGCTCCGGTGGTTATACTTTTTATTTTGGGTGAACATTACCGATTTATGCAGATTGAACCGGAGATCTGCATGTTAAAAAACTCATGTGGACATACTTCCCGATTTCACCCCTGATTTGGATCCAAGCTTCGTTCAGTATCATCTCTAAACTCTGAATATTCTGACCTTTGTTTTTGTAGAAATGTGTTATTCCTGGAAATCAAGACCTTTCGTTTTGCTGGTGTTCAAACGGCACGGAGTTCTCCGTTCAGGTAACCATTGAGTCATATGTTAAGTCATTTAAGTTTGTTCTCAAACAAAACTACGATATTTGTGCCCAAGAGCAGCGATTGATTTATAAAGGTCGCATCCTCAAAGATAATCAGACTCTTAAGAGCTAGAATACTTACTTTTTACCATCAATTTATAATCATTTTATGCTCGCTAATTCTAATCGAATGTGAGTTTAGTGTCATTGTGATTCCAGTACTTTTGGTTCTTAAATTTATAGTTCTTAAATTTATAGTACACTTTATCAACATAATTTCAAAGATAATAAAGTTAGTCATTATTTGAAGCGTCTTTTTGTTTTGTGAAAACAATTTTAAACATATTGCATTCCTACACCATTAAACTAATCCACATGATCTGATTATAAGGTAAGGATTAGTAAATACTAAATACATTTTTTTTACAATGGGACAAATTTAAACAAACCCATAATTGTAATTTTTTAAAGTTTTTTTTACACAATCGTGCTGTTAATTCATTTTCTTTTTTTACAGGCACTAAATGCTCAATCAAGGGCGATGCTTATGGCAAAGCTTGATCGCAGTGGTCTTACCTCATGGTATGTTTATGATCTGCAAGCTTAAGACAGGGGTATTTTCGTTTTTTAACCTTTCTAAACATTTGTTTGATGACATATTGATGTTTGCAGTATTCCCGGGGCTCTTGGAACACCTTTAGTTAATGGATTTGGTCCAACACAAGCAGGTGGTTTAGGCATGAATGTGGCAACTACAGTTCCTATTTTGCCTTCCCAAATTGCCCCTCCCATTGTTTCAGAACCTATTGGAAACCTTAGCGAGTGTTTGCTGCTTAAACGGGGGTATTTTGGTCATTTTAAGAAAATGAAATTTAATTAAATTATATTTTGCAGGCTGACCTAGAATTTGATTTGGATATAAAAGATGATGTGGGTGAAGAATGTTCCAACTATGGACGTGTGAAGCATATTTATGTTGACAAGTACGTTTTTATCTATTTAATTGTATATAACTTTTATCAATTTGATGTTAATATCTCAATTTGTCGTATTTTTATTGTTTTATCATACATATGATTGTTGTCACTTTGTATACATGTTATTATCAGATGGTATGCTACAGGAACAAAAGAAAGTATGTTAGGGTAAGTGTATTGGCAAGTTTTGGCTTGAACTATAGTTGCTATGGGTATTGAGAGCAAAGTGTTGGTTTGATAACTTTTACATCTTCGTCATTTGTTATAGATATTTCTAAGAGTAATCAGTCGCAATTAGAGTTTCAATTAGTTCTTTGTCTTTTAGTCCTAATTAATTTTTCTTTAAGATCATAAGTTTTGTAACAAAGGTGTTTTGGTACTTTTATTAAATGTCATATAATACAAATATTTTATGTTTGTCTACTTATAAGTAACCACCCCGTGTTGAACACGGGTTTATAACCTAGTATTATATATACCTGTATGCCCACTTTTTTCTTCAATAACTTAATGATCACATAAATCGCTGTTAGGAATTAATTTTAGTTGGTTTAATCTTTTATTTATTGGGACTAAAATTGTAAAATATCAAAGTTATAGGGCTTTATTGGAAATTCGGTGTGAACCGAACAACCAAAGGTTGTTTGGTTTTGGTCATTGATTGAAAAGTCCATATGGGCTTGATTGTTCGGTCCATGGGCTTAGGTTGCTAGGGTTTTAGGCTTAGAGTATTTAAGGCTAAAAGAGCCTCCATTTTGTGGTTGGTTGTCCTCGAAATTTGTGCTAAGTAGAGAGAGAATTCATTGTGTTCTTGGCAACCACACAATCTTATGTACTAGACTATTGAATATAGTGTGCATTGAAGATTAATCTCCTTGTGTTCTTGTGATTAGATTGATATCATTGTGATCTAGAGAGTATTGTGGACCTACAATCGCTCAAAAAAGCTCGGGAACTCGCGAGTTTAATTTTTCTGACAAAAAAACACTTTTTTACAATAAAAAAGCTCACGAATTACATATGCAAATTAGTGAATACGATCAAATTCACAAACCATTCGCGAGTACTATATATATTTTTCGCGAGTAAAAAATGAAAACGCGAATTAGAAAAGATCGTGAGTAAAACTTAAAAACTCAAGATAATAGTTGCCAAATATTCTGTCCCTCATTCTCATTCCATGAACATAAATATATATACAAAATACATAAGATATTTGGGCCTATACAATATAACAATGGGCTAATAACAAAAGGGCTAAAATACATATGGACTAATGTACACTAATACACCCCGCACTTGGAGTTGGAGGCAGATGAAGATCGAACACTCAAACTGGATCTGAAATCAGAAAATAGTGAATATGGAAGCCCCTTCGTGAAGATGTTTGTGTATTGAAGTGAGGAGGTAACGCGTAGAACTTGGACATGTCCAATGGCAACTCTATCCCGTACAAAGTGAATATCAGTCTCTATGTGTTTAGTCCACTGATGTTGTACGAGATTAGTCGAAAGATCACGGCACTGACATTGTTGCAGTAAACGATGGTGGCCTTTGCTAGAGGACAGTGATGCTCGCGAAGAAGATAACCACCCTAATTTAACATATGATATGTCATGTAGTCATAATATCGAGTATTATGTTTAATCCACTTTTGTGCTGTCATAATCATCATCAGCAACACACCAACATGTCAATATGTGACACATAACGCACTTGGGCATAAACCAAAGTCAAATATAATATTAAATGAGATACAAGTCATCAGTTGCGGACCTCAGTGGTAGCCTGGGGTAGCACGAGCTACCCCTGAAATTTTCACGAGCAGTAGCAAAAATTTTGATTTTTTATTTTTTATATAGAGGTGCAACCCCTAGAAAAAAATTGTCCTACCCCTATGTTATTTAGTCTAAAATTAAATGTTCAAAATAAAGTTTAATTGAAGAAATGTGCACCAACCCTCCGCCTACATAAGACACTCCACCTACATATATTGTCCAATAAACCGTTACTTTAGAAAAAGCTCCCTAAATTATTCATGGATCTCTTCGTAAGATGTTAAAACGGAAAATGTGATAAGCCGCTTGTAATGCCCGGTTTCTCAAATTTAGGATATACCAAATTATTTTAGTCAACACAAAATCATTTGTGGTATAACCCAAAAGAGAACAACTTTACAAGTTCTATCAAAACATAGTTTAAGTTATACACTAAAGTACATAACTATTACACCAAAAACCGGGTTCATTATACTATTCAACAAAACTACAATACAAGTCAAATTCCAAGTCCAGGTGTAGCTATCCATCAATGTTTCGCTTCCCGCGGTCACTGCTACCACCAGAACCTAACACAAATCACAGTAACAAACAATTTATGAGCGCTGAAAGCTCAGTGAGTAAATTTAGGTTAATTGGTTTATATCAGCCATTATCTCATTTTAAATCAAGCTCAACGGACTATCTCAGTCCCGAGTGTGATATACACACTACAACTCTTTATTCCATATACTCAAAATTTGGTTATACTCAACCAAATCAAAACATAGCCTACTTCTTATCTGCAAACATCATCATAATAAGATATAACCATCCAATAAATAACTACTCACCTGTTGTCGGGTTACTTTGTGGAACTCCTGAACCGCGTGTGTCGTGCTCCTGTCTAGCCTTAGCTGTATCACAATATCTCAGGTCAAACTCAATATTCAACAATCTCAATCATACTCAATATCGATAACAATCAATAATTTGAATCATAAGAGAGGTTTATAATCAAAAGATAGCAATACTATCCTAATTATAACTTCCAATTTCACCATTTTGACTCATACAACCCTAAAAACACAATACAAGCACTTTGCAAGCTTGGGTCTCGAATTAGAACTCCATTACACACACTAATCTAAGTAAACTCACTCTAATTCATGCTAGTTGCAGGTGGTTCATCAAAACCACAAGGAACCATCTCAATTCCAAAGATTCAACCGTCAAAACAAGATAAAAATCAAAGAGGATTACCTTTCAAGCTCAAGGAACTAATCTCTAGCTTCAATTCGTGATCAATAAGCCTTAATCTCGACTTAGAAGGGTTAGAATCGCTTTTCTAGGGTTTTGGAAGGGTTTTGATCGAAGTGGAAATAACCCAAAATGAAAAGAAATCGGCCTTTAAAAAGTAAATCTGCGCGTAACACGACCCGTGTAAAAGTTACACGGCTCGTGTAACTCACGGTATGAAATTTGAGTTTGGTTTGCAGAACTACACGACCCGTGTTCATATTACACGACCCGTGCTGTACACTTTACACGACCCGTGTTAATATTACATGACCCGTGTTGTACACTGTATGCATTTTAGTTTTAGTCTACAGGTTTACACGACCCGTGTCAATAAGACACGACCCGTGTAACTCAC